>JBBCBC010000011.1:8621315-9039595 GCA_037126765.1 Stenogyne calaminthoides | reverse complement strand
CTTAAATATTCATCTAAAAAACATCATTTTTTTAAGACTGGGGAATCTGTCAATCAATATTTTTGATAAATTGAATAGGTTAATTATATATAGTTGAAATTCCAATCTTTTATTTGTTTATTTTCTAGTACATGCCTTGAAAGGATACTTTTTTTAATAATTCAATGTCACATCCAAACTAAAAAATATAAAGTAAACACAAATATGAGACAGATGATCGAGCCGCTGCCTTTACTATAAAAAATCATGCAAAAACAACTCTTGAACAAATAAATGAAACCAAAAAATGGGCAATCAAAGGGCAGTAGTAAACTCTCACGTACTCATATTCCCTTTACCCATCGAAAGCCCTCTCAAATCAATGCTCAAACTCTGAAAAAAAAAGTTAAAAAAAGATTTAATGTGTATTGATATTAATCCTTGCTAAACATAATTACTATCCAAAGTATCAAATTGAATTGGCTAGCGCAATTGGAAATTGTTAGTAGGGATGAAAACGGATCTGGACATTTTGACGGATAGAAATATTATATCAGATTTTAAACCATATATTTTTCTAATTGAGTCGGATAATGAAAAACGGATTCGGATACGACCCTAATATTCTAGATAATGATAATGTGATTTGGAGCATCTGGACTAATCCGCCGAATTTGAATAATCTTGCAACGATAATATATTTCTAACGAAAATCATCAAAATGTGGATTGAAACACATAAAAAAAAACTACTCATGCAATATTTCATGTAAGCCTAATGCAAATTATAAAAATTATATTCATCACATAATACGAAACTAAAAGTTATATTCTTCTTTAACCATCACCACCCAAAGACAACATAACGCCTACATAAGTATTAAGTACTAATATTATATTATTATATATATATTAATATAAATATAAACCGGTGGCTTATTCCACCACAATGGGCTTCCTCATTCAATGAAGACCTGTGTTCAATTCCATTTCGGGGAACAAATTTGGAGTTATAAGGAGTTACAATGAATTGCGATTTCGTGGAGTATTTGAGGCTTGATGTACTAACTACTAAATTACTAACTTGTCCGATAAAAAAAATAAAAAAATAAAAAAATTTAAAAATTAAAAATAAATAATAAAAAATAAAAAACCGTGACATCCCCGATGATATCCTGACATCCGGATTTCTTATCCTGGATAATATCCGATAAATATGGGAAAATCTTGAATACAAATGACATTATGTATTCCTAACCGAAGTCAATCTATCCGTGAACCGGTAATCCGTAGATCCGCCCAAATACTAGTTTTTATACCGAATTGACATCGGATCGATAGGGTTTCGGATCGATCGGAAAAATATCCTCGATCCATTTTCACTTAATTGTTAGGCTATTGAACCCCTCGTGTTCATGGCTCAACTCCCCAAGAAGAATATTTTTTCCAATTTTTGCATAATTTATTTTTATAAAAGTGTTACCTAAATTATATAAAATATTTTAAAGGTTAACATAAAGTGTTACATGATGCTAACACTTTTAAAAGTGATATATAAATTATTAAAAATGTTACTTAGACTTAGGGCAAGATTACAATTGTAACACTTTTAAAAGTGTTACTTATCGGTTTTACGCCCATGGGTAACATCATATTATTAAGAATATATTTCGGTGGTTACATAATGTAACTTATACGTAGTGACGCTGCCTTGGCGCTGCGGTCTCATGACATGCCCCTAATTTTAGACCGAACATGAAGACACCGGCCCAAAACTACATCGTTTTGAAAAATTGAAAGGCCCGACTATTGAGACTAAATTGAATCAAATTAAATACATTTGAAATTAAATTGAAAATTTCGATAATCATGTTAAGGAGATTATTTTAGTAAAGGTGTAAAGCTACGTGGTGATTTTGGTTTAATTTTTTTTTTTTTACTTCGAAATATATCGAAGCATACCAAGTTTACGCTGTAACAACCGCTTCTTTTTCCGGATCATTATAGATGATATTTTAGATGAAATTATAACAAATGCACCTGCAAAGTGAAGGCATCCTTAGACGCCGCGATCCATAACTTTAGATTCGTTTATTCCCACGTATATATATATATATATATATACGACGGATCCGTAAAACTTAAATAGATAAGCAAAATTGTGGAAATACTAAAATATATTTCAAAATCATTCCATTTAAATAAAAAGTCCAAAAAAATATTAATATAAAACAATAAAACTTAGAAACTTTGAAACATATAGTAATATTAAAAAATTACAATTTTAAAAAAATATCTAACAAAAAATTGCCAATTGTTCTCTTATGAGTTCTCTTTACTTTGAAAGAGTACAAAATATTATATCATGTTTTTACAAACATTATCTATCTCAGAGATATATATATATATATATATATATATATATAAAAGAATTCAAGCAATCACTCAAAAATTAATTTACGGTGGTTATCCCACAATTTACTTCTACATAATTGGATAAAACTCATACGGTATGCTTTTACGATAAGACATGTTACAAACTCAAAGACAAATCACACCCTCCTTCCCAAAGCAGCTTAAAGCTGTCAACGTCTAAATTATGCCTGGCTCACCCCATGGCATCAGCCCCTACGAACGCGACCCATATAATTATCCGTCAATACTATGAATGTTCTTTTTACACTTACAGCTTGGTATACCTAATGCATAATTCTCTTTCCACACTTCTTTAATATTATTTAAATTAAATACTAAATATAATACGATAGTAATTTTGGGAAAGGAGAGGGTATGCAAGTGCATGTACCCTTAAACTTATATTGTATATGCCTCTCTATATATATATATATAAACTGCGTAGCGCACCTAATTTTCAAAGCAACAACAATATTCCACAAGCCTGTGTGTCTCTGATTCCCTCAAATACATTTCAAGCCTCTTGATGCCCATGTATTATCTCAAATTCTAGAAATCAACCCCTAACATTTACGCCATCGGGCCCCTCCAAGCCCAGCACAAAACTATTAGATGGCATAACAGTTCAAATCAACTCCAACAATCTCTGGAAAGAAGATAGGAGTTGTATTTCTTGGCTTGATCATCAGCCTCTAAATCTGTTATATTTATTAGCATTGGAAGTCTTGTGGTTATTACCAAAGATCAATTCCTTTGAAATTTGCAAGGATTGGTGAATAGTGGATCAAGATTTATGTGGGCACAAAGGCCAACTAATCGCGGTCGGGTAGATTCGAATCGGATCAAATTCCATTGAATTATCCAAAGGGACAAAAGAGAGGGGGTGGGTGGGCTGGGCCCCACAAGAAGAGGTGTTGGCCCATCCAGCAATCAAATGATTTTTTTGTGAAGAATTGTCACCTGCGAACTAACCGAGCCTACGCCCACGCCATTCTTTTTCAATTGGTGGATTTTTTATTCATAAGGGATTGTTTCTAATTTTTAGAGAAGATAGTTGAGGGAAAATCGATGATTTGTTGGGTGTTTTATTGATCAACAAGTGAACTAATAGTAAGTGTGGGGACTTGGTTTGGACATGAAATATGCTATAGAATGAATGAAGTAGTTCTTCAAATGGTCAAGAAATGGCGGATTTAGATCGCCTAATTCAAAGTTATCAAGGCGATGAAGAGTCTTGATCATAATAATGGTGCACATATAGTGTATTTTCTATTACACTTTAGTGTTTCATCGCACAAATCGGTCACCAATTTATAACTTGTAGGCGTATGAAAGGCAACAATATACTTAGATGAAGCAATAAATTGAATAAAAGGATTTCCAAGCGAACACATTTTCTTTTTATGATTATTTATTTGATTACGAAAGGATCTTGTTTGATTCCTTATTAATATTTACGCTTGTAATAAACCGTAAGTCCGGAATGTTTATGTATGATTATTTATACGAAACAAGCTTAGAAAAAGTATTTCTTTCTGAGAACGCAACATTCCCCTCACATTGACTTTTAACTTTATTTTCCTCACTTTTTTGCACATTTCAACACAATTTGCTACAAATTGGGGACATGATTACCTTTTATTAAAATTGTACATTATTAATAAATGAAAAAACATGCAAAATTCATTCCTATACACCCCTCGTACCCCCGACGCTCACCCCCCACCCACCCACCCACCCACCTCTGCAATACTATCACCATAAAAATCTTTTTTATATACATCTATTTCCCTAATTATTACTATTATTAATATTATTTAATTTAATTTTATTATTTAATCTTTTTATATTTTTTTCAATCTTCATGGCAAACAACTACTCTAACAAAAAAGAATTAGAGACGAACAAACAAATGAAACAATAAAAAATCTTTAAAGTATTTTTTCTTTATCATTAATTTTTTCTTATCCATTTTTAATTTAATTTGTAGTATAGTCTCAAAAAAATTCGAATTTGAAATTAATTATAAAATTATTATTATATTAGTTTTCTCGGTCCAGACTATATCGTAATAAATGTCTAATTCGAAAAATAAAAATGTACCAATCCATAAAAATGTACACTGAAAAATAAATAATAAACTGAATAATAAAATGTACCTTTAGCTAATAAATGTACACTCAAATAATAAAATGTACATCCGCCTATAAATGAGCATTAAGCTCAATATAAATGTGTCATAAACATTTTCAACTTTTTTTTTTAAAAAGAAAAAATCAAAAAATAAAAATATTGATTGTATTTTAAATTTTTTTTATTTTTAGCCATTCGCTTAACAAAATGTACTAAGTCAATAAAAATTAATTAAATTAATACCTTAATAGATCCAAAATTCAAAAGTTCTCATTTGTACAAATTCAAATCCAAAATAAATGTACATTCTATCACAAAAATGTATACTTGAACATTCGCTCTCAATCGCATAAAATTCAATTTAAATGTACACCTAAAGAATAAAATGTAACCTCGCTCTATAAAATGTATATTCATTCGATATAAATGTGTCACATAAGCATTTCCTACTTTTTTTAAAAGGAAAACTAAAATAAAAAAGGTAAGTCCGGTTTTAAATTATTTTTATTTTTATACATTTGACAAAATGTACATTTAAGTCAAATAAATTGGTTAAATTATTATTTCAATAGATCCCAATTTTTTCGTAGTTCTCCGTTTGTATAAAATCCAAATCGAAAATTAAAACCAATCAAGAGTTTTCATTTATACAATAAAAAAAAAAATCAATCAAAAGTTCTCATTTATATAACAAAATATATCAAATCAAGAGTTCCCAAACCGTAAAAAAAACATATCATACTTAAATTTGACGAAATTACCTCATACATTGAAAAAATGTACACTTTCATTTAATAAATGTACATCCACGCGACCAAAAAAGCACAGTGGAAAAACGCAGACTAAGTCAAATAAATTAGCGTTTAAATTATTAGCTCAATAGATCCCAATTCATAGTTCTCGTTTGTATAAAAATTCAAATCAAAATTAAAACCAATCAAGAGTTTTCATTTATACACAAAAAATAAATCAATCAAGAGTTCTCATTTATACAACAAAATATATCAAATCAAGAGTTCCCAAAACCGTAATTAAATACATCGTTATACTTAAATTTGACGAAAATTACTACATACATTCGAAAATGTGCACTAGTCAATTAATGTACATCCACTTGACAAAAAAACAATTAGAAAAAAAATTTAATTAGCTCAATTCACAGGGAATAAATGTACATCCGCCGCAAAAATGAAATTAGCACAATCAAGTTGAATGAATGTTGATCCACTTAGTTTTCTAATTATCCTAGTAACATATCAAATGGTACGGCCAAATTAAATGTAAAAAAAAATCAAAAACGCTTATATATTTCATTTAACAAACTATAAAAATCTACACACCCCCATACCAATCTCATATCTACTCAAAAAAATTATTCATGTTCAACTCGTTAGAGTTTATACCTATACTTTTCCCGCAGCTAAACCACCGATAAAAAATAAAAAGATTTTTAACAAAACGCCTGCATTATCACAAAAAAAATATCAGCGCCCTCTCTGAAGACTATTTCATGTTAACACAAAAAAAAAATAACTATTCTAATTTGCACAAAAAACAAGCCACATTTATCTTGAAATCCGAATGTTTCTAATCCATTAGAAGTTGGAAGAACCCTTACCGCTTCCAAAAAAACAAACAATAGGAAATTAATTAACACCACGCACATAAAGATAATTCCCAAACAAACCCAATTATTAGTAAATCAGAAGAAAAAAGATAAATGGGTTGGATGGGCTGAAAAAAATAAAAAAGACCGGTTAAATGCACTCTATACCTTTTATTTTCCATTTCGATTCTTCAATTCCAATAAAGTGTCACAAATTTTACCATCAACTACCGAAATAGTAAAAGCAGAATATCTCCCACGCCCCTCTACCCGCCAACCTTGATTTTTAGAATTTTGGATCCGAAAATTTCTCCTCCGATTTGAATTCAATTTGATCTGAGAGAAAAGAGATAGAAAAGAAGAAGAGAGTATGGAGAATGGGGTTTAAACGAAAAGATATTATTAGAAATGGGTGGATAATGGGTGGGTTGTGTTCGATAATGTATCGGAGATGATGATGTTGCAATTGGGATTGAAATCTTGCCAATATCGCGAGAGGGTGAAGATGGGGGCTTGGGTTATTGACGTCATATTACTGAGGGTATATATGGAAGATTTGAGCTGAGAGTAAAGGGCCTTAAAAGCATGTAGCGAAATGTAATTAAGCCAACCAATTAATCCATGACTATTCTAAAATAGTTAACATATAAGGCTTAAAATTTAAAGATTAACTATTAAATTTTACAAAATATAATATACATAAGTTTCTTTAAAACTTAAAATCATTTTCAAAATAAATTTGCCGTTCTCCGCGCTCTCTTGGGATATAGCATAACGGAATTGACGGGATCAATTAAAAATCCTCATTCCACATCCACCAAAAGGAATTATGAATAGAAATTTTGATTGGGAACCGTGAATAGAAACTTTGATTTGATTATCGGGGCTTTGACATTTAGCTACATTGACTTTTTTGACTTTCCTATTCACTCTCTTTTTGCTACTTTCAACACAATTAACTACAAAATTAAACATGAATACCCTCACTAAAAGTGGACATTATTATTAAATAAAAATACATTCAAATTTCATTCTTACACCAAACCTAGTAAATTACCATCCCACCCTTGACTTACTGCCACTGTCACACTGGGCCCCCCGCCCCCACACTCAACCTCACTAAAACACCATCCCACCACCACCCCTAAATAAAATATCTTTAACACTTAAAAAAAATATTTTTTTAAATTTTCCCTCCACCATTCCCTATTACATTGTTCTATATATATATATATTTTTTTTCTCTTAATATATATCTCTCTATATCACTATAAAAATGGTTGTTATATAATTATTTTATTTTAAAGTATTTTTACAATTCATGCACGATTTTTTCAATCAATAAATCAAACCATGTCAAAAGAATAAAATGCACTTGGGTACGTATAAAAAAAAAAATGATTTTAAATCCCACGGCCCACACTTTCATTGTTCTTTTTTCCTTTTATTTTTCATGACTACTTTTCTTTATTTTTCAATCTCATTTAAAGATTTTTTTAAATTCATCTTTGTATTTTTTAAAGATATCCAAACCATAAAAGGAACACTTGGGCGATAAAAATATGCGTTGATCGACCTGAATAATACGTTGACCTATACATAAATGTATATTTGTTTAATAATGTAAAAATACGATAGTAGTGTGCATTTTGCTTTACAAAATGTTTGTTGAACAATAATAATGTACATTTGCTCACAAAAATATGAACGCTGAACAATGTAACACAAAAATAAACGCTTGAACAATAATTATGTACATTCGGCACAAAAAAATGCGGCTTGAACAATATTAATGTACATTATCGGCTAATAAATGTACATTAGGTCAATAAATTGGTTAGATTATTAGCTCGATAGATCCAAATCGAGGAGTTCTCATTTGTATAAAATCTAAAATCCAAGATTAAACCAATGAAGAGTTCTCGTTTATACAAAAATAAACCAATCAAGAGTTCTCATTGTATAAATCAATCAAGAGTTCTCATTTATACAACAAATAAATCAATCAAGAGTTCTCATTTATACAAAAAATAAGCTAATCAAGAGTTCTCATTTTGTATATATCCAAAGAGAATTAAATACATCAATCATACTTAATTTTGATAGAAATTACTCTACATTCAAAATGTACATTTGAATATATGTACATCGACACGACATAAAAACATAGTGAAAAAAAATTTAAAATATCACAAATCAAACCTAAATGGAAGCCAACATCAAATGTGCAAAATAAAGAGAATGAAAAAAAATTAAAATTAATATCAAATAGATTCACAAATTTTCAACTCTAAAAATTGCCACTTGATGGATACAATTATCATTTGACATCATCATTAAACAACAATTGTCAAATTCTAGAGAACAAACCATTTCGAAAAGAGAACAAATTCTCAATGAATAAATTAAAACCTCAAAAGTGCAATCATTTTACGGATAATTTTAATTCCATTTACAACAAAATTGAACCAAAGTTCGGTCTTACCTTCAAAATTCACCTACAATGAAATAATGTGAGTTTTGCCAAAATACTAACAAAATTGCCACTTGATGGATACAATTATCATTTGGCATCATCATGAAGCAATCTCGAGAATCTTGGCCTTCTCCTTCTTAGAACCAAATATGACAAAGACCAACACATAAACTAATTCAATGGAAGATCTCCGTTTCGTGAATCAAAGGGTTGTTTGGTGACACAAAAGGCATACCATACCTATAAAAATTCATCAAAACAAGAGCATGTTTAATGAGTTAAAAAGAGATTATTAAGATGATCGAAGCTTAATTTCATCGAGAAGGAAGAACAATATATGCAAACTTTTGGAAACACACATGTTTATAGCAAATAGTCGAGAAAAATGGAGAAAATAATTGCAAGCTCAAATTGATTTTTTTTTCAAGAAAATGATTAGCATCACATAAGCAGAGAGAAGAACAATATGAACTACAAAGAAACATCACATATTTAATAATATACAAGATATGCAACTAAAATAGATCACGAAATTGCTTAAGATCATTTATCGGCAAGAATTCAAAGAAGGGCCTAGAACCTGTTGCTATATTAACAAGATTAACCATAAAGCGAGGGGTATGATAAATCCTCGGGAAAATTAGTTAAATCATCCGGAGGTTAAATCACCTAATACCTTGATTAGAAGCACCTTTGTATCAAATAAATTAGTTCAAGTAACTAAGAATAATAATTTCTAAAGATGTAAAGATCTAGAACAACAAAAGCCATATCATGATTCCAAGAAGAAAATGCAACAAGCGTCCCACAAGCGAAAGCCTAAGACCACGGAAAGCAAAAAACCGAAGCAAACCTTTGAACCAAAAATCGCCGGGCGAGTAGAAACCCGAGCACCCGAAAACAAACCAAACACGAAAGAACCCCGGAAGGCAGACCAAGAGAAAAAAGGACCAGATTCTTCAATCGGTTTGTAAATGCCCCGCCGTCAACCACGAATAGTAAGCAGAATATCTCAAGTAAATCCGCCGGCCCGGACAAATCTTGATTTTGGAATTTTGGATCGAGAAATTTCTCCTCAGACTTTGAATTCAATTTGATAGAGAAAGAGATAGAGAAGAAGAAGAGATTGGGGAGAATGGGGTTTAGGCGAAAAGTATTATTGGAGTGGGTGTCGGGGGTGGTGATGTTCTTGAGAGGGGTTGGAGTCTTTTATGGGCGTTGGGGGTGGTGGCGAAATCCGGATGATGAAGAATGTAATATGATGTCACAAATCGGGGCATAAAAAGGTATAAATGGGCTGGGAGTAATTGACCTCAAAAAGCGTGTATGGAAATGTAATTAACCTTTCTTTACTTGTATTTACCAAGTGAAAGTTATTATAATTTGTTTTTATTCAATGGCAAATTCTTGCCTAAAGATAGTCTTCCGTAAGATAATTAAGTGATTAAATTCAGATCATTTCCATTCTTATGACGTACAATATATAATAATCTATGTTTTAAATTCGATGTTGGATAGTATATAGTGAAGAAACCCATTATTTGTTGGCCGCATTATGTTGATTAACAAGTGAATATAGTAGATTTGTGGGAGAAATATGGAAGCTTGGACTGGTACGAAAGATATATACATGTGATCGAGTTACGATAAAGAGAATAATTAGGGAGGTTATGGAATTCATAAAAGATGAGTTTTTGAAAAGAGCCGAATAAATGACTAAATTAGGCGAGAGTGTGTGTAAAATGGGTTCATCCAGTATAGATTTTGATCGTTTCATTGAAAATATCATGAAGATTAAGATACCCACGAAATAAAAGTTAGGTGTGAATTTTTTCTTTTTCCTACTATAATGAAATTGATAATTGATATGTTGAGTTTTAATTTATAAATTGTTATGCACTCAAAAAAAAATAAATTAAATTGTTATCCTCTCTACAGCTAACTATTAGTCAATTCAATCTCGGAATTAAAATATCACTTAATCTTATCAGATACTTTGTCTGAAGTATCTGAAACTGGTCCCGATCCTATTATTAAATTTAAATAACTTCTGGTGAATTTACAAGTGATAAATTAAAGGGATTAATTTTTTTTTTAAATTGATCATTTAACCTGCTGCAACAGGTTACCAAGCAGGTAATCGACACATGTTTAATTATTTTTTTTTTTTCTTTAATTTTGAAATGTCTCTTGAACTTTTTTACTCCTAATAATTTTGATAGAATTTTGGATCTTTAAAATTAATTATATAATAAAAGACAAAGTGAATTGGGTAGGTTTACCAAGTCCAAATTGACCGAATAATTCAGAAATAAGCAAATATCACTCTTCCTCCCTAAAAAAATTAAACATAAAAATTTCAACCCTAAATTATTAGGATTAAAAAAGTTTATATGATATTTCAAAATTAAGAAAAAATAAAAATTACATGTATATCAGTTACCTGTTTGATGACTTACTGTAGCAGGTCAAATTATCAATTTCAAAAAAATTGATAATTTACAGGATCAAAATTAAAAAAATCAAAACAATTAGAATAATTTCGAAAAGAAGTAAAGTTATTGAAATACAAAAAATTTAATCCCTAAATTAAAATTTTGGGTCTCCTATGCTGAAAGACTGGCGTTATCGTTATAATGTATTTTATAAATGTGTGATTGTTATATTGAAAAAGTGTAACTTTATTTACGTTGAAGTGTGCAACTATTAATATGAAAAATTAATTACACGGTTTAATATAAATAAATTGTCTTTTCAATATAACAAATTAATTATTTAAATCTTGCTAAATCTGCGTCTGGCACCCCAATTATGCATTAGACTGTCCATAAACTAAATATTGAAAACAATCAGCCTTTAAAGACGGGAACAGATCTACCTACTGCTTTTAAGACCCTTGTGACGAAAGAAGGGACCACTGTCGAGACTACTTTAGCAAAAACTGATACACCAAGATATTGAATCTCTTCTCCCTAATTTTTTAATTCAATTTTTCTTTTTCACTAAAAGCCATCTAGCAAACAAACAGATCAACTAATTAATTTATGAAATTTTGATCTTTTGGTCCGGTAACTTTTATCCAATTAATTTACTATTTTTTATCTTGATTTTATAATTTTATAAAATTTGACTCTTTTGTCCTGTCACCCGTTGAATTTTGTAAATTTACAGGACTAAAATCATGATCCTATAATTTTACAAAATTCGATTTTTTTAGTCATGTCACCATCTATTACAGGTAACTAGGCGATGACAATACGAAAATATCAAATTTTATATAATTATAGAAGCAAGATCAAAAATTATAAATTAATAGGACCATTTTCCGTTAATTTATTCATCTCATGAAATAAACAAAGCCACAAGTCCCCAGATCTGAAAGTAAACATTAATATAAACAAAACCCAGCATAACCAAACCAAGATCTGAGTCCATTTGTTATTGTGTAGAATAATGTTGTTCCAAAAATGTCAGATAAATCTCCTCATGTCCTGATATTCCGTTTACCCCTTCAAGGCCCTGTGAATTGCATGCTCAAAGTCGCCGAAATTCTGTGCCTTGACAACATCAAAGTCACATTCGTCATCACTCAAAGCGTCACAGAGTCTGCTGGAATGCACCGACGCAGAGTTTTACTTGGCAAAATACCCCAATTTTTAGCTTCAAACTGTCCCGCCGCACATGACCCCACGGCATCGATTCTCGAAGCTGAGGCAGTGCCGGTTTTGAAGGAGATGGTCACGTGCGGCGCGTGTGCACCGGGGTCTGGGAATCCATGACGTGCATTATTGCTGATGCGATCTTCAGCTTCGCGACTGGGATTGCGAAAGAGATTGGGGTTGCTTTCTTGTATTTTGATACTGTTAGTCCGGCTTGTTTGGGTTTACCTGTGTTTTGCCTCACCTTATTGCAGCTGGGGACCTCCCTTTTAAAGGTAACTCCTGTTTTGTTCCTTTATTACATTCTTTCTGTTATTGTGTTTGTGTTTGTACTTTGTATAGATGATGGATTGTTTTCTGATTTTGCGTTACTCGTCGGTTAAACCCTTAAACCAATATTTGGTAACTTAGTTAAAAGTCGCAGGGTATTTTTTTTCTTTTTGGGGAGTAATTTAACAAATTTTCGTGGATATTTTGAAACTTTACCCTTTTTATTTGATCAATAACATTTCCGCACTAGGTGCACTATTGGTGCAATTTTGAAAATAAAAAAAAAAAAAATCAACCAATTGTGTCGCGAATAGTAAAGGAAAAAAGGTCGAAAAAATATTAATGAGTATAATCAATGACGGATACAAATTACATATTTTTGAGGGCCGGCCAGTGTTTTAAGTCTTACTAATTAATATATATACAATTATACACATACATATATAGTTGAACAATGAAAATAAATAAATACACATATTAATATAATTATATATATATATATTTATATATATACCTCTTGAAAAGAAAAGTTTGAGGAGGTTGTGCCCACCATTACCCCCCTTATATCCGTCATTCTGTATTTTCGTGGGATGAAAAATATCATTTTATATAAATAAAAGGGGATTATATTTTTTTTCTTTGTAATTTTGAATCGTTTTGAAATTGTTCCCGATTATTTTGACTTTTTTATTTTGATCCTGCAAGTTTTCTAAAATTTTGAAATTGATTATTTTCACCTGCTGTAGCTAGGGGTGGAGGAAATACCGAAAATACCGGTATACCGCACTTATCGTACAAAAAAATATCGAAATTTTGATATACCAAAAATTTTCGATGCGGTATGGTATCGTGCAGAATATTTTGATCACGATATGATATGAAAATATATAAAATTTTGCATCTGAAATATTTTTTTATTTCGATATCTTAAGAAATAATTTTGATATACCCACAAAAATTTCCGGTATATCGAAATAATTTCCGATATACCACTAAAAATTTCGGTATCGAAAAAAAAATTCGGTATCTAGGAATAATTTTTGTATCTGAAAAAATTTCGATATCTTAAAATATCGATTTAGTATCGGTATGTAATATTGACATCTGAAAATTTTGGTATCATAAATTTTTGCATCTGACAACGATATGACATTTTTAGATATCGAAAATTTCTGCATCTGATATGATATGCCGAGAAAAATTTTTGGTATGTCGTCTATCCACCTGTAGGCTAAAAGAAATTCACAAAGCGGATAAACACCACGTATATAATTATTTTATTTTCTCTTTAATTTCGAGCGTCACTTGAGCTTTTTAATCTTAATACTTTTTGGTGGGGTTTTAGGTTAGGTTTAAAACAATTTGTATATTAAAAGACAAAGTGAATCGCTCGATTCTTTGGTCTAAACGACCTAAAAATAAAAAAGTTAAATCAATATACTCAAAAAAACCACTATCCCTTCCTAAAAATATACGAAAAAAAATCTCAACACAAATTATTTGGATTAAAAAAGTTTAGGTGACATTTCAAAATTAAAGAAAAAATAAAATAATTACATAGGTGACGATTACGCGTTTGATAACTTGTCACAATAGGTTAAAGGATCAATTTCAATTTTTTTATAACTTATATGACCAAAATAAAAAGTCAAAAACAATCGGGACCAATTTCAAAAACTAAGCAAAATTCTGAAATTATAAAAAATTTAAACACAAATAAAAGTAATAATTATAGATTGAAAATGTGTTGGTAATACTTAAAACTTGTACTCCCTCCGTCCCATAGTTGTTTACCCTTTTGCTTTTGACACAAGTTTTTGATTGGGATGGAGAAAGTATTTTTTAAGTGATAAAGTTATTTTTTATTGAGGTATTATAGTCTTTTTATTTTATTACTAAAGTAGATGTTTGATTTGAGATGTTGTATGGACTATTTTTATAGGGTAAAACAACTCAGGGACGGAGGTAGTATTATTTTTTGTATGAATTAATATTTTCTTCATTTATTTGACTGCATGGTGTAATTGGTGGTACCCAAAGGACTTTCTCTTTTTATTTTTTAAGAATCTTTGATCTGTTGTATATCACTGCCAAAAAGAAACTTAATTTGTGCTGAAAGGCAAATTTAAAAGAAAAAAATTGTCTTCTATTTGGAGTTGTAATTCAGCATTTTCTCTAATATAACGATAATTCTTTCTCCATAGATGACAACTTGGATGAAGTTATTATAAGCGACATTATTCGACGGCGCGATCTTCCAAGCTTTTGTCGTGCCAAGGATCTTAACAATCCTGAATTACAACCCTGTCTCAGGGCCTGATTCTCAACACCTTTCAAAAAACTCGATGCCCCCGTGTTAAACCCAGATACGCTGATGTCTGCCCGAATATCTACGCTTGTCGGGCCCTCCATGCTAATCTGAAAACCAGGACCGCGCAAGAAAAAATCGAACATCTACCTTCAGTTTCTGGAAAGAAGATAGGAGCTGCATTTCTTGGCTTAATCAACAGCCCTTGAAATCTGTTATCTATGTCAGCATTGGAAGTCTTGCTGTGATGACAAAGGTTCAGCTTTTGAAATTTGATGCGGATTGGTGAATAGTGGGTGAGATTTTTAGTGGGTTCGGAGGCCGGTTCTGTGACCGGGCTGGATTTTGGGTCAGATCAGGTTCCTCTGGAATTGAATATTGGGGCCGAGGGAGAGGTTGTATTGTGAGTTGGGCCCCACAAGAAGATGTGTTGGCTCATTGGGCCGTTGGTGGGTTCCTGACGCATAGTGGATGGAACTCAACTTTGGAGAGTATAATCGAGGGGAAGCCAATGATTTGTTGGCCGTCTCATGCTGATCAACAAGTGAATAAGAGTGACGGAGGAGAAGTGTAGAGCTTCGGTTTGGAAATGAAGGATACTTGTGATAGAGTTATAGTTGAGAAACTGATTAGGGAGGTAATAGAGTCGAGGAAGGATGAGTTCTTGAATAGGGCGGTAGAAATGGCGAAATTAGCCAAGTGTAGTGTGAGGGAAGGAGGGTCTTCTTTCATGGATTTGGATAAATGCGATTGAAGATATCAAGATGATGAAGATCCCCATGTGATAAGGATGTTGTAGGGTGAAATAAAAAGTTGCTTCTAATTTACTCTGATTACACCCGTATTTCATAATAAAAGTCGTTTAAGTTAAATTTTATTTCTATCTAATTATCGTTTTAGCTATTTTCATTAAAGAAGAGGAATTTTGATATTCCTTAATTTGATGCAGATATTCTAAAACAACACTTATTATAAACTGGATGGAGTATACATTATGCTTGAGTGCAATTTTCAATAATCAGATAGTCTAAAACAACACTTATCTAATTTTCTATAATCAGATGTATGTTAATCCGGTTATCGTTGTGGCTATTCAAAATTTGCCGTAATATGCAATTTAGTGTGTATATTCATTGCTACACATCTGTACTTGAGTGCATGTATATATAAACATTCGGTTACATATTTAGTTTGATAACCCATCGTCATATATATAATTTAGAATAAAAAACTTCATATAGAGGCAGTGCTCATGCATGAGTCGGAGCACAACCTAGCACAAATCACATTCAACTCCTCTCAAAGTGTTAAAGCGTTAATGCCCAATTTATATCCGTCTCACCATGAGACTGTCTCTCATGCAAGTGTGTCTCTTAATGTAGCTCCTGCCATAGCCAGCCCTGGGAGTGATCCTGGCAACGCTTTCTCCCTGTTGTGGAAATGTCTTTGCTCCACGCCCGTGCAAGCAATTGCCTGGAAGGTATTGCATTGAGGCTCCCCAACGAAAGACCAACTGCAAGCCTTGAAACAGTTTGGCGAGCAATGGTGCTACTCTGTGTGATTTCTGTGGTGAGAAAAAGAAGATATCCAGCATATTTTTTGAGTGTAATTTTGGTGTCTGAATATGGAGTGACATATATCGGTGGTTGAAGGTGTCGGCTATTCCTCAAGCAACTCCAGTCATTCATCTTCAGCAACATAGCAACATACTTGGGCCAGGTTTGATAAAATAATCACTTCTACTATTTGAATTGGTATCGTATGGTCTATTTAGAGATATAGAAATGAAGTAATTTTTCAATGGCATCTCTACGAACATTCGTCATGTTATCGATGAGATTAAGGCAAGAGTTTAATCACGATTGTCAATTAAAAATCGAATTTCAGATCGGTACTTGCAGTCACAGAATGGCTAGCAGATCCCTGTACAAGCTGTGGTGTTATCTCATAGTTCTAATTGGAGCAGTTTTGGTTTTATTCCAGTAGATGATTTGGTGGATGTTAAATGCTCTCTGTATATTATAATCATATGTATGGGTTGAATTACCCCTTATAATTCAAGTTATACAACACTCTTTTTTTCTAATAAAAAAAATATTGTAATTTAGTTTTAAGTGATTTATAAACATCCTACTACTTTACTAAAAGAACAAATTCTACCTTCTTGGAATTATTTGGAGCCCATTGAAACGAAGCAGAGCGAGCAGGCGCTCGACCAAGCCCGTAATTGACACATCTGCTTCGATCGAGCACTTCCCATTCCGACCGCCTTTGGCGCTCGACTAAAGCATTAGCTCGGCGGTTACCTCGACCAAAGCCCTGTCGGCGGGTCCACTTGCTCCTGGCGCGAATTAAGGTTTCGGCCCAATCTCTTGTTTAAATACTTTTGACTCATTGTAATTGTCTCTTGTACTGAAAACACACGAAAATAGTAGATCTTCTGGCTTGGTAGGGTAACCAAATTTGTGTTCCTTTATTGTTATTACTGTTCATATCAAATTCTCTATAATTGCTAGCTTATTCTAACAAGCTGGTATCTAGATTGTTCGAATCATCTCCACGAGTTCAATATGATTATACCCCAATTGAGCTCGGTTGAGATTGATTTGATGATGAAGTTCAAGCCCTAATTTTGTTTGTCTTCTTTACGAGAAAGTTGGAGGGAACGGTAACGCAGTAGTGCTTGTGATGGGTAAAGTGAAACTAAAATTTGATGAGGTTAAAGATTTGATCATGAGCGAAGAAATTAGTGGGAAAAGAATTGGGTGTGGCCACATGATCGGCCTTGAGTGAGGGAAACAGAGGCAAATCTGAATCCAAAGGAAGCCAAATCGGGAGTAGATCAAAGTCAAGGGCAAAGATAAGCCCAAGAAGGATGAGAGTCAAGTTGAGTGTTACAATTGTCATGAACTTGGTCATTACAAAAGGGGAGTGCAAGGCTCAAGCTAAAGGCTGGGGGAATGCACCAAAGAAGAATGACAACTCAACCAACGTTGCCCGCGATGAGGGGCTCGGATGCATTGATCTTGAGCGTGGCGATCCATTGGAATCGTGGGTGTTAAATTACGAGCATCGTTTCACGTGCGTGATCTTTGTGATGGAGAAAAGTACACTTCCGGGAACTTTGGGAAGGTTTACCCTAGGCGATGATGAGCTATGGAAATTAAAGGGAAGGGAATGTTCATTAAGACACCAAATGGGACTGTATTTCTAGGTTGAAAGATGTGAGACATATTCTAGTTTTGAAGAGGAATTTAATTTTCGGTTAAGGCGGCTTGATGATGAGGGTTACAAGGTGACTTTTGGGTGTAACGCACGTGGAAATATCCAAAGGTGCCATGGTAGTGGCTCGAGGCAATAAAGAGGAACGTTGTATATGACGAGCAACACCGGGGACAACATTGCTCTTGCAAGTGAAAAAGGAATGTAGATTTGTGGCATTGTCGTCTTGGCCACATGGTGAAAGGAATGAAAGTTATGTTCTCAAAGTCTGTTGCCAGACCTCAAGCAGTTGACATCGGGTTATGTGAGAGGCTGTGATCGGAAAAAAAAAAAGGATGAGTTTTTTTTGAAGGGGGGCAGAACTTTGAAGAAGGGTGGAGTTAGTCCACAATACTTGTGGGGTCCAAAGACTGACATCCTTGGTGAACATCATATTACATGACTTTCGTTGGCGACTCTGAGGAAGGTATGGGTTTATTTCTTGAAAAATAAGTCGATGCCTTTTAATGCTTTTCGAAAGTGGAAGGTCCTTGAAATCTGAGGCAGGTCTCAAAGTGAAGTGTTTGAGATCGGGATAATGGTGGAGAGTAATCGAGCTCCGTGAGTTCAAAAAAAAAATTCAATGAACAAATGGAATTGAATGGAGAAAAATCGTGAGAGGAACCCCCCAGCAGAATGGCGTGGCAGAATGTATGAATAGAACCTTATGTGAACGTGCTAGAAGCATGAGATTGAAGTGTGGGCTGCCAAAGATGTTTTGGGCAGAGGCGCCAAACAAAAACTTACTTGATAAAACAGAGGACCCTCAACTCCCTTGAAAATGGCATACCGGAGGAGGCCCGGTCTGTGCAGTAAGGTAATCTGTCGTTTCTTTTGAGTATTTGGGTGTGTTTCATATGTTCATGCTGATGCTACTAGTAGAAGTAAATTGGATACTAAGTCTGTTAAGTGTATGTTTGTTGGATATGGCGGTGATGAATCGATTTTGGGATGAGGAAAACCGAAAAGATAATTATAGTCGAGATGTCATATTTAATGAGCGATGTTGTACAAAGACGGCCCGGGGATATCCAAAGAAGGTGGTTCGAGACTTCGGTTGTGGAGTTAGACATTTCGAACTCGTGGGAGCAAGGGGGTTCTAGATGATCAGGTGATTGTTATGAAGAACCAAGTACACCACCACCAACAATTCCATTGCGGAGATCCGAGAGAGAACGAAGATCTCCCTGATAGGTATTCACCTTCTCTTTGTTGGTGATGTTGGTGAACCCAAATGTTATGCGAGGTTGCTACACGGTGAGAATTTCGACATGTTGACTAAGGTTGTGACTTAAAGAAGTTGAAGTTATGCATAACTTCAACTGGCCTTGAAAACTGAGGATAAGGCCCTGCACTACTATTAGTGAGAGAGAGACCGTTGAAACGGAGGAGACAAGTTACAGTTGGAGTCAGTCTCCAGGTGGAAGATTGTTGAGATTGTTGGAGGCTAATCGAAAACGGAAGCGAGCACGAGAGGCTTCGACCAAGCCCGTGGTCGAGCACATCTGCTCAATCGAAAGCACTTCCCATTCCAACCACAGACTAGGCGCTCGACCAAAGTTGTTAGTTCGGCCCAGTTACGCTTCGACAAAGCCCTGAATCGAAGATTCATCCGCTCCATGTCTTGAATTAGGGTTTTCCCCCAATCTCTTGTTTAAATACTTTTGACTCATTGTAATTACCTCTTTATCTTTTTGGCTCTGCGAAAATAGTAGATCTTCGGCTTGGTAAGGCCCCCAGAGACGTAGTCATTCTGACGGCCAACCGGGGTAACCAAATTGTTTGTTCCTAAATTCTTGTTTTTCATTATTTTCTCCATAATTGTTGTTTAAATCCTAACATACCTGAGATTAGGACACTCTTTTTTCGTGTCCCATAAGATGCATTTTTAATAAAAGTGATTAATTATAAAACAATACATAAATTATAAATTCCTTAAAATATTATTTATATTTCCTCCATCCACCAATCTGATGCACACTTGTCTTATTCTTCCGTCCATCAATTTTATGCACACTCAATTTTTGATAAAAGTTATTGTATCTTTATTCCTCAACCATCACTTAATTATTTCAAATGTCATTACATTTTACTCACAAACAATCATTTTATCTATAAATTGACCCCACAATACCCTATAATACTTTTACTTTATCTATTTTATCTACTTTTTTTCTTATAACCTGTGTCAAAAGCATCAGACATAAGATTGGTGGACGGATGGAGTATTAATTAATTTCCCATTCCACTATTAATCTTTTTTTGATATTGATGATTGGATTTCATAAACTAAAAGTAATGTAGTTTCTTTAAAATAACTAATGCATATTCCCTTCTTTAAAATAATGTATTGTCTTAGATAAACACATTAATTTATTTATTTATTTACTAATATTATTTATTTTTGGCTTTAATTTTAATTCATACGATAATTCATCGTTTATTGATGATCCAACATTTATGGTCTTTGTTATAACTAATTGAGTAAAGATTAACCGAAGAAATTAACTGAATTAACAAATAACAACTCACAAGTCACAAGTTCATTGATTTACCGACTCTTAATCACTCACACAAAGTGTGAGTAAATTAGCATAACTAAACCTTCGGCTAATCAATTTAAAGTGGAGTTCAAATTCTCCACCTAAATTTAATAATTAATTAAGTCCACTTGACATAAATAAGCCAAATATGTACGAAGTATTAAAAAGCTCGGTTGAATTTGGTTGGATTGCGTAGTGGTGTTTGCAAATAATTATATTATAGTCATTTTGAAATGTGTGAAGAAGTCGTTTGGAATATATATATACATATATTAGATTAATAAGCTCTCAAAAGTTATAAGCTAAAAGTTTTAAAGATATATTTTTATTAACTTAATCTATTTTAGGAACCAAGTGACTTAGTCCATCTGATCACTGGGCTCCTCATTTGAGTGGGAGACCCATGTTCGATTCACTTTGTGAACGAATTTGGAGTTATAGGAGTTATAAGATGGATTGATGATTTCGTGAAGTATTTGGGTGCTTGGTGTACTAACTACTAACAACTAATTTTACCCGATAAAAAAAAAACTTAATCTATTTTAGGGGGGTGTTTGCAAAAAAATTCTAGCTTTAATGAATTGATTAAAATTAGTGATCATGGGACATGTGATTAGTAGTAAAAGTTGATAATGTTTGTAAAAAAATTAAAGAAAAGTTAATAATGTTTACAAAAGAAAAGTTAAAAGTATTTAAAAAAGTCTAATAAGTTACTAAAGCACTCCCTTTGAAACTTTTAGTTTATAACTTTTGAGAGCTTATTTAATCTAATAAAAGAGAAATAAAACACTTCAAATTATTTTTGCACACAATTTTAAGTGACTATAATCAATTATAACTTTTTGCAAACACCCCCTTAAGGGGATGTTCATAAAGGGGTGTTTGCAAAAAATCATACTCTTGAAAAAGTGATTAAAATTAGTGATTGTGAGAAAAATTGATAAATACTAGAAGTTATTGGTGTTTGTAAAAAAATTCAAAGATAGGTTGATAGCCTTTGCAAAAAAATAATAATAATAATCTTAAAAGATGTTCATAAGCTACCAAAAAGCAACCCCCTTTCAACTTTTTTAGTTATAGTTTTTTTAGTTGAGTTAATCTAATAAAAAAGAAATAAAACACTTAAATTTTTATGCATACAATTTTAGATTATGATCCGGGATAAAAAATTTTGGGGGGCAAGAGTGTAAAAAAAATATGTGTTCTAAGTCTAATTAATAGATATCAAATCTTATATAATGATAAAATTTTAAACATACATACATATGTAGCTAAACAATACTAATAATAATTACACATATTAATATAATTATACACATGCATTCATATATATACATTGAAAAAAAAAAAAGTTTGCCTCCCCTAGATAAAATAATCGTAAGTGATCCGGATAAAAAATTTTGAAGAGAGTGTAAAAAAAATCGTGTTCTAAGTCTAATTAATAGATATCAATTCTAATATAATAATAAAATTTTAAATATACATACATATATAGCTAAATAATGAGAATAATTACACATATTAATATAATTATACATATAGATTCATATATATACATTGAAAAAAAAAGTTTATTGATAGTTAAGACTTAAAGTTAAGACCTATGTTTTTAAAACCGGGTCCGACCTGGGCGGCTCCCGGACTCGACCGGGAACCGCTCAAGCGTGCCCGATAAGGTGTATAGAACCGCTATTGGACCGCCCAAAACCCGAAAACCGTCGAAAACCGTGAAAACCGGAGCCAAGGAATGAACAGCCGATTTTCATTTTTTCAACAAAAAAAAAAAAAAAAAAAAAAGTTTTGGCCCGGCGACCCCCCTGAAAATAATGGTAGGGTGGGCTTACGCGGCCTTATTGTGGATGGTTGTGGATGGTGGATGGCTTGATAAATTATTATTGGATGGTGGATGGTGGTGAAATGGTGGGTGGTGGTGGTAGATGGCTTACGTTGGCGGCGACGGCGGAAGAAAAAAGAAAATCGAGAATGAAATAATGAAGGAAGAAAAAGATTAGGATATTTAACTTGGCCCTTTTTGTTTTTTAAAACCCATTTTTTTTTTTGTTTTTTTTTTTTTTTTCCCATTTTTTTTTTTTTTTTTTTATTTTTTCACCCATTTATCAATTTTGGGGCTTTGCTTTTCATTTTTCAATTATAAAATACAATTAATATGTATTTTTTCTTAAAAAGAATTTAAGTGTACTCCAAATTTTAAAATATTATTTTAGAAGATTTTTAAAATTAAATTTAATGAATTCAAGTGTAATTATAATATCATCTCTTTTGTCAAAAAAATAAAATTATAATATCATCTCAATACTATATATTTTAGTATTGATCTCTAAAATTTTAAATATCAAGTAATTAATACTACTTTCGTTCTAAATTTATTTATCCATTTGTTTTTAGCACGAGTTTTAATGTGAAAATTATTTATTAATATTTAGAGTGGTAAAGTTATTTTTGGTTGGAAATATTGTAATCTTTTTGCTTTATTATTAAAGTAAATTACTTTTTGTGGGTAAAAGTAATTAAATGGGATGTAAAGTAAATTACTTTTTGTGGGTAAAAAGTAATGAAATGAGATGTAATTTTGAATTTTAAAAAATTATGCATATTATATATATATAATATTTATTATTTCATCATCAATCCGCTCAATCCATTTCAATCGGCCCGGTCCGACCCAAACTTTTTTGGGATCGTCCGGCTCAACTTCCGGTTCCGGTTTTTAAAACATAGGTTAAGACGACTGAAAATGTTTGGGTCCGGCTTATATACTGAAAAGGTCGAGCCGGCCCAATTTTACTAATATTTTAGTAGGTTAGGCACAGCTATTGGTAGTCTGACCGGTTCTTACACGACTAACCACAAAAAGTCCTTTTTCTACTTTTTGAAAAGCAACTTCTAATGCCATTGAAAAATAAAAAGAGAACGTATTTAGTATTCTCTCCCTTACAATTTACTTTTATACATATTTTTTCGAACGAATTTTGTATTAATAATTAAAATGATAAAATAATTTTTAAGGAGAATTATTATAAATAATCTCATCATCTATCATACATTTTTTTAAATATCACTTTATCATTTCAATTATTAATATAAAATTCGCTCGCAAAAACATATATAAAAATCAATTATGTATAAAATTAGTGGGTCGTGGGAGCAGTATATTACTTATCATGGTTATTTTCTAGTCTGGATCAAATGGATTGACGATCTAACTTCTTGGAATAACACTTAAACAATTCCCAACAGAAAACATATTGAACTAATTAATATATTGTATGCTCATTGTCTAGTCTGGATCAAATGGATAGACGATCTAATTTCTTGGAATAACTATTAAACAATTTTTACAAACATAAGAAAGGCGGCCTGACATCAATATTAATTAAGTCCGTCCGGCACCAAAATTAAAATTAAAATAATGACAAACAAGACAAGAATTATTAATTAATAACATGCAAAAATTTAAGCAAACGAGAGTACTTTCAAAGCTTGACTTTGGTGCAATGTTCAGGATAAATTAATTTAATCCATCGTCCTATCTCCGTCCCAAATTAATTTTCACAGTTGATTTTTACACGTGTTTTTGTGAGCAAGTTTTATATTAATAATTGAAATTATAAAGTAACTTTTAAGAAGGGGTATGATAGAGGAGAGGCTCGTCTATCATATCATTCCTTAAAATTTACTTTATCATTTTAATTACTAATACAAAATTCATTCGCAAAAACACGTGTCAAAGTCAACTGTAAAAATTGATTTGAGAATTGGGACGGATGAGTAATTAATAAGGTTTACAACGTCAACGCAACGTTCAACGGTGGTTGGGTAGCGCCGGAATAAAAGAAGCTACACGATGTTTGACCGTGAAAATAAATAAATAATGAAATTGAAGATATTAAATATAAAAAAACACAAATACTTGTTGAAATTTATATGTACTTGTGCAAGTCAATTCACCTACAACCCGATTCAATTTATTAGGACCTAAAAAAGTTTCATCTCACGTAAGAGGCGATTCGATTTTTCTGTTTTACTTTTTATATTTTATTGATGAGTAACATACTAAATTTTTAACACATGGATTCAGAAGATAATGATTTGTTAGATTTTTATTATTATTTCACGTGTCATCCATTCATATTATGAAATACAAAACAAAACACCAATTATAGAACAGTTGATCTTGTAGAAAGTTGTAAAATTAATTTGTCTATAATTTTTTTCATAACGCTCCAAATCACTTGTAGGCTAAATTTTCAACTCAATTATTAGAATAGGAGGAGACATATCGAGTGAATAATTTAATACGGATAGAGTTGTTTTGAACGAGAAACGAATTATAAGCAAAGACTCTGATATATAAAAGAATTTAGCTAATTTAAAAGTATGAACTTATAAAAAAATGTAAAACTAATTTATTTATTTTATTTTCATGACAGGACCCTTTACACAGCGGTTAAGAGACTTACACGTGGGAATATGCAAGTACTCAATATGCTCCGAATAATTGTTCTAGGCCCCTTATTAACAAAAGAAGAAAAAAACAGAACTAGATGAGGACATTGAGCATACTTTATTTCTAAATTGCGAGAAAGTGCAATAATAACTTGTCCAAATTTTCCTACCAAACAGATGAATAATAACTTTGGCAACTGTTACTGAAACAGACATATTCCAAACACGGCCTAAATTCCACATAAAGCCTCAGGCTTCATTTACTTCTCAAGGTTAGAATTGGATAGGATTGAATTGTAAATGGGATAAAGGTAATTTGTATGAGAATGTCTCTGTCTGTTTACTTGCTAGGATATTAATTGGGATTCAGATATTTGTGAGTTCTAATCACTAGGATAGGGATTACAAATTTACCCCAACTTAAAAAGCTAATATTCTTATATTATTATAACTGTAGATTTTTTTTTGTCACTAGGTCTGTGTTTTGAATCACTACTACACCGTTAGAAGTGTTTTTTTTTTTAAGTTGGGTGTGACTCAACTTTAAAAAAAAAACACTTCTATAGTGTGTAGTAGTAATTGCAAACAACCGGTTCAAAAATGAAGTTGAAATCATGTTCCAAATGTACGTATCTCTAAATAAATGTTCACTTTATCAAGATAACGTCCATGTATGAAAGATAAAAAAACCATCTGAGGTTGACTATATATTTCAAAATTGAGCAGGGAATATTTGATAATTCAAGAAAAAATTGGTAACTTAGTTTATTTTAGTATTTTCATCTTGTATGTTATTATTTTTAATACATGATATATACATGTAATAAGTGTCGTCAGAAATAGTACTTCTAAATGACATCATGTGTCACGTTTTAATAATAATAAAACACACAAAAAAAAGAAAGAATAGATAATCTCAGTTTTAATAATAATAAAACACAAAATAAAACCAAAAAAAAAAATAGAATACATAATCTCATTCCCATGTAAATAGCATAAACCTGAATTATTTATCCCAATCCAAATATATCCCCCAAAGTGAACGCAGCATAACTAATCCAAGGGGTTAGTGTTTAGTCCTATCGTGTTCTTGTGGTTATTGTGTAAACATCATAAAAACAGGAAATTTTCGTGTCACGTTAAATTTAAAAAAAAAAAAAAATTGATTGTACATATTACTTGATATTTTAATTTGTAATTTTATTAGAGATTTTGTATTATTTATCGTGTAATACCGTGTTAATGTGTATTATCGTGTCATATTTTATTATATCAAAATTTTAATATAAATTCTATTTTAAAATTTATTTAATTTTCTTGTTGTGTCGTGTCGATACAAAATTTTTCGTGTTCATGTCGTGTCAGCACAAATTCTTATCGCGTCGTGTTACTATCGTGTCTACACGATAACACCTAATTGTCACCCCTAAGTAATCCATACTTAGGAGAAGAAAAAAGTAATCTAATTTTTAGGCACTGCTCAAACCGAATCAATTATAAAAGGGAATGATCCCTCGACAACAAAAAAAGTGAAAATTTGTCCGAAAAAATAAAATCCAAAATGCCTAATCAAACTGCATTGCCATTCACCTCTCCTCACGTACTCATATTTCCGTTGCCATTCCAAGGCCCCGTAAATTGTATGCTCAAACTAGCCGAAATTATGTGCCTTAACAACATCAAAGTCACATTTCTCAACACTCAATACATTCAAACACGCCTCTTGAAATTCACCAATACCCAAATTTACTTCAAAAAATATCCCAACTTTTGTTTCGAAACGGTCCCTGATGGCCTACCCGATGAAAACCCACGCACGGTGAGTCAACTCGTTGAGCTGCTGGAATCGATGGAGGCTACGGCCTTGCCAATTTTCCGGCAGATGGTAACTTCCGGCGTGTGTGGGCCGGAATCGGGGAATCCGGTGACTTGTTTGATAGCTGATGGGGCTTTCTCTTTTGCCACGGACATTGCTTCCATGATTCAAGTTCCGTTATTGTTCTTTGATACTATTAGTCCATGTGGCCTTTGGGGTTTTCTGTGTTTGCCTATGTTGATTCAAGCTGGGGAATTTCCTTTCAAAGGTGTGTAAATTCTTGCTTTTTTTTTTCTCTAGAAATCAAGATGGATTTAATTTGGTTAGAAATGTTTTTTTTTTTTTTTTGGTTTTTTTGGTTTTAATTAGATGAATTTTAATAAAGTTATAACTGTTGGGGAATAAGTTGCACAGATCTATTCGGGGTGAATTTTTAAAAACAAATTTAATTCTTTAATTATTACTAACATGAATTAATCCTATATTAATTCAAATAATAATCCAACAACATATCATGCATATAATAATTCACGTAAAACCTACGCATACGAAATTCTAAGAGTTTACGTGAACGTACCTCTTGGGATGACAACGGTATGGCTGATTAGACTAACCGCAAGGACTTCCCAAGTATTCCCTTAGTCCTCGTTCTACTATACGGTGGAAGGATTCTTGTGAACGATTTAACAAAAAGAAAAAATAAATATGTTGCACCACTTTTGTGGATTTACTAATTTTTCCAAAGATACTGGAATTGTACTTGGAATGAAAGAATCATCCCCTATTTATAGAAGAGGAGTGGTTGATTTTTCCAGTGAAAAAACAATGTGGGAAAAGACTTTTCTTTATCACCAAGAAATCTTGAATATATTTCTTATATTCTTTTTCCCATAATTAAAATAATCCACAAAAATTCCACCTCCTCCATATATGGAATTTTCGAAAATATGATGTGCAAGATTCCAAGATTTGGATCTTCTTGAATTTATGAGATATTCTTGTATTTCAAGAAATACATATCTTCCATAATATATTTTCAAGAAAATCAAGAAAATCTTTCTTGCCCATTATATTTCCAAATTTTCGAAATCTTATTATAGATGACCAAGTGGAAGATTTCTTGAATTTAATGAGATAATCTTGTATTCCAAGAATACATATCTTCATTCCATAACAAAATTCAAAGAAAATCTTTCTCCCAACTTATCTATAAAATTCGAAATTTACATGGAAAAATAAGCAACAATATTTATTTTATTTTAATCATCTTTTTCAGTTATTGGACTATTTGTTGGGCTACTCAGGGGGCCTTTAGGAGAATTAAGATTGGACCTTCTAATAGATCTTGAATATCTAATATTGAGCCACAATATAATTCAAGCCCATAAATATTAATTAATCCCACTACATAATTAATATTGCACTATCCATCTTAACCCATATTACAGTCAATATGGCTCCCGATCATTATTTCCCGTGTTTAAGATTATCTAGCTCATTAATTAATTCAAGCCACTGAAATAGCTTTCCATTAATTAATATATTTTATCATTGGTCAAGGAACGGTTCAACATTATTATCCATACCGGAAACTAATTTCACTTGCAAGATTTGGTATGATAAAGCTTATTAACCTCCCAAGGGGGCAAATCAAACAAGTGTACTTGCACACGATTCTTCGTATTAAATCTTAGCAATCACATGTGACCAATAATATTGTCCAAGATAAAAAGTATTGAATCTCGTTGATTCGCTACCCATGATAAGTCAAAGCAATAGTTACCAATCCCACGTGATCCTATTTAAGGGACGAAGATTAAGAAACAACGAACCACTGAGGTCTAATTCTTCCTTGTTCAGTTCTGAAGAATTTATCCTCCTGTAGGTCCTATTCAGTGCATCAGTCATGCACTAGTGTAATCTCTTGGTCAAGACAAGTAAATCTGAGCCTTACACTTTAACCTTTCACGATGGGTTGTTCATTTCCATCTAGGTCGTGAATAACGTATTTTTAGTTACAAGGGACTGTTAATTTAATCTTCTGTGATCTGGTATCACTAAATTAACTACAATGTAACACGTACGACTTATTGAACAATTATGCAGTAAATATATGTAACATTCGATAATATTTAAAGCATCAGTGATAAACAATTTATTTCAGTAAATAAGTTTGAAAATTCAGTTTCGATTATACAAAGTGAAAGCATACTTTCCAGTATAATCCCAACAATAACTGCATGGTTTTCCATGTTAATGTATATTGTAATATATTACGTATAAACATGTGCTCAGTGCTAGAATAACGGACATGTGAGATGGATTACATTTTAAAATAAATAATCCAAAATTTTAAAAGGTCTCGGTAAAAATTTGTCTGATGAAATTTATATTATTATACTTATAAATTAATATCATTACATTTATCAATTAATATCATTACACTCATAAACCAATATCATAATATTAAATGTTATCGATATTAATATATAAAAGAGCAAACTTTAGGGTGAATAAGTTTCATATTATGAAACTAATTTTAATTCATGGGGTTTATGGGGATATAAAATTATTCAGAATGTAATGCAGGTTAGGTTTAGTGGGTGCGGAAAGTGCGTAGAAATGAATCAAGTAATTCGGTTTTATACTATGAAACTGTTCATGAGAAATCAACTCATATAAAAGTAGTGATATGATCAGTTTATAAGTGTAATTATGGTATCAATTTTATACTATGAACTAGTTTTATTGGAGAGTTTGTGAATTTTTTAAATTACTTTTTGACGAAAAAGGTGGTCTAATTTACCTCCTGTTTAACGTTTCGTGTTACACTCGGTACTCGGTAGCTAGATGATTAATACATATGATAATTAAGAGAAAAAAGTTGTTGAAGATATTTCTTTTCACCAACAATCTATACCATTTATAGAATGAATTTTTTTTCTCTTCAATCATTCGTGTCAAAATGTGTAACCAGAGATGTTACATCAGTAACGTCATAATGTACCAAGAGATATGAAACCGTAAGGTGTCGTGCATTCCCAAAATTTTCTCTTTTCTCCCTTCATTTTTGGATTACTATTATTTAGAGAGAAAAAAAATTGATCTCATAACTTTCCTGTAATCCATTTTTTATCCCAAAAAATATAATCATTAAATTTTGATTTCATAACTATCTTGATTGTCCAATTTTGGTTCAATTTTTGTCGAAAAACATAAAATTTTGTCTTCTTTATCACACACAAGTCACGTGCCGGTTAAAATTAGGGTTTTACAAGCTTGTAGTTGACGTGGACGCTAAAAATTCATTTTTTCCGTATTTAGGAGGAATTCTCTTGTTCTTTCTAATTTTTTAGAAAAATGAACTTTTTCTTTTAACCGTCAATGTTCATGTTAGTTGTGAGCTTGAAAACCCGCAATGTTAACCGATACGTGACTTGTGCATGATCGAAAATGACAAAATTTGTTATTTTCGATAAAAATGAGATTAAAATTGGACAATCGAAATAGTTAGAGGACCAAAATTTAATAGTTAAATTTTTTGGGACGAAAAATAAATTATAGAAAAGTGATGGTACCGAATAACATTTTTTCTCCAAATATTTATTATATAGAGAAAATAGCTAGATTAGATTTAGCCGTATTTAATCATGTGCTTTTATTTTTGGTATAGATGACAACTTGGATGAATATGTAACAAATGCACCCGGAATAGACGGCATCATTAGACGCCGTGATCTTCCAAGCTTTTACCGCATCAACGATATTAACGACCGTACAATGCAGTTAGTTTTGGAAGAAGCCAAAAATATTCCTCGAGCTCAAGGCCTAATTTTCAACACATTTCAAGAACTAGAAGGGCCTATATTAAGTCACATGCTTAATATTTGCCCAAACATCTACGCTGTTGGGCCCCTTCATACTCATCTCAAAACAAGGTTGGGCCGAGAAACGAGCCCAGAAATTGAGCCCATCATTACTTCCAATAGCATCTGGAAAGAGGACAAGAGCTGCATCTCTTGGCTTGATCAACAACTCTCTAAATCTGTTATATATGTCAGTATTGGAAGTCTTGCTATGATGACGAAAGATGAGCTCTTTGAAATTTGGCATGGATTGGTGGACAGTGGGTCGAGATTCTTGTGGGTCCGGAGGCCCGGTTCGGTTATTGGGCTAGATTCGGAGCCCGATCAGATTCCATTGGAATTATTGCAAGGAACGAAAGAGAGGGGGTGTATGGTGAGTTGGGCCCCACAAGAAGAGGTGTTGGCTCATCGGGCGGTTGGTGGGTTCTTGACGCACTGTGGGTGGAACTCGACTTTGGAGAGCATAGTCGAGGGGAAGCCCATGATTTGTTGGCCGTCTCATGCTGATCAACAAGTGAATAGTAGGTACGTGGGAGAAGTGTGGAAGCTCGGTTTGGATATGAAAGATACTTGCGATCGAGTTACGGTTAAAAGGATGATTAACGAGATTATGGAGTCGAGAAAGGATGAGTTCTTAGAAAGGGTTGAACAAATGTCGATATTTGCCAAGTCGAGTGTGAGGGAAGGTGGCTCTTCCTTTGTGGATTTGGACCGTCTGATTGAAGATATAAAGATGATGAACATACCCACAAAATAAGTATTACTATTATTTTCTAAATATTTTGTGCACATGATTAAAATGTTCAAATTTGAATCTATTATTTATCTAGGATCATTATCATAACAGTAATAAATTAGTAGATATATGTGAGCGCATGCAGTTTGAATAATATTTGATTAATTTCATAAAATACAACTAAAAATAGAAAAATATTTTTGATTATATTCCCGTCAATTTTTCATAAATAGGAAGACAGCTTCCAATGCTAAGAAATATCACAGATTTGAAGGTTTGTTACTAATTTTCAAGCAAATAGAAAAAATTCCTCAAGTTCAAACCGCTGGTTCTCAACGCTCATGCTCTTGATGCCCCTATATTATCTCAAATGCTCAAAATCACCCCCAACATTTACGCTATCGGCCCTCTCCGAGCCCACCATAAAACCAGGTTCGTAGCACAAGTTCAGGCCATCAATTTCAACAATCTCCTAAAAGAAGATCTAGATAGAAGCTGCACTTCTGTTACATGAAAGAATTTTATCTCATTTAAAAGTTAAACTTGTAATGAGAAGTGGAATTAATACATTTTTATATTATTTTTCTAACACTAAACTGAATACTAGCTCTCACCCCGTTATTGGGAGGAGACTCATTGAGTGAACAATTTAATATTGGTGAAGTTGTTTTATGTGGGAACTAGACACAGAATTAGGACATGAGCCAAAGGTTATGATATAATATAATCAAATCAAGTCGAGCTGATCATTAATTAAAGTACTTGAGATTGGAACGTTGATTTTAATGCTGATCTCCATATTGTTTATCATAAATATAGACGCCACCGGACCAGTTGAGATTAAATAAGTTGGAGATATATTAAGGCTTTGTTTGCATTAAACAGCTTTTAGAATTATTATTTTTCAAGGAGAAGATATTATGTGCACCATTTTCAACGTACACTACTATTATTATTACTTGTAAGGATCAACAATTTATTTGATCCTTACAAGTAATAGTAATAGTGGTGTACGGTGAACATGATGCACATAATACTTAGCTTTTTTCTCAAGAGTTGGTCTCCCATGAAACAAGTTTATACTATGAACTTTAATTATTTGACTCATTTTACCCATTCCAACATATTTTTCTAACCTACTAAATTTGACTCGTATTATACCCTAAATAGAGTCAAATACCCAAAAATAAAAACAAGGTTTATAGGATGAACCAGGTCTATACAATTTTTCAAAATTATCTCTAACTTTTGAAAAAAAAATGAAGGTTGTTTTATAAAATTTGAAAACAAGCCCTAAATATCTAATAAAATTAAGCGAAAATATACAAAATTAAATAATTACCATAGAGAAGTTAAAAGAAAAAATAGAGGAGAAATATTTTATTTTCTGAAAGGAAGAAGAAGAAACATTTAATCCAAGCTTAACAAACAAATTATGAGATTATTAATTTCACTAGTATATCACCCGTGCGTTGCACAGTTTCTGAGTATAAAACGAACATGATGCGAAATATATTTCTTTTCAAGTTAAATGAATTGAAAAGAATTATTTTACCTATATTAATAATAATATATTTTCCTTATACTCTTCTTTCTTTCTTTTTTTTATATTCAACGAATCTATTTTTTTTTTTTCATTTCAATGCTATGCACAATTTATGAGCATTTTTTTGTTTTTGAAATCAAGTGTGAAAAATAATTTGCGCTCAAAATGCTTACATTGTTAAATATTGCAAGTTTAAAATATATTATTTTTTTCTCACAATTTTAAATTATTTATTTATAAATCATGTTGATTGTCACATGTTGTCGTTATTCCCATCACATATCAGAATTTTTAAATCAGATATGACAACATATAAGTGTCCATATTTTAAAATTGAGTTATTGTCTCTAACTCTTATTAAGTTATTGTCTCTAATTCTTGTTAATGGTCATACCATAAGATATCATTAGTCAAAATTGTGTTTTCTTTAAAATTTGAAAGAGAGTTTACTATCTGATGTGACCATCGTCATTTTCGAAATCAACACCATTTGTCCTAGTGTCGTTTTACAATTCAACTAATAATTTAATTTAAAATGATTCAACTAATAATTTAAGTATAATGCCAATAATACATACCACAAATTTATAATAATTGAATAATCAATTTAAATATCATATCATGCAAAATAATAATAAAAATAAATATAAAAATGATACATTTATATATATTTATAAAAAATACTCCTTCTATCTTTGTTTAGATTGTTCAAAATTTAAAAATGATTGTTTTTTTAGTTTTCACATACCCAAAATAATAATAATGTAAATCTAAATGTTAAACTATTTCACTGCAAATATCACTAAACTACATTTCATATCACTAATAATTACATACTAAAGCAACTTCTTTTTATCTCATTCACTTTTGACTAAAACACATTTATTAAAAAATGATTTCATCTCCTTCAAATGTCAATGAACAACTCTTCCTTTTTAATCCGTGTTAAAGTCAAATGAGCTATTGAAAAGATAAAGTGAGATAGTTCAAGTGATTAGAGCATCACTACCTATATCCAAAAAAGTCATGGGTTCAAGACACCAATTTGACCGATAAAAGAAAAAAAAAAGAGCAATTTAAATGAAGATTGAGGGAGTAATCGATTAATCAATTTCATTAAAATAAAATCATATTAAATACATAATTTAGTCTTTATATTATTAATCATTATTGTGTAACTTTTAAAATTTCATGCCAGATATATAGAAAAATAAAATATTTGAAAATTATTATTTATATTTTTGGTATAATATTTTGTTATTATATATGTATGATCTAATTAAAAAATAATGGAGTAATAATTTGAAAAATACTAAAAAATAAATAGCATATATGTGTTGTAACTATGAGGGATTAAACCTTGTACCTCTCACATGCAAAGCAGACAAAATAAAATTAGCTCTACCATTTAAGCTACATCACATTTGTTGATGTTTCTAAAATTTCATGACAAAATTTGTAGCAAATGTTTGGTACAACATTTTGTTATTAGATAAGTATAGATTATAGTTACATGGAAAGAATCCACGTCAATCTTTTATTTTGTGGACATTTTCATCAATGTCTTAATATCTTCAACGAGACTATCAAAATCCAAAACGGATGATCCCCCTTTACGCACGCTCGACTTACCTAAGTTTGCCATTTCTTCAGCTCTTTCCAAGAACTCATCCTTCCTCAATTCCATAACTTCCCTAATCATCCTCCCAATCGTAACTCGATCACATTTATCTTTCATATCCACTCCAAGTTTCCACACTTCCCCCACATACCTACTATTCACGTGTTGATCAACATAATGCGGCCAACAAATCATGGGTTTCCCCGCGGCGATACTCTCCAACGTCGAGTTCCACCCGCAATGCGTAAAAAACCCACCAACAGCCTCATGGGCCAAAACCTCTTGTTGTGGGGCCCAACTCACAATACACCCTCTCTCCTTTGTCCCTCGTAATAATTCTCTAGATAAATTCTCATCAGATTCTAGATCCAACCCGGTAATTGAACCGGGTCTTTGAACCCATAAAAATTTTGACCCGCTGCTCACCAATCCATGCCATATTTCAAAGAACTGATCCTTGGTCATTACAGAAAGACTTCCAATGCTAACATATATAACAGACTTGGAAAATTGCTGATCAAGCCAAGAAATGCAGCTCCAATCCTCTTTCCAAATACTATTAGAATTGATGGTGGGGCGATCCTCTGCAGCCGCTTCTGCAATGAGCCTGGTTTTGAGGTGGGCATGAAGGGGGCCCACGGCATAGATGTTTGGGCATATTTTGAGCAATTCGGATAAAATTGGTCCATCAAGATTTTGAAATGTGTTTAGGATGAGCCCCTGAGACGAAGGAACGTACTTGATTTCGTCTAGAACTAGTTGTACTTGAGGATCGTCAAAATCTATGTTGCGACAAAAGCTTGGAAGATCACGGCGCCTAATAGTCGCTTCTGTTCCAGGTGCATTCCTTATAATGTGGTCCAAGTTATCATCTATGTCAAACCACATAAAGAAAATGAGGTAGTTAGCTAATTGTTGTTAATACAAGTCACATTTTAATTAGTAATGTCATTTTAATACGAGTTTACTTGTAATTTAGTTGCAAGATGAAGCAAATTTGAGTAGATGATCCTAATCCCAATATATATATATAAATGATGATCATCTTATACGTTAAAATCGCGTAGTTGATATATGGCAGTACTATGTCTGCATTCATGTCTCTCTTCTTTGTTTTGCACTATTCTTATTTGGATATTTATCCATTAAAGAAAATAGGATAAGATAGTCATTTTAGAAAGTTACACTATATTTCAGTTTTTTTTCCCCAAAAGTGCTCTTGAAGACACTATTGGGAATGTTTTGAAACATAAAATACAAAATTTAGAAGCATTTATTTTTTTAAAAAGTTGTGTCTAACAATCTTAAAAATAAATATTTTTAGGTGCATTTTCTAGAATTTTAAAATAGATACTATGTGACACGGGACATAATATGTCAGAGGTATTAAGGGTATATTTGCTAAAAAAAAATAAAAACAAGATATAAATTACAAATTGTTAAAAATATGATGCAAATTCCCAAAGTAGCTAAAATAAAATATGGAAGAGAGTTTTTCCTTTGTACATACAATTAATTTCAGTAAAGCAGAGTATTATATGCACAATTTTCACCGTACTCCACTATTATTATTGTTTATTATCGATAGATTCATGATCAAGATTAACAGAGGAGAGAATTCAATTTGACACACCTTTAAAAGGAAGCTCTCCATCTTGAATAAGTTTAGGCAAACAACACATGTAGCTCCAAAGCACACACGGACTACTAGTTTCAAAATACAGCAATGGCACTCCAATCTTTGCAGCAATATCACTTGCAAAACTGAGAATGGCATCAGCTATTATGCAAGTAACCTGGTTCCCGGAATCCGGTCCACAGACACCGCCGATTTGGACCATCTCCGCAAAAAAGGGGGCCACGACGGCCTCGACTGACCGCATCACCTCGTAGAATTCATGAGAAGCTGACCCGGAATCATCTTCTGGCAGGCCATCAGGGGCCGTTTGGAAACTAAAGTTGGGGTATTTCTTCCAGTAAGTTTGTGTGTTGGTGCAATTCAAGAGGCGTTTTTGGATGTATTGAGCGTTGAGAAATGTGACTCTGATTTTTTGGAGGCAGAGGAGTTCTGCGAGTTTCAGCATTTCGTTGACAGGGCCCTGAAGAGGTAAAGGGAATATGAGTACATGAGGACTTTGATTAATTGCCATTTTTTGGATGTGTTTTCAACTCTATTTTTTCAGCTTTTGTTTCCACCTTTTATATATAGCAAAATAGAGGATCGATCCGTTTAATAAAACTATAGCCCATTGACACTATTTTGCAAGTTGGGTTTTTCTTAGAACAGCTGGCCAGTCGCGAAAATTTTATAATATGTTCTTCTCCATCTAAATTTTTTGTGATGGATCTCATTCTGTTAGACGGGTACACGAAGAGACGAGTTATTTTTTTTTAAAGGTAAAATGTAATGGAATCATGTTTTTACGTGAAAATAAGTCAAATATACTAATTGAAATTCCGACTTACGGTACGTAATTGGATGAACTTTGTGTGACTGTCACACACAAGACCTCTTTTCTTACATATATTCAAGTTGGACAAAAAAATTTAAGAGACAACCGCATACATGAGACGAGTTCTTATTATAATTCATATATATATTGTGTATGACCCGTGGGCTTATATATATGACCCAATCTAAATCGTGCTTTAAAGAAAAGTGAGGTCTAAATACTAAAGTGATGATTCATTTCATGCATGAAATTGTCTCACATAAGAAGACTTCTAATTCGGTTGTTAAATTAAAGACAAGTTAGGAGATAGATAGGAAAGAAAATGAAGTTTGATGTTTAGGTTGGTTTTTTTTTTTTTTCCTAAAACTGTGGCATGTGAGGTAGTTGTTTCATTAATGAAGTTCACCCCATAAATTAGATGATATACACTTGCTAGCTTGGTTTCTAATCAAATTAAAATGAGACTTAATCTTATAAAAAATATTCCGTGAAACCACTTGTAGAAAAACTATGTTCTTACCGTTTTATATGAATATGTTTAGTCCAAGTTGCAAATTACTTTATTTGCGTGAAGCAAATTGCCAATTAATTAATTGCTTTCCGAAATAAAATTATGTTTGATCCTCGATCACTAGATGCCTTTTAAGTAAGACGAACAATGGGATGAAATATTCGAATCTCTCGAAGGATAAAAAATTAAGATGCTTGGAAAAGTATATGATTTGGGTCCGATTTGGCTAAGCTTATTTTAAACATCTTATAAGTTGTTTTAAGGGTTTATAATATGTAATTTTTAAATAGCTTATAAGTTATTAAAATGTTTCGCTAATAAAACTTATAAATTTTGTAATAATTTAAAATAATTATTTTTTATTTTTGTATATTAGATGGTCGGGTTGTGTTCGGGTCGGAGTTCGGGCCATGTTGGATTCGGACCGGACTGGCCGGGTTTGGGTTAATTTGATGGGATGGGATTGAGCTCATACAATTTTTGTAAGCTCTAAAGAGCTTATTTTAAAATTTTATAAGATGTTAAACATCTTATTTTACCAAATAAAATTAGGGATATTATAAGTTTCTAAACAACTTATAAGTTGTGCCAAACAGGCTATAAATCGGTCATCCATTCATCACCAGTTTAAAAAAAAAGGAAGGAGAGCCTACGTACTCTCGAATTTTGATGTTCGAAGTTGGGTGAATTGGGTACATAATTAATCGAATATCATCTCTTATCTATATTTTTTCGTTTTAAGACTATTTTTATCAGCAAACACCCACACTACAATCTCCTAATAAATAATTCATTTATCTCTCCTCCACATATACAACCTACAACTCAATCAATCCTCATCTTTTTTCATACTTTATCAACAAACACCCACAACTCAACTTCTTAATAAAATAATCTTTCTTTTTCACTATTTAATAATTATATTTATCTATAATCAATTTTTATTATATTAATAAGATTATATATTAAATTATTTAATATTCAAATGCGTAACTATAATTAAAAAAAATTACCATACACTTAAAATAAAATTACAATCTCAATAATAAAATTTAAATTACAAAAATTTATATACAAAACTGTAAATAAATATATCAAGTTACAAATAGATGTGCAAAATACAACAATGCGGAAGATAAAATTACATATTTAATTATCAATACTAAATTTTTGTCATATATGCTCAATCAAGTCGTTTTAAAGAGCAATATGAGCTTCTCTATTGCGAAGTTGTTCCCTATTAATCATATAAGTGGATAGACTTGCAATGCGTACTCTATAGTATTCAAAACCTTCACCATGGAATCATAATAAGTTTGGTACGAATTTTGATATGATTTTTTTTTTCTTTTTATAGATAATATGCTGAAATATTAAATTTAATAATTATTCAATAAATATTATGATTAGTCAATGGTAACATGACACGTGGCAAATCTTATCAACTCAAAAAAATTGAGAACCGTGCCACATCTAGTTCGCTGCAGCGAACGGTTCATCTAATATTCATCAAATTTCAATCTTTTTTTTTAATTCTTTTTTTTATCTTGTTGCGGCAACTGGTTCGCGTAACCTTGGCGATAAAGATGGTCTAACTTGTCACACATATAAACCTCTTTAGTATGGTGTATATGCAGACTATTATGAGGGTAAAATTATTTTAATGTGCGTTTTCAAATAACAGATATAGATTTCACCGCGGTAATAGAAAAAGAAAAAAAATTGTCTTTTTTTTTGTTACGTTTGGATTGGGAGAATTTGAAATGAATGAATATGAAAAATAATAAATGTAATAGTGCATATATTTCAAATGATGAATTGTCAAGAGATGAGAGAGAAGGAAAGAGAGTGAAGGGGGGAGAGAGAGTGAAGGGGTAGAGAGTAGGAGATTTCAAATGACATGGTTTTGATGAGGATTTAAAATCCCTCAATTTTAAACTAAACTCAAATCTAAGTATTTATAAATTGATTTAACTCAAGTGGAGAGAGTAGTGATTTGTATGTAAAATTCACTGATTTCAAATTCACCCATCCAAACAGGGTCTTTATGTCAAATTTTTTTTTAAAAGATGTTATGCAGATCGATTTCATAAAGGGTTTAAATTGTTCATCATTGTTATGGGCCTATTATCTGGGCTTGGTAAAATGAGATTCAGCCCAGCGGGCATGTTTCGCCGATATGCCTTGTTTAGCCATTATGTTTTAGATCCTTTCACATGAGATGGTCATAGCATTTTTTTTTTAAATTTAAGTGTGCGGAGCAAGTCAATGTTTTAGAATTCAGGGATTTAGAATCGGGATAAGTTTATAAATAGTCCAACATAAAAATAAAAGTTCTTTTTTGTCATAAAATTTATAATCATTCTTTTTTAGCCAAAAGAATATATTTTTTTTCAACTTTACCCTTTTTTATGCTTTTATTATTTTAGTTTGTACTACCATATATATACACCCTGCACCAATATTATTTCAAATTTCGTACCACCCTTCAATTAACCCCCCATACCACTATCACTTGATCACCAAATATCGTTTTCATCCGTGTACCATCATTTTATCAATCCCGTACCACTATCACTACCGCATTCAAACTTATTTCAACCCCCCGTACTACCTTATTTTAACACCGCACCACCATCATTTCAAATTTACCATAATTTAATTCAACTTGTACCATAATTTTTAAATTTGTACCACAATTTAATTAATTTTGTACTACAATATATTAATCTCGTATCACCGTTTTTTTTTTAATTTTTTGTTAACTTCTTTAAGGGTATAATTGCCCAAAAATTAATTTTATTGGCTAAAAAAGAATGAAATAAATAATCTTGATAAAAAGAATTTTTTAAATGAGAAGAGGCTAAAAATGAGGGTTTTCTCTTTATTAGAACCCTTGATAAATAGTAAATGTATGTATTTGTATTGAGATTTGAGTAGAGTGAGATTTAACTTTATATCATATCAATGTTTAATAATGATTGATGTTGTATTATTATATTATATTGAGAAGAGTAATATAATGTATAAAATATGATGTATTGAGAAGAGTAATAATATGTTTTATAGGTATTTGTTGGTGTTGATTGAATGTGAGATTTAAAAACCAGACTCTAAATCTTAAACTCATTTGAGATGGGGGAGTATGAAATCACCAAATCATTTTTCAAAACAAATATAGCCCAATTGTTTGTGTTAATAATTTGTATACATTAGAAAATTTTGTATAAAAATAAAAAACACAATAAAGTTTTGACATTTTCACCCTCAATCAAATTAAGGAGAGGGTATAGTATGCAAAAAGAAAATAATCATTTTGAGAATTTATATATTATTTCCAATAAGTTTCTGTGTTGGTGCAATTAAAGAAGCGTTGTTGAATTTATTGTGCATTGAGAAAGGTGACTCTGATGTTATTAAGCCACAGTGGCATTTCATTTACGGGGATGGCCCTGAAGAGGTAAAGGGAATATGAGTATATGAGGACTTTGATTAATTGCCATTTTGGATGTGTTTTTGAATTATTATTTCAGCTTTGGTTTCAAGATTTTATAACAAATGGTTTCACCAAACTATATTAGAAAATAGAGGATCCTATTGATTGAAATTATTTTGTAAAGCCGATACTTGTGTCTGAATTTTGTTTTTGATTTGATTTTGTGTTTTTGTTTTGTTTGCGAATTGTAGATTACTAAGCATTTTGCTTCTGAAAATTTCATATGAAAACAGAAAATGAAGATGGATCTGAGGTCCCGAAAGTTTGAATTTTCTGGGTTCAATGTTGGTGGAAGCCGGAAGAAAATGAAGATGAGGTTCTACGCCATTTTTTTAGGCTTTTCTTTTTTGAACAAATTCATGTTTTAATGAACATGTTCATGTTATTTGATGAACTTGTTCATAAATTTGATGCATATGTGCATGTATGAGGACAAAAATATATGTAATTTTGAAATTTTATAAATTTTAATTTTTGTAATTTCTGCAATTTTTTAGATTTTAATGTATGTAATTTCTGCAATTTTTTGAAATTTTCCTATCGAACAAGTAATGTATGTAATTTCTGTAATGTATGTAATTTCTCCATATCTGTTTTATTGCTTCGTACATACAAGCTATGTGTTTGAGTTTTGAATATCTCTCAGTCAAAAATACAAGCTGAAATGATTTTGTTTGGGGTATGTGGAAGGTTGAGTGAATCAATTATTATGCGGGGGAAGACAAAATAACGTCTAATCAAATAGGGGGATTGAGTTTCTGAAAAGTGGGAAGGAAGGGGTAGTTAAGACTTTTAATAGTCCATTTTGCACCTCTTAATGTTTAAAAATATATGTAGTGAAAAGTCGTTCTCTCAAGTAAATATAGTTTTTTTCTCGAAACAGCCTGTCACTATGACAAAAACAATAGAAAATGATAACTCTTGCACTATGGACAAACATCATCATGGTTATCCCAATCAAATGGACAATCATATTTCAACAAATCAATTTTAAACAATATGTTTCCACGGGCAAATTTATGCGAGTTCTAATTCAATAAACTTTTAGTATTCCTGTTATATATAAAAATTATTAATATTATGTATAAAAATTATTATTATTAGGTACAAAACTATTATTATTTAAATAATATTTTAACAATGATAGTTTTGTGCATAATAATGACAAATTTTATACATAATAGTAATAGAGTTCATTTGTAGACATAATTCATTGTAGTGTTACTCAACAAAAAAAAAAATCTCTGTGATACATAAGTCATCAACCTAAAAAAAAAGTGGTAAAAATTGTAATAAAGGGATGTGTGCAAAAACTTCTAAATGATTATAGTCACTTAAAATTGTATACATAAATAATTTGAAGTGTTCTATTTATATTTTATTAGATTAAATAAGCTCAAAAAATAGTTAAGCTAGTATAAGTTATAAGGGGTGCTTATAGTAGCTTATAATTATTTTTAAGGATTATTAATTATTTATTTTTTGCAAACATTATAAATTTTTAAATTTTTTTTTTTATAAACACCGTTAACTTTTATTTATTAATCAATTTAAGAAAGGTGATAAGTTTTTGCAAACAACCCCTAGCTCCCAAGTGTCGCATGAAGGCCGATTTTCAACATAAGAAATCTTATAAAATTCAAATAGATCTACGACTTTCTGAGCTTGACCATAATATATATTGTAAAGATATATGTCATGAAATGACAAACTTTCAAGATAAGAAATCTTTAAAATTTAGTAGACGTTTCAGAGCTTGACCATGATGTATTCTAGTTTTGAATTCAACAATAATTAGAAATAAAAAACAAGAAATTAAAAGAGAGAGAAAGGGGGTATTAAACTATTAATCATTGTGTGAGCTGGCCGATAAAAAGAAGTATAATTATTTAAATCTGTGATTATCGTTAAGCTGACTTCTCCAATTATGTTAATACATAAGAACAAATCAACTAATCAATTTATTAATTAGTTTTGTATATAGTTCACCGATACTTATACAAGCTTCTGACAATAGTTCAAATAACCAAAGATGTCCAATAATTTCACGAACTGTAGCAGATATAGACATATCACAAACCCTCCCAAAATTCCAATACCACCCCACCCACTCCAGTAACCCAAGCTTGAGTGGACTAAACAGTAATTTCAAGAAAAATAAAACCCATTTATCAAACAGAATCAACTACAAAAAAGAAGTAAAAACTGAAAAGTGTCGATAGTTGAGGCCTTGAAGGAAAAAAAAAAAAAAAAATCAAAAATGGCTAAAGAAAGAGCACCAATTTCTCCCCATGTCCTAATTTTTCCTCTGCCACTCCAAGGCCCTGTTAATTGCATGCTCAAACTAGCCGAAATTCTGTGCCTTCATAACATCAAAGTCACATTTCTCAACACTGAATACATTCAAAAACGCCTCTTGCAATTCACCAATACTGAAATTCACTTCAAAAAGTATCCCAACTTTTGTTTCGAAACGGTCCCTGACGGCCTTCCCCATGAAAATCCCCGAACAGGGGATCAGGTCGGGAAGCTGCTGGAATCCATGGAAGACGCGGCGGTGCCGGTTTTCCGGGATATGGTTACCGGCGGTGCTTACGGCCGGAGTTCTGGAAGTCCGGTGACTTGTTTGATAGCTGATGGGATTTTCAGTTTTGCTGCTGATATTGCTAAGGAAATTGGTGTTGATTTGTTGTATTTTGATACCATTAGTCCGTGTGGCCTTTGGACTTACTTGTGTGTGCCTAAGCTTATTGAGGTTGGGGAAATTCCTTTCAAAGGTACGTATTGATTTTTATTTTTTAGCGTGGATCTCGTGTGCATCCAACTGCAACATACACTCAAAGTGCATTTTAGAATCATGCAACTTGTTATATTGAAAGATATAATTTTTTTACATGCAATTATTTTTTCATATTAATAATTACACGGTTCAGTATAAATAAATTGCATTTTTCAGTATATCAAGTTGCATATTTCTAAAATGCATTATAATTGCACAGTAACCGTGTACCTGGATGCATACAAGTCTTAGCCTATTTTTTAAGAATGAATCTCCGTGCACTAATAGTGTATTTTAAAAACATGCAACTTTGTTATATTGAAAGATGCACCTTGCTTACATGAACGTTTCAATATAAACAAGTTTCATTTTTTATTATAACAAATTGCATATTTTTAAAATGCACTATGAGTGCATGATACACTTGGATGCATACAAGATTTATTTAATTTTTTAATAGTTTATTCATGAATATTTTTTCTTTTTTCTTTTTTGAAAAGAAATTAAGTTTGGTATTGTAATTTAAGTTTAATTTGTTTGTTGTTGTGGTAGAGTAACATTTGGTGCAACTGGTAATACAGTTTAATGATGCAAGTATTATTTAGTGAAATACAGTATTTTGCCCAAATGATAATATTTGCCAAATGATGTTATCAAAAATTAATTTTATGTAATAAAATTAGCTTAGGATGCAAAAAGATCGAGCCACTTGTTTGTAGATGGTTCAAATGATACCATGAGTCGAGTTTTTCCTAACTGGGGTGTCTTCTTATAACTAAAGCATTTTTTAACATATGTATATAGAGGCACAAATTCATGAGACTGTTTCATGATAAGACTGTCTCATGATGAGACGGGTATAATTAGGGCTATAAGGAATATTTGACCTTATCTGTTTATATTTAGAATAGATTTATTATTATTCTTTTCTTAATTATCAATATTGTTGTATATTGTAATCTCATATATATAGTGGAAATTCCCCAATCAACGAGACTTTGGTGATCATTCACATAATCTTACATGGTATCATTCACCGGGTTCTATCATTCCTAACAAACCCTAGTTCTTCGAAAATTTTTGATCGCCGTTCTTAATTCCGCCTGCGTTCTTTCTCTCTTGCGGCTTGCGTGACGCTTTAATACTTTGGGAATGATGGGTGTAATTTGTGATAGGTTGTACCCGTCTTATGTATGAGACCGTCTCATATGAATTTTTATCATGTATTATAATAATATTATGCTTAATTTTAAACATGTCTTACTTAATTACTTCATTTTTTATCATGATCATATGTTAACCTATTTCAATTAAAAGTCAATGACTTGTTATTTGTTTAACAATCTATTTTATTTTTCCATGGTTTAACTCAGATGACAATTTGGATAAGATTGTAACAAATCTACCCGGAATGGACGGCATCATTAGACGCCGTGACTTACCTAGCTTTTGCCGCACCAACGACATTAACGATAGTATAATACAACTAGTTCTTAAGGAAGGGAAGCACATCCCTCTAGCTCAAGGCTTAATTTTCAACACATTTCAAGGGCTAGAAGGGCCCATATTGTCCCAAATGCTCAACACATGCCCCAATATCTATGCTATTGGGCCCCTGCATGCTCACCTCAAAACACGGTTAGGCCCAAAGACAGGCCCAGAAATTAAGCCCACTACCTCCAGCAGCATCTGGAGGGAGGATAAGGGTTGCATTTCTTGGCTTGATCAACAGCCTTCCAAATCCGTTATCTATGTCAGCATTGGGAGTCTTGCTGTGATGACACGAGATCAACTCTTTGAAATTTGGCATGGATTGGTCAACAGTGATTCGAGATTTTTGTGGGTCCGAAGGCCCGGTTCAATTGTTGGACTAGATTTGGATATTGATGAAACAAGTATAGAATTATTACAAGGGACGAAGGAGAGAGGGTGTGTCGTTAGTTGGGCCCCACAAGAAGAGGTGTTGGCTCATGCGGCAATTGGTGGGTTTTTGACTCATAGTGGATGGAACTCAACTTTGGAGAGTATAGTCGAGGGGAAACCGATGATTTGTTGGCCTTATTTTGTTGATCAGCAGGTGAACAGTAGGTACGTGGGAGAAGTGTGGAAACTTGGTTTGGATATGAAAGATATTTGTGATCGAGTTGTAGTTGAAAAAATGATTAGGGAGGTTATGGAAATGAGGAAGCACGAGTTCTTGGAAAAGGCTGAAGAAATGGCAAAATTAGTCACGTCGAGTGTGAAGAAAGGAGGGTCTTCATTTGTAGATTTGGATCGTTTGATTGAGGATATCAAGATGATGAAAATACCCACAAAAAGGTAGTGTAGTTTTGTAGTAGAAATAAAAATAAGTTGGTGGAATTATCCAATATACACATTCGAATATCATCTCTTGTCTATATTTTTTTTTTCAAATTCAAAGTATAAAAACTCTTTTGCAGGGTGTATATGCAGACTATTCTGAGGATAAAATTTATATAATTAAAAAAAAAGGAAAAAAAGTTTCTTTTTAATGTCAAATTTATTTTTAAAAAATGTTATGCAGGTCGATTCCATAAAAGGTTTGAATTGTTTATCATTGTTATGGGCCTTCGGTTCGTGCTTGTTAAAACGAGATTCAGCCGAGCGGGTCTATTGCGACATTATACCTTAGGCTATGTTTGTTTTGAGATTTACACGGATGGACTTAAGACTTTGCGCTCCTCGTCTCATACGAGTTTGGGATTTAGAGTCTGGTTTTCAAATCCCACATTTAATCTACACCTACAAATACCTATGAAACATATTATTACACTTCTCAATACATCACACTTTATACACTATATTATCATTCTCAATATAATATAATATAATAATACAACATCAATTACTATTAAACATTGGTTTGACATAAAGTTAAATTCAATCCTACTCAAATCTCAAAACAAACACATATATTTACTATTTATGAATCTTTGGATTCTAAAACCATTGACTTGTTTCGCATACTTAAATTCCAAAACAAACGCAGCCTTAGGATTTGAGATCAACATAATGTCATGTTAAAAGTTAAAAATGGGAATAATTGTTAAGACAAGTTGATGTCGCCTTTGTTTCTTGATCAATGTCGTTTAGCCATTCTTTTTAGACCCTCTCACATGAGATTGTCATATTTCATCTATTGTTTATGTTGATATTTGGGTACATTATTAAAAATTTTATTAAAAAATATACAATTTTTTTTTTGATATGTTCACCCTATCAAATTAAGGAGAGGGTATAGTATGCATGAAGAAAATAATCATTTTGAGAATTTATATATTATTTCTAGTAAGTTTCTGTGTTGCAATTAAAGAGGCGTTGTTGAATGTATTGTGTATTGAGAAAGGTTACTCTGATGTTAATAAGGCCTTATGCTAGTTTGAGGTCTTTGATTTGCCATTTTGGATGTGTTTTGAACTATTGTTTCAATATTTTATAATAAATAGTTTCATCACACCAGATTAGAAAATAGAAGATCCTATAGAATGAAACTATTTTGTAAAAGACAATACTTGTATGAAACGATCTTATATTGAGAGAGAAAATAATAATCAGTGTTTAATATTTTAACACTTTGAGAGAAATGAATATTAATTATTGGATTCAGATTTAGAATATCTCAAATCCCCACTTGCAATATTAAAATCACCGATTGCAAAATTTTGGCAATATTTCCTGAAAGTTAATAAATAAATAGTTTTTGTTTATATAAATCCACACATTAAGTGGATAAGATTGAGGAGAGAGGTTGGTTAATCTCTAGAGAAATAAATGGGAATGGGATTTTCATTAAAAAAAAATCTGACGTTTTGTTTTTTCCTCTTTTGTACTCTCACAATAAGCCTTAAATTGAGAAATTCATACACATCATGTATATACTAAATCAAGGACATTTAATATTATGAATAATAGAAGTAATCTGTGAATTAATTTGTGTTTCGGACTAAAAGAATCGTTCGTGCATAGAATTTAATTGGATCCACTGTAAATTCTGGAATAATGATTAGCAAATTTCTAACCCTGGTGTCCCAACCGTCCCAAGAAACAAATTATATGTGCAATAATTGAGTTTTTTGCGTTTTTGGTCCCACGAAACACGCAATGTTTTAATCAGAGGACCACCTATTGTAGGGGTAGTCCTGTAAGATTTTTTTTTTTCTTAACTACTATTGTATTTTTAGTCCCAAAAATAGACGGCCCTTGACGGGAGCTCGTTAAGCGCGAAACAGAGATTGTTAACCTATAATTAATATGTCTTTAGGGATTAATCTGTCTTAACTCATTCATTAATCTGTAGAACTTAAACTAAACGAAAATAACATTTAAAACTAATAAACACACACACACAAAACACATAGTAGTTGGTGTTCGTCGGTTTATGAGAGAAAAAAGAGGGAAAATCAGCAGAACCCAAAAATCATCGTAAACCCTGAAATCGCCACCTCCCGCCGGTCGAGCTAAGGCATTGTCGGGCTTTATTGGTCACATTCGTCGTTTCAATGTTGCGAAGGAAGAGTTATGTTAAATATGGAGTGGTGGATTATGGTAAGTATCTATGTCGAGTTTTTTTATTCTTATTCAAAGTTTTTGGGGATGTTGTGTTGGGTGTTCGATTATAGTGATAACAAGATGTTGGGCTTTCGATTTTCATTATTTATTAGGGTTTAGGGCTCGATTTTCAGCGTTGGGTGTTCAATTATAGTGAGATATCAAATTGTTGGGCTTTCAATTTTCACTGTTTATTAGGGTTTAGGGATAGTGATATCAGATTGTTGGGCTTTCTATTTTCACTATTTATTAGGGTTTAGGGTTCGATTTTCAGTGTTGGGTGTTCGATTATACTGATAGAAGTTGTTGGGGTTTCGATTTTCACTGTTTATTAGGGTTTAAGGTTCAATTTTCAATAATTTATTGCGCTTTTCTGTTTTTTTTTGCGATTATACTGATTTGAATTATGGTTACTGTTTCAGCTCAAAAACCATTCTTATTAAGCTTCTACACACTCAAAGTGTACCACGGTGGAAAGAAGAAAGATGAAGAACCATTTCAGTACAGTGGAGGCACAGTGAGTCTGTTTGACTTTGTGGAGAGTTTTTTAACTGCAATATAGGATATCTAGATAAAATGTGTGAACAATTAGGATATCTAGGTAAGAAAGTGTATTATGGGAGGTGGAAGGATGATACAATTCATTTAGTTGAGAGTCAGGAGGATATATATAAGTGTTTTAATGGCAATAAGAAGAAATAAATAATATTGTGGTTGGAGTCAGATAAACCACCAGAGATCCCAACTGTAAGTGAAGATGAGGTATGGGGGAAGGTAGAGTTTTACACTGAGGATGAGTTACTGAAATTGAAAAATGATTATGTAAAAATACCTAAACCACCATGAATGTTATTAGCTATTGAGAAGGATGTTACAAAGTTTACTGAAAATCAAGTGGAGGAGGTGAAGGATGTGATGAAGGTGTTGGGGTTATACTAGAAAATATGATTTTTACTTTGTATAACCAAACTGAATTTCTTATTTATTTACTGAAATAAATTATTTATCATTGTTGCATTAAATATAATTGAATGTTATATATATATTTTATTACATACATGTTCAATAAATAGTACGTGTTACATTGTAGTTAATTTGGTGATACCAGATGGAAATGAACAATCCATCGTGAAAGGTTGAAGTGTAAGGCTCAGATGGGTTTGTCTTGACCAAGAGGTTACACTAGTGCATCATGATACGCTGAATAGGACCTACATGAGGATAAATTCTTCAGTACTGAACATAGAAGAATTAGACCTCAGTGGTTCGTTATTTCTTAATCTCCGTTCCTTAAACAGGATCGTGTGAAATTAATAACTATTGCTTTGACTTATGATGGGAAGAGAATCAACGTGATTCGATACCTTATATATTGGGCAATATTATTAGTTACACGACGATTGCTAAGATTTAATACGGAGAATCGTGTGCAAGCACGTCTTGCTTGATTTGTCCCCTTGGTGGGCTCAGAAGATTTATCATACCAAATCTTGCAAGTTGAAATTTATTTCCGGTATGGATAATAAAGTTGAGTTGTCTTTACTCAAAGGATAAAAATATTAATTAATATAAAGCTTTTTCAGTGGCTTAATTAATTAGTAGACTAGATAATCTTAAACACGGAAAATAATAACCGGGAGTCATATTATTGTAGCATCGTAATATGGATTAAGATGGATATATCAATATTAATTTTATAGTGGAGTAAATTAATATTAATGGGCTTGAATAATATTTTGGCTTAATATTAAAGTTTCATAGTTCATTGGAGGTTCAATCTTAATTCTCCTAAAGGTCTCTCATATAGCCCAATTGAAGTCCAATTAATGAAAATGAGAAGAAAATATTATTCCCTATTTTTCCCAATGGTAAGTAGGAAATTGTGCATATTTTTAGTTGTTTAAGTGCAATCTTATTGTACTCGATTATGTTAGAATTGCATGTTTTCTATTTATTTGTATTTTGATAATGAAATTCTACACTTGATCTATTTCTTGTATTTTTGGATGAATTTAGGTGTCTTTGTGGAGTATTAATTTGGAGTAGAGATTTCAGCAGATTAGTTGCGGTCAGGCCCATGAATTATTCTAATTATTTTGATTATTGGGCCATTGTCACGTGAGACTGGGGAAAATTTAAATATTATGGCCCATGATTTATATTGTTAGAATATTAGTTAGCTTGATAGGATTTTGGGCCCATTAGAAACCTTGCGCGCGACCTAATTACCAAAGGCACTTAAATGAGAGGCAACAATATATATACGACATCCATTGTTTTGACGGATCAAGCTTTGCCAGGAGGAGACATGACACCAAATTGGAGATTGAGAAGATATAGAGTTTCTTCTTGATTTATTTTCTTATTTAGATTTTTATTCCAATTTCGGGAATTTCTGAACTTGTGTTTTGATGAATACTAGTTAAATTTAATATCGTTTTTGATACTCGTATTCTCAGATTATTTATATCATCTGTTTTAAATTTTTGCATGTTTGGATAATTAATTTAGATTGATCACCTAGTTTATTTTATTCGGGCATGTCTGTTAGTCCGTATCGCATAATCCGTAATTGTTGCGTGTATATGACAATCGGTAACAACTAGTAATATTTGCTAGGGTGATATAAATTAAATTCTTTTGAATCGAGCTTGCGTATTCAGGAATTTATTTGACCTTTATCCTATAAACTAATGTTTTTACTGAATTAAATTTAGATCGTATCTAGACTGTTCAGTTAAAAAGGTTCATTGAAGAGCTTATTTCAATTGGATAAAATTAAGGGATAAAATCGATAACCAGAGCTTGTTGTTTATTGAGGGTCAATAGTCTGAGAGTAAAATGGAGCAAACGATACTTTTAATTATAAAAGTCAAAACACAAGGGATGAATGAACTGCGAATTGGAATTCTTTTTTATTAATTAATTTTGTTATTTTAGTTATTTGATTTTTGTTTCAGTAGTATTTAGAAAACCAATCCAAAACACACCCCCCTTTTCGTGTTGCATATTTGTCCCTATAAATTCGTACAATTAGCATAACAATTATTCTGCGTTCCCTGTGGATCGACCCTTACTTGTCCTACTACACTCTAGTGGATCGGTTAAGGTATTTAATTTATTTTTGGGTGCCAGTGACAGCACACCACCCAATATTTTCGAAAATATTAAGGAGGGAGAAAATATTTTCTTGATTTTCTTGGAAAGAATTTTATGGAATAAGTATTCTTGAGATACAAGTTTATCCCATAAATTGAAGATAAGTCAAAGATCTTTTTCCTTCCCCATTAATAGCTAATTTTTGAAAATTACTTATAAATAAGGGAGGAGATTTTGTGAAAAATATATTTATGGGAAAGAGAATATATTGGATATATTCAAGATTACTTCTTGTACAAGAATTAAAGATCTTCCCATATCTTTTCTAGGGCAAAATTTCGACCACCCCTTATGTTATAAATAGGGGATGAATTCTTCATCCCCAATGCAATTCCATGTGCTGGAAAAATTAGAAATCCACAAAGGTGGTGGCATATATTTTTGGTTTTCTCCTTTATTAAAATCGTTCGTGAGAATCCTTCCACCGGATTATGTTCGTGGATGTGGGACATATTTGAGAAGACACTTTGGGTTGATCCATCGTCTCAGCAGTTATCTCTACAAGAGGCATGCAATCTCGTAACTCCTAGATTCCGCATGCTTAAGATTTACGTGGATTACGTGTACGCATGTTGTTGTTGCTTATTTAATTATTATGTTGAATTAATTTAGGATTGATTCATGTTAGTAATTAATTGAATAATTTAAATACACCTCGAATCTGGGCACCCCATTTTTCCCAACAACTGGTATCAAAGCCATGGTTTCGAGCTCTGTATTTAAATTATTATTTAAATTTGTTGGACATTAAATTTTATTGAAAATTAGATAGTAGAATTGTTAGATCTGTTTTCCAGGTATCCAATTGTCATGGTATTTAATGTATTTATTTATTTCATGCGTGTGATTGGTTTTAATTCAACTCGTTCGAATTTATTTTTCTCGTGAGAAAATCCACGAGAAAATTATTTGATTTGTTCATTAATAGTTATTTGATTTGTTTATTTATTTTTGTAAAATAAATTGAACGAAAAGACGAAGACGAGCGAAGTTAAAATGGATCCGGAACCATAAGCGGGTGATGTGCATCGCGCGAAACGTGCCAAGAGAGGCACGCGCGCGACGCAGACGTCATCGAGCATGCACTCGGCGGTGGAGGCGCGCGATGATGCGATGTGCGTATCACTTTCGAACAGCGCGGTCGCATCACTTTCAACGCACGCCTTGTAGCGAGGATCTTGCCGCGACGGACAATGCGGGCGGCCGAGAAAGGCGCCGCGCGATAGGTGTGATCCGACCAATGCCCTGTCGAGGCTGCCGAGCTCCAATGGGCGACACGCGCGGTCGCTCGGCCAAGTGGCCGATCGGATGCGGACGTGCATCCCGGCTGCGAGCTACTTGGCGTGGCGATTCGAGACGGAATTTTTTTTTCGAGACGAACGAATGGGAGGAATCAAGACGGTGTTTCTTCAAGATCAAGACAAGGAAAATTAAACTATGGTAATTGGATAATTTGTCCCCAATATGTTTAATTTCTGTTTTTGTTTTGGCAATTTTTTTTATGCTTCTGTTTAAATTCGTTTAATGTGTTTGCATGAGATATTGCTTGTGAAAAATCTCAAACTAAAAAATTACTAAGTATGTTTATATAATTAATTTGGTTTTGAATCAAATTAATTTGACCTCCATGATTTATTTATTTATGAATTCTTTTGGAGAAATTCCCCTAAGGGACTGCCAAAAGAAAGCTTTCACGTGAATAAAATCTCAAAAGGATGATTGTGAATTATTACTAGTGGCGACGATGACCCTCCCAAGAGGCTCGTTCAAAACGAAATTATAATTCTATATTTAATCATGGTTATTACTTAGGTATAAAATTGGTATGCATATACTTCTCCGAAGTCCCTGTCAATTTTATATTGGTCAAGTGGGAGCCAACTATTAATTTTTTTGGAATTAAAGGTTTGTAATTGTTCTTGTTTGTAACCTGCTTAAATGTGATTTAAATGATGATCCACCCACGTGGCTCATTTAAACTGTTTTAAGATGTTGGCTGATACATATTCATATTTTTTTTGAGATTTTAATATGATTCATGTGATCGAATAATGTGATTTTCTTCGTGTTGATCCGAATATTGACACAAGATGTATGTTTATTTTCAGTATCACCATGTCACAACCTTTTTAATCCACTGAAATATATGTTCAAAGTACATCAACTTACTGGTGAAAACTATGTGATCTGGAAAAGAAATATGAATTTTGTCCTCACTGCACAAAAACACCATTGGGTTCTTAGTGTACTCAAGCTTGATAAGCTTACTGAAGGGTCAACTAATGCGGAGAGATCTTTGTATGATATCTGGGAGCAGACCAACGAATCTATGACGTGTATAATCTTGACTTCATTGTCTGATGATTTAAGACACATTCATAAGGGTGTTGAATCAGCTGCGGAAATCATGCAGAGTCTTGAAGAAATGTTTTTAACAGAAAACCGCATGATCAATCAGTTTAATCATGATGGCGTGGCAAGGCTAAAAATGACGGAGAGAACACCTGTAAGGGATCATGTTCTCAAAGTTAAGCGCCATTTTGACAAGCTTGCCTACCTCGGTACTAAGTATTGTGATGGGCCTCAATTTAATCGAATTCTTGTTCCTAACTCTTCCAAGATGCTTTGATGAGTTTTATTGTAGTTTTGTGATGAGCGATCACATGTTTACTATGGATACTTTACAAGAAGTTTTGGAGACGATAGAGAAATATTTGGGACAAGAGGACGAAGCTTCGGTGACTAAGAATCTTCTCTCAAAATCTAGGCCAGTGGAAGGCAAGATCATTGAGAAGATGAACAGTCAAAACCAAAGCAACCCCACTACTGAGAAAGGTAGAGGAAAGACAGTCAATTGGTTGGGTATCAGAAAGAAACCAAAGGGGAGGTGTTTCAACTGCGGTGAAAAAGAACATTGGAGGTCGGCATGTTCCAAACCCAAGCGGAATGAAAAGAAAGGTAATTCTCAAGCACTAGTTGTCGAAACTTATTTATCGACGTATGCTACTCATTCGTGGGTAGTGGATACGGGATCCACTGATCATGTTTGTTTCACTTTACAGGGTTCAAACGGACCCGACAACTTAGTGGGAGTGAGATCCTCATCACGCTAGCGATCTTCTGAGTGGCGGTTTGAAGCGATGGGAGACGTCTTGGCTCTTTTTGAAGATAGAAGTTTAGTTTTAAGAGATGTTCTTTATGTTCCTGTTTTTCGGATAGACCTTATTTCTGTTTCTAAACTATTTTTTGATGGATATTCTGTTTGTTTTAATAAGCATGTTACTATTTTTCGTAACGATGTGTTTATATGTCATGGAATTTTACGGAAAAATCTATATACTATTAACTGTACACACCACTCACAAAATGTATCCTGTAACACATCAACCGTTTCGTGCACCAAAAGAAAACGTTCGACTAATGTGAACGAGACACTTCTTTAGCATCTAAGATTATGTCATATTTATCCGAATAGGATCCAAAGGTTGGTCTAAGATGGTTCATTGGAGTCTCTCCGGATTGAACCATTTTCAACCTGCGAACCATTTCTTTACTTGGATTGTGTGTCATTTTCAGTGTTCAAGTCATCATGGGACGGAGGGAGTACTATATATGTGACACGGACTTAATATGCCAGAGGTATTAAGGTTGTGCTTGGGTGTACCACTCTTTTTCATTTTTCACTTTTATAAGAATTTTTTCTTTTGAATGAATAGTAATGAAAAATGAGAGTGTGATTGAAAGTGAAAAAATGTGTAATGATTATAATTGATGTGATATGTTTGTTGAAAATAAAAGTGTGATTGGATGTGAATTTTTTTTTTTGTTTTTATTTTGAATAGTTGGTATGATGAAATTTAATTTATATTATTTTAGTTATTTTTTAATTTAAATTTAATTGACATGTTAAAATTATGTGGGTTATCCTCTTTATTATTTGAGTGGGTCTCTTGTGAACCCAAGTGCACCGTACACTTATACAACAAATGATCCATTTAAAAAAATACTTGACCCATTAAATATATAAGACATGTTATGTGGATACATTGTTAGGGTTAGAGCAAGTGCACAAACTTTGTCTTATTATTTTCAAAAAAATATATATATAAAAATAAAATAAATATTATTCTCCTTTTTGTTACTCCTTATGTACCATTTTTACATTGTTATATTTATATTCATATTTTTTTATTGATTAAATGTACGTAAATTTATATTATAATTATATATTACCTCCGTCTCCTAAAAGTATGCTCAGAGGGTTTAAACATGTTTTACGAAAAGGTAGATTAAGTCCATTTATGAATAACATAATTAAATGTGAGTAAAGTATAATAATAACTTGAGTAATTAAGTGTTTGTTGGACTATAAAGATTAAAAAAATTGTGTCTGTAGACGTGCTTAATCTACCTTTCCGTAAAACATGTTTCAACCCTTTGAGCATACTTTTGGGGGATGGAGGGAGTATTAATTTATAATTGATACCAATCTTATTTTGTTATTGTAGTATCTATATTTTAATAATACTAAAATGAACATAAAAATGATAGATAATTACTAAATTATTATTATGACACATTATTATAACATTATTCATGTTATAAAAAATATATGTTAAGTTTCATTTACTATTTTTTTTAGAATTCATGATCATAATTAATATATTTTCTAATAAATACTTTTTCTGTCCTTAAAAAGTCTGGTCCTTTTTTTTCTTTGTGGACGTCCCATAAAAGTTTGCACACCCCAAAAAAAAAATTTTTTATTAAATTTTATCCCCAAAATATTCACATATTTACACTTAATGTCATTATTTTTTAGATCCACACATACACTTAATTCAATTATTTCATTTACTTTATTCAAAAAGTTTACTACAAATAATACAAATTTTTCTTAATATATGTGACGCACAATTTAAGGCGAACTCTCTAGGGACGGAGGGAGTATAATTTAGTAATTATGAATATAATATTATAATTTCTTATTATTATTATTATTAAAAACTATAAATATAATATGAAATGCAGTTATATATATGAAAATAGACAAAAAATTGTATGAGACGGATACAAATTAACACAAATTAAAAACCACTCTCACCATGAGACCGTCTCACACAAGTATGACTTTTAAAACTAATTAATGATCATAACTTCTAATCTGATTATAAGTTATAATGCATGAGATGGGGTACAAATTAGCCCAAATCAACACTCATCCTTTTTAAAGTTTAAATGCGACATGCCCAATTTATCCCGTCTCACCGTGAGATTGTCTCACACAAGTCCCTCTTTAAAAAATAATTATAAAAAAGGTATTTAAATGATATAAGATATTTTTTTATCATTACTATTATATAATACTAGTTTAGTGCCCGCGTGTTACGCGGTTTTCTAATTAAAAATTGCAATATTTTCAATAAATAATATATTTAATAATTAAAAATATAAATATGTGCATAAATGTACTAAATAGGAATTAATAATTGTTTAAGGTGTATATTAGTAAATTTTTTTAAATCTTGGAATAATATTATTGTGTAAAATACTATTTATCCATTTTAATATGAAGTTGAAACCTACAAATTAAAACAAAATAAATCTAAGAAAAGACTAATAAATTAATTAATATGTAATAATGAAAAAAAATTTAAAAGTGAATGAATTGTAATATAAAATATTTTTGCCACATAAAATATGTTAAAATATATATAAGAGCAATTATAAAATAAAATTATTTATTAAGAAATTAATAATTGAATATAATTCACACTAAAATAAAATACATTTAGAATGAATATTTTATTTATCTTAAATTAAGTAAAACAAAAATTGCCGAATGAAAGATAAATGAATAATATTATATAATTAAATAAGATATAAAGTAATAAATATGAATTACACATTTAACATTCACACATATTTTAAATACCTAAATAATTAAAAATTAATTATACACAAAAACTTTAAGTTTCATGACACATATGATTCTTTTATAAAAAGACCAAATAGAAAAATGATATGTGTACTTAAATTTCTCATTGAATGACACATAAATTAAATTAACATGGAGTTGACACATCATGGAAAAAAACCATCTATTAGTATATAGAGGGATTATATACAAAATAGCAAGGCCAATTAACGATCAGCGAAAATTGTTTACATAATTTTATTAAGAAGTATATTGTTTACTACTAATATGCATTATATTACGAGTAGTGTAAAAAAATTTCATGTGTGAAAATAATAAAAATATAGAAAATAGGGCAATTCTCGCGGGTCACCACTTATCTCGCGGGTCACCCGCATTTCTCAGACTATGTGCTCAGCAAATGTATTGGATAATGATTAAGAAAAAATTGTGTTGGCTGTTGTGCTTGATTGGTTGGGTAATTATTTTCCAAATTCGTATGAATTATTGTTCAATTCTTTCTATAATTCAATTATTGCACTAGCAGCATTTTGCAATATAAATCATCACTTCATCCATTTAAAAAAAAAAATACTCCATTGTTTTGCAAAACGGTGGAAAAACTTTTTAATATTTTTTTTATACATTTCGTTTCACTTTTAGATATTGTTTTGTATCATCTAAAAAAAAAGCATGTTTTATTAAGGTAAATGCAATACTATCACAACTTTTATGAAACAATATTATGTCATTACACTTGATAGTACTATGTCATTACACATAACAGTACTACATTTACACTTAATTGCATTATGTTCAAAAGTTATACTTCAAAATACATTACATTATTTTTTCCGCCTTAATTGTCATCTGTTGAGAAAAATTAAATAAATAGATTATTTCCGACCCTCTCTACAAGCTCGAGCTTTTAGATGAGACGGAATTCTCTCATGGTATCAGAGCCCAGGTTGTGGGTTCGATTCCCGTGGAAGCACTCCACCCATTTAAAATGTCCACTCTGTTGGGACTCATCTTCGAGAGAAAGCGAGGACAATGATTATTTACACTTGTGAGGGGGAGTGTTGAGAAAAATTAAATAAATAGATTATTCCCGACCCTCTCTACAAGCTCGAGCTTTTAGATGAGACGAAATTCTCTCACAATCAAATTAATCATCCGAACATCCTTCTCCTCTTCTTCTCTAACCACATTATTGACCACTTCATTAACATAAATAATCATTCTTTGACTCAATCTTTTTACTCATTTTTTATCACTATTTTGCTAGCCATTGGTGTCACCTTTTCTTCACGGTCTCTCGCCTAAAGAATTATAGTGTTATTGTAATACATAATTACGGTATCATATGTTCATGACTTCATGTATTTGGTATAAAAATCATAAGCCAAATGATATTTACTTCAAGCACATAGTAAGACAAACAGTTACATTCTGCGATAATTTGGTTCCACTTAAAATTCATAATCAACAATCATAAAATCCTTTTTACTTTGATTTCAAATAAAAAAATGAAACAATATTACATTAAAAAAATATATCAGTATTTCATTAAAAACATAAACAGAAAAGTAAAATTTTGAAAGGTATTCAATGCAAAACTAAAACAGTATTACATGCAAAACATAACAGTATTACATGAAAAAACATAACAATATTACATTTAAAACATAATGCTATTAAAAACATAATAGCATTTAAAACCATTTTCTATTGAACTCATAATTTTATTTCAAGAACAAGTCGTAAGGATTAGAAGATATAAGTCGGATCTTAAAAACCAATGTGTTGTTAATTACGTTGCTTCTCCAACAACATCATCACTTGTAAACTTATCTTTGTCCATCAATTCGATTTAGAGTTCGGTTGTATCGCTTGTGATGGTGAAGAGGAACGTCTCGTTCCACTTGGGGCTAGAACCCCCACCTATATGTAACAAAAATTCAGGAACAATGACAATGCACTAAAGAATCATATTTAAATAAAAGAAAATGATAGGAATATATCCAATGCACTAGGAATATTTGAGAAGTGCAAGATTGAGCAGAAACAAACCTGATGCAATACTACTTTTCTTCTCCTGAGTTTTGCAAATCATAATCACATAAGGATCTATCCCAGCTGCCCTGTTGAACATAAGTTGTTCATTAGTAAAATTCATCTACTTTGAGAAACTGAGATAATTAGTAACAACAACATATGAAACTACACTATGAAAAGGAAAAGAAACAGGGAAAGTTTAAGCATAATTTGGACAAGTTTTATGAAAGGATTATAAATAGAACCATTCTTCATTAATGAATCATCAGGTGATCAACATATAATTAGATGTGAATCCTACTATATATAAGTATATAAGTGAAATCATATTGATTTTACACCTTTAAGTACATAAATTTTGTTGTGAGTTTTTTGCACTTTTAGTCCCACCAACCACGTCATGTTTTCAATTTAGTCTCACCTCTACCAAATTAGTCCCACAAGAATTTTAATTTGCAAATGTTGTCCCGCCGTTACGGTTTCCATTAAATCAACTTGCAAATGTGGTCCCATAAGTTATGGGACATAATTGATACTCAATAACCATCTTTCAACAATTTGCAGTTTTAGTCTCATACGTTATGAAACATAATTAACACAAAATTAGCCAATTAAATTGCCTCAACCAATTGCACATATGGTCCCATAGGTTCAAAACACTCAAAATTCTTGCCTCCAATTTTTTACTCTGCACATGTTTTTCAACTAATACTTTATAGTAGAACAACTAATACTTTATAGTAGAACAACTAATACTTTATAGTAGAACAACTAATACTTTTTAATAAAACAACTAAAACTATCAAACTAATACCTTATATTGAAAAGACTAATACTGTTCAAAATTACAACTAATACTGTTCAAAATTACACAAAAAAATGCAAACAAGTTTACGGTAAAATTGGTTACACAAGACTTTGCCATCTCTGGGGATAAAGGATCCTCCAAATCCAGCCCTTCCATGAGCTCCCATGTGTTAATAACCGAATATGGGGATAGAGGATCCTCCGAATCCCCAAAATCGTGAATCTACCTCACCCGAGCCGATGAATTCGCGAAATCCACGCCGTTGAAACTCCGATTTGAATGCGAATTCGAATGCGAGGAAGACGAATTCCTCTGTTTCGCCGGATTCCAACATCCTTGAATTGGGACTTGATGAAGCAACACATCCGAAGCCTCACCATTTCCAGGCTGTTGCAAATTAGAATTTACCAACAAATTAAAAATACCATCTTCGAAATACCAGAAAAATCAGTCCCCAATTTCGAATTTAATCCATCGGGCCTCAAAGTACCAGAACCAGGCTCATAAATCGCGGCTTACCTGTTGCAGATGGGGCTCTATACGCCACGGACGGAGTGGGCAAGGCCGCGTGTAACGGCGGTTGAATCGCATCGCGCGATATGCTAGGGCTCAGGCCCGAATTCAAATCAGCTGCATCGGAGTGGCGAAGCAGAATAATTGTGTAAACCAGGGGGAAGCACGATTATTATACGCGTTCGTGATGCTGCCTCGCAGCAGGTTTCAAAATACCAGAAGTCGGAGGCACTGAAATCCCAGGAATTGAAACCCCAGGCCTCAAAATTGAGATACCAGTCGAGGCACCAGGGGTAAGGGCAAGATTATTATACGCGTTCGTGAAAGGATTGGCGTCGTTTTGCAGCGCAGAACACGATCCCAAAATCAGATCGCGGACGTTCACGGCCGAGTCGGGATCTTCAGGAGACGCGAGTCCAGCATCCTTGTGAGCGAAGATGTGCGTGTGGCGTTGCCCAGAACTGAAGAGATCTTCGATGTGGAGGGCGCCTCCACCGGGCGAAGGTCCGCCGATGTCACTGTCGGTGAAATTTGCAATTAGCGAAGCTAGTGTTTTACGGGTGCTTGTGAGGATTGCAAATATCTTGCTGAATGCCTGCGTTAGGTCATCAGCTTCAAGGGGGAAGAGGCCATGGCAGTCTGGCGCGAGGCGCCAATTAGAGGAGATGAACGACATTTCGTAGGCTAGGTTTAGGAAACACGCACTGAGCGTGAAATCTCACCTAGTGGGAGCTAGGGTTTGAGGTTGAAAGAGTTTTGTTGTTATTTGTGAATTGTGATTGTGTGTGTGTTTTGTTTTAATTTTTTTTTTTATCTGCAAGATTAATTAGTTAAGACAAATTATTTAGGGATTTAACAGTATTAATTATAGGTTAAAGAAAGTCCGTCTGCGGTTAACGCGCATCCGTTAAAGGCCGTCAATTTTTGGGACCACATTTGCAAGTTTAGTTAAACAATGGGACTAAAATTGACGAAAATAATCTTACAGGACTATATTGGCAGAGGTGGTACCAAATTGAAAACATGGCGTGGTTGGTGGGACTAAAAATGCAAAAAACTCATTTTGCTGTTGTCAAAACCAAAAAAAGTACATAAACTGGGCATGGAAAAGCGGGTCAAACCAAAATGGATCAGGAAAAATGGGTTTTTTCATATGTGAAAATTTTCACATAAGACTAGTTAATTATACAATAAGTATAACCCTTATTATTAACAAAACGATCAGTCAATTTTCCAAATGGACAGAAAGCTCACAGGGAAGCTTCTTTATGACAATTTGAATTAGCTCATTAAATTCCAACTGATGATTTACTAACTATAAGCTTCACAATGATAGATTTTTAATCAACTATTCCTTCAAAACACACACATACACACAACTCCTACAAGTAGTAAGAAGTATTAATTGAGCATACAATCAATCAAATCATATTAACCAATAGAAAAATCCATATAATATAGTACCCAAACATAAGAACAAAAAGCAAAATTCAAAGGATGTTAAATGGAAAACTAAAACAGTATTACAAGCAAAATAAAACAGTATTGCATAAATAATGTAGCAGTATTACATTCAAATATAAGAAAAATTGATAATTGGAGGGCTTTATAATCATTAGCAGATCATGAACAACCAAAATTATAGACATCAAATCAAGATTATAGACATAAGTACCATATTCTGTAGAGAACTTCATATATCTTTGATGCATTTCTTTATTTCTTTACCATATGAAAACACCATTTTTTGTCCAGATTAATATAGCATTCATTTAAAAGACTATTTCCAGCAAAAGCATCAAGAAAGAAACAAGACCAAAAGAGGGAGCCTTCAAATCAACTATAAACGAACTCCTCATTGAGTAAGTCTACATGAACTCAGAAACATTAACAAATTGTAACTACGCAAGTGCCAGAGGAATCCTGAATACAAGTATTAAAAACTAACCAAGTCCTTCATCCATTCCTATATAGTTAAAGCAGTTAACAATAAACTCTCATTAATTTTGTCCTGATTACCAAACAACTATTACAAAATTTATTTATTTCTAATCCAAATTAACAAACACCTAAGAAAACCTGATGCATAATTTGGCATCACGAAAGTAAGAAACTAGCAAAGAATTGATTCAAATTCAATTGAATAAGCCAATCTTATTATCACTGAATTCCATAAGACTAGCAAAATAATATTTCTTATATGCAAATTTAATTGAATAACCCAACCTTCCTAATAACTGAATTCATATGTGGAACTCAATTGAACAGAAGTAAATTGCAAAATAATTGGGAAACAACATAGTATGAAGCACTACTCAGAAATAGAAAACCTAGAAGCAATGATTAGTGGTTTTAATTTTTGTAATTCTCGATTACTTTTATCATTTCCGAAATTGATCAATTTTCCGAAAGAGGAGAAGATTACATCAAGGGAGAGAGCAATAACTTACGAAGAGTGTAGAAAAATCACACCACTAGCATCAGGAAATAAACGGTGGACAATTGCTGCGAGTTTAGCCCGTCGGAGAAGATGGCAGTGCCACCGCCTTTAGATGCGCTGCGTACAACTGCCATGGTGAAAGCGAATTGTTGAAGGAGAGGAGACAGAGTGAGCGAGAAAGAGAGAATATGGTGGAGAAATTGTAGGAACAGAGGTGAGAAAAAATAGTATTTCAAACAACCGGGTCAAATATGGGTAAATGGGTCTGACCAATTAACAGGGCAACATAAAGCGGGCCAAATGCAAGAAGCGGGGTCAAAAACGGGTTGGATTAAGAAAAAATGAATTTCAATTAAATTTTTTATGTATATAAATTTTTATATTAGACTTTATCTTATATTATTGCATGTAATGTCCATTATATTATTAGAAAACAATTATATTGACACTGACATGTTGTCATATCTATGGCAGAGAGTTACGGTCACATTTTTTATTTGTTCACTGTGTAAGGAGTTTGGGAAAAAAATTCTTTTCTTTTTTACTGTATATTTTAAATAACAGTATTAAGGTTTTACTGTATACTTTAAGTTACAGTTTTAAAAATGGAGGAAAAATAACTTTTGAAAGAAAAAATGGAAAAAAATTCTACATTCAAGCACAGCCTAAGTATATTTGCTAAAAATAAATAAGAACAAGATATAAATTACGAATTGTTAAAAATATGATGCAAATTCTAAAAGTAGCTAAAATAAAATATGAAAGATAGTTATTCCTTTGTACATTCAATTAATTTCAGCAAGACAAAATATTATATGCATAATTTTCACCATATACGAGTTTAATGCACTTTTGGTCTTATGAGACATGGGCACTCACAATTTTAATCTCAATACTCACTATTTTGTTTTCAAATCCAAATTTTTTTACACTTTTATTCCCATCGTCACATTTTTCGTTAAATTTTATTACACTTTTGATCCCAAAAGATGCAGTTATGAGACCAAAAGTGTATAGGATTTAATGGAAAACGTAACGGTGAAACCAAAAGTGTAAAAAAAAATGAATTTGGGATCAAAGTGGCGAGTATTGGGACCAAAATCGTGAATGTCCGTGTCTTATGGGATCAAAATTGTATTAAACTCCACCGTACACTGTTATTATTATTGTCTATAATAACGGATAGATTCGTGATCAAGATTAACAGAGGAAAGAATTCAATTTGACACACCTTTAAAAGGAAGCTCCCCGTCTTGAGTAAGTTTAGCAAACAACACATGTAGCTCCAAAGCACACATGGACTACTAGTTTCAAAATACAGCAATGGCACTCCAATCTTTGCAGCAGTATCACTTGCAAAACTGAGAATGCCTTCAGATATTATGCATGTAACCGGGTTCCCGGAATCCGATCCACATACACCACCGGTTCGGAACATCTCAGCGAAAAACGGGGCCACGACGGCCTCGACTGACCGCATCACCTCGTAGAATTCATGAGAAGCTGACCCAGAATCATCTTCTGGCAGGCCATCAGGGGCCGTTTGGAAACTAAAGTTGGGGTATTTTTTCCAGTAAGTTTGTGTGTTGGTGCAATTCAAGAGGCGTTTTTGGATGTATTGAGCGTTGAGAAATGTGACTCTGATTTTTTGGAGGCAGAGGAGTTCTGCGAGTTTTAGCATTCCGTTGACAGGGCCCTGAAGAGGTAAAGGGAATATGAGTACATGAGGACTTTGATTAATTGCCATTTTTGGATGAGTTTTGAACTATTTTTTTTCAGCTTTTGTTTCCATGTTATATAGCAAATGGGTTCATCACATGTCAGAATATGATAGGAAATTGAGATCGAGATCCGTTTAATAAAACTATAGGATATTGACACTATATTTCAAGTTGGGTTTTTCTTACAACAGCCGGTCATTCGTGAAAATTTTATAATAAATTCTTCTGCGTCTAAGTTTTTTGTGTGGCGGGTCTCATTCTGTTAGACGTATACAAGAAGAGCCAGATAATATTTTTTAAAGGTAAAATGTATTAGAATCATGTTTTTATGTAAAAATAAGTTAAATATACTAATTGAAATCAGAGTACATAATTGGATGAACTTTGTGTGACTGTCACACACAAGACCTCTTTTCTTACATATATTCAGGTTGGATAATTTTTTTTAAGAGACAACCGCATACATAAGATGAGTTCTCATCATAATTCGTATATATATAGAGCTCGTTTGTCATGTGAAAAAAGAAAGGAAAACAGTGGAAAATAAATCATATCCTACATTTTTTAGTGTTTGTTATATTTGATGATTTTTCCTTTTGGCCCGAAAGCCCGCATTTTATTTTCCCATTTTCCCATGATTATACATCCCACCTCCTATGTGGTATTTATAATACCAAATATTATCCCTCCTAGGTGGTATTTATAATATCAATCATGATTTAATCCATCATAACAAATACTTAAAAAAATTAAATATATCACATGGATAAATAAAAAAGTATCACATGATTTCATATATTTCCATATCTCATACCACATAACAAACGGACTCATATTGTGTATGACCCGCGGGCTTATATATGACCCAATCTGAATCATGCTTAAAGGAAAAGTGAGGTCTAAGTACTAAAATGAAAATTTGTTTCATGCGAAATCATCAAACACAAGAAGACGCTCTAATTCGGTTGTTATATAAAGACAAGTTAGGAGAAAGATAGGAAGGAAAATGAGAAATATATTTAAGCTTAAAAGTCTTTTACTGAAAAGGTTCATAATCTTCTATCCTCTCATAGATTTATTTAAGATTCATATCACTTATTGAGTTGTCTTTATTAGATTATTAATATTGTTTGATGTTTAGGTTGGTGTTTTTTTTTCTTTTCAAAAACGGTGGCATGTGAGGTATTTGTTTCATTAATGAAGTTCACCCATTAATTAGATGATATACACTTGTTATCTAGGTTTCTGATCAAATTAAAATGAGACTTCCCTTTCGCTTAAACTTATTTTAAATATCTTATAAGCTCTAACATTTGGCAAAGTATAGTGTGAACAAGTTTCACGGTGAAACTGGTTAAGGAGTGTGACTTATACTACTAAAGAGTGTGACTTTTTACTGTAAAAGGTGTGATTTTTTACTATAAAGAGTAAGGGTGTGACTTATATTATAGCAAAGAGTGTCGTAGTGATAACTAAAAGGTGTGACTTATATTACTAAAGGGTGTGACTTATATTAATAAATAGTATGTCTGAAAAAAAAAAACAATTTCACGGTGAACAAGTTTCATACCATACCAACTCCTAACATTGTTATTTTAAGAGTTTATAAGATGTAATTTTTAAGTAGCTTATAAGTTGTTAAAATGTTTGGCTAATAAAACTTATAAATTCTTTAATAATTTTTTTTATTTTTTTATTTTAATATAATATGATTTATTTTTTTCTAAATATTTTTTTTCCAAAAATATTTTTTTCCCCCAAAAAAAAAAATTTTTTTTCGAATTTTTTTTAAGAAAATATAATTTTTTTCCGATTTTTTTTTTTTTGTCAAACGGACTCTTAATCTTATGAAAAATATTCCGTGAAACCACTTGTAGAAAAACTATGTTCTTTAACTGTTTTATATGCAATATGATTAGTCCGAGTTGCCAATTACTTTATTTCATGAGAAGCAAATTGCCAATTAATTAATTGCTTTTCGAAATAAAATTATGTTTGATCCTCGATCACCTAGATGCCTTTTAAATAAGACGAACAATGGAATGAAATATTCGAATCTCAAAGAATAAAAAATTAAGATGCTTTGAAAAGTATATGAACGATTTGGTTAAACTTTTTTAAACATTTTATAAATTCTAATATATTATAAGTTATTTTAAGAGTTTATAAGATATAATTTTTAAGTAGTTTATAAGTTACTAAAATGTTTGACTAATAAAGCTTATAGGTTCTTTAATAATTTAAAAAGAAAAATTGTATATTGAGATGTCCGGACCGGGTTTGGGCGGGGTTGTGTTCAGGTCGGGGTTCGGGCCATGTTGGGTTCGAACCGGACTAGGTCGGCCGGTTCGGGTTGGGATGATGAGATGGGATGGGATAGTTTTATACAATATTTTTTAAAAATAAATTGGGATATCCCAACTTATTTTTTTAGAGCTTATAAGCTCTAAAGAGCTTATTTTAAAATTTAAAAGATGTTAAACATTTTATTTTACCAAATAAAATTAAGAATCTTATAAGTTTTTAAACAACTTATAAGTTGTGCCAAACAAGCTCTAAATCAGTCATCAATTTAAAGAAAGGAAGGACAGCCTACCTACCCTCGAGTTTTGATTTTTGAAGTGGGTTGAATTGGGTACATAATTAATCAAATATCATCTCTTGTTTATACTAGTTATTTGCCCGTGCGATGCACGGGCCTATTTTAATTTTAATTTTTTTTATAATTTATTAACAAATAAGTGAATATTATAGATATATATATTAAAACACTCTCATAGAGAAAGTGGTTGTGCAAGTGAGAAGCAAATAATACCTCAGATCTTCCTGGTAAATGTCTGGTATTAAGTCAAATTATTCTTGAGAACAATGATTTCAAAACCGGGTTGAACCGGCTGGTTCAATCTGTTGGACCGGGAATCGGCCGGTAACCCGGTTAAAAAACCCCTATATAACCGGATTTAGGGTTGAACCCGGAAAAAAACCGATTTTTCTCTTCTTCTTATTTTTTAAATTAAATTATTAATTTATATTAAATATTTAAAATTTTAAATCTATATTTCTCTCACATTTTTCTCCAACACTTTCGATGTGGGATAAATGTATGAGGTGGGGCAAAATTTATAAAATATGATATGAAAAGTTATAAAATATATATTTAAATTTTTGTAGGTGTATACTTATTTTGTTTTTTTAACTAAACATAGAAAACGGTTGAACCGCTGACCGGTGGTCTGTCCGGTTCGATCACCGGTTCGATTATGAAAACATTGCTTGAGAGCAAAACTTTCGGTAATCATAATACTTTGATTCCCCTACTGATGTAAACATATAGTTGTAAAAGTTAGAAGTAAGTCATAAACAAAAATACAGATTATCGCTGATTATTGTTGCTCCAAACTAATCTCACACACTATATGAAATTACGCCAGTTTCTCTATTGGCATATCCATAACTCATCAACACTTTAATTTGAGGTGTCATTAAACTTTTCAGCTCACCCCAAATTTATAGAACTAAGCCTCGCTAATCTATTAATTCTCATGTTTTTTCTACCATTCAAAACCTCTTAATCCTGCCATAGTACCATCTTCCATGGTGTTTGCTTAAGCTATTGGGAACTTGATAACTGGTGAAATCAATCACAATCTCATCCACCAAAATGTGAACAAATATGTGCTGATATCTATTCCCATCTCAAATGAAATGGTGGCAAAAATGAACAAAATATAAAACCATGATTCAAAAGATGTTACAGAGCATTGAAAGGGGTTGAAGCCTCATGAATTAGAAAAACAAATTAATTAAATAGAAACATGACAAACAGTAGGATTAGCATCTTCAGCAAATGATACTTCAAAAGAGTAAAAAAGAGAAAAAAAAAGGAATATTCAGGAAGATCATGTACAACGAAGAATAGCACACATAGTGCGATAAAAAAAATCCTTTGGCCTCATTTCTTCCTATAAGCATGAGAAAAATCAGAAAGTAGAAGTTGTTATATGAACAACAATAACAGAAGAAACGACTAAACCATGTAATTTCAAAAAGACTCTAATCAAGTGAAAAAAGAATATGTAGATATTGTTCATAATTTTGATCACTATAGTTGCATAGTAATAGATAATGGATAACCTTAAAAATCCTCACGTGTAATCACTCATTTAACAAAATTCACCACGAAAATTCCGCACAAAAAATCCCACTAATGTAGTCAATATAAACCAAAATCAATTATATCAAGAATTTTATAAGTTGCATCACTTTACACTGGAAGAAAACAATTTGAAAGACACCAAAGACCCCCCGCACAGAAATTAAAATCTTTCACAAAGAGGAAGCAACACTTCTCTGAGTCTTCCAAATCCTGTAGGTTTGTCTTTTTCCTGTTAAAATATTAACAAAACTATAAGTTCTTTATAAAACACGCTAACAAAGGTTCATATATTTTGCAAAACACAGTAGAGGTAAGGTCCTGTGGATGAAGATGTCATCGCTCAGTAATGAAGGAGTAGTGTTCTAGCATGGTGTTCTCTCATTTATAACAATTCAATCACTCTCCTAAAATCTTCTTTCTGCACGGAAACATGGACTCTTATTAACCATTTTGCACAGAAAACACACAAACGAAGACAAAGTAAGTACTACTTCCTCCGTCCCAAAATTATTGTCCAGTATTCTATTTTGGGCGTCCCACAATTTTTGTCCACTTTCCTAAAATTGAAAGTTTCATCAATATAAACACCCTTCACAATACATATAAATTACACCAAGAGCCACTCACTTAACCTCTTACACTTTAACACTTTATCACTTTTTCACTTTACAATAAAGTTGATTTACCAATTATACCCATTACACTTTAACACTTTATCACTTTTTCTTAAAAACCGATCACACAGTAAACCGGACAATAATTTCGGGACGGAGGGAGTACTATATTCTAAATTCTCAGTTTTACCTGTGCAGCCAACAGAGACTCTTTTGTATAACCTGAAGCATGCCATACACAAACTCAGTAATCAATTACATTTCAAAATAACTACCATTGGTACCTATATATATCCATCATAGCAATAAAAATGACAGACCAGGAAGCATAAACTGAACATGAATGTGTGATGAGCAAAACATAGCATATGTTTAGTTATGATAAAGAAAAAAAGAGCTCAGAGCATGTGTATTATCCGCAGGTTTGCTTAATAATATAAGAGGCAATATATCCATATACCATAGTAGTGTAGCCACAATCTAAGGCATGCAAACCGAATATAAAAGCCTCGCTCCAAATTCACCCAGAACTATCCTATATTTCAGCATAAACACCAAACAATCGCAAGAACACAAAATATGTCATTGTTAACAATCAAAAGAATGAAAATAAACATAAGTGGTCATTGAAAGCACTACTTCAAGCTTAGAATACAACATTTTCATGTTTTCAAATATAAGGTATAATACAATCTGTAAGAACTCATAATGGATATAGACATATATACATTCTACAACTAATTGTTCAAATGAGTATCTCAGGAATTTGTGGGCGACCCCATGTCTGAACTAAAAAATTGGGCCAAGGGACGAACTACAAAAAAAAATTCCCTTGATTGAACTATTCTGGAATGTATTCAAATTGAAATCTGATTCAACAATTCATTATCAAGTTTACCACAACGAAGCATTCAAAGGCTTTATACAATCAATTCGTCTGCTCATTATAACTATCGCGTGCACCATGATATGTACAGATTAATGTGGCAAGAACAACCTTTATGAAAACAAAAAGAATGAAAATGGAACAAATAAATTCATTAACAGAATCTATTTTACTAACATAACTAAAAACAAACACACAAAACATAAGTGGAATGTGAATGATATCAATATCAAGCAACCAACTATAACCAGAAACGGGTAAGGAATCTCTCAAATACTGTTCAATATTGTCAATTGAAGGCTTCCAAAATAAACTCAGATGCATTATATAAGAATGTAAATCTTACCGCACTCCTCCTTCAACTGTTTCTTGTGCATGCGTTCAAATAAAATGTGTAATCATGAATAGGATGCACAACCTAAAATAAAATAAAAAGACCGTGTCAAGTTGAAATCCTCATGTGTCATCATTAATTTAACAAAGTTGACGGCTATTTCTCCATCACATGCTTCATAAACTGATGGGACCACGGTCGCGCCTTCGGTGGACCGCTTTGGTCAAACTTATGAGAGAAGAAGAAGAAAGAAGTTGGCGGCAGATTAATTTAATTTTTTTGATTCTTGCCCTTTAATTTTTAGTTCTTGCCTTAATTAGTTTTCGTTCAATTTTGGTTTCTTTTATGCGCAGCCCATGGGCCTTTTGTTTGCGCCGAACTATTTAGCGTAGGGTTTACTTGCAGATTGGACACATTGAATTTTGATATTGTTTTTTTCCACAGCGAATTGCTGTTTTGCCTAGCGTATTCGTGCAATCATTCGAGTATCTAGGTATCCTCGGTATAGAGGGTTCATCAATTGGTATCAGAGCCATGGTGACGAACAAGGAACGGTTCGAAGCCCTGGAATCGTCAATGATGGAGTTATCTATCGCGACGCGACGACGGGGGTAATACATCGCGGGGACGTTAAAGTAGACGCTTTTTAGACGCCTACTAGGGATGAGGGCTCGCAGCGCTTCCGAAGCGGCGAAGAGGAACTCGGGCGATTTGGGGACGCCGACGATGAATCGTGAACGCGAAAACCGGCGCGAATATGGGAGAACCAAAATATCAATGGACGCTTCCGGACGACGTGAACGATCTCTACGCCAGAGAAGCGAAGTCAATCCATTCGTCACAAACCCGGCCCTTCCACAGTGGACGGTTACGAATCGAACAGGGGAGAGAAGGAGGAAGACATCAAGAAGACGAGAATCAAGAGGAATCGCTTCTCGAAAAAGACCGGCAGTAGCCAAGACCATCGAATCGAAAAGGGCCACGAATGGAGTTTCCGAAATTCGGGGGCGAAGACGCGATCAATTGGGTCGATAGGGTCGAGCAGTATTTCGAGTGGCAAGGAACACGAGTCAAGGATTGCGTTCAAATAGCGTCCTTCTACCTTGAAGGAGAAGCGCGCCAATGGTGGAGATGGTTTGAACAGGTCAATGGCGGGCAAGGAGTGTCATGGGTCAATTTCAAACGGGGTATTCTGAGTCGCTTCGGCACAACTCAACATGAGGACGCTAACGAGTCCATGAGCCGGATTCGTCAATTGGGACCGTTTCGAGATTATTTGAGGGAATTTGAAAAAGCAATGAGCAGGGTGCCACATTGGCCACCAAGCGCCCTACTTGGCACATTTATGGCGGGATTAAAACCAGATTTAGCCGCAGAACTCAAGATGTGGAAACCAAAAACGTTGCCCGAAGCAATCGAACTTGCAACCAGGAAAGAGGAACAACTCAAGGTCACCCGTAATAATTACGGGTTTAATCGCTCAAACCCGAATTTCCCACGCACGGGGTCAGGAAGGGGAACACCGTTCACCAACCAGCCAGCGCCACCATCGAAAGCGGCGGAGGCGGCCCCAACCCGTCGATCTGCCGGCGTTCGGTAGGGGAAGGATCCAACTCTCTAACGAAGAAATTAATCGACGAAGGCAGAGTGGACAATGCTTTACATGCGATGAGAAATACTCACGGAATCACGTGTGCCCGAAAAGTAATGAGTTTGATTGTCAACAATGTGGTAATCAAAGACAACACTGAGCCACTGCCAGTTTATGATGAAGAACCAGGATATCAAAATCACGAAGGAGACACTAATGTTGTAGATGACGAACAATCCGTGACACTCTCACGGCCTTCGGCGGGCAAACACGACCACGCGTGCTCAAGTTTGAGGGCTCCATTGGAAGACAACCAAAGGATCATATTGGTGGATACTGGGGCGTCCCTCAATTTTATATCGGCGGATTTAGCCGCGGATTTAGCCGCGGATTTAGCCGCATATTTACAGCTGTCGGGGATGAGGGGGCCAGCGTCATTCAACATCACACTCGGCAATGGCCAAAAGATACCATGCAACACATGGTTTGAACACATACCGGTGAGCGTACAAGGGATTCGTTTAGAGACAACCTTCTACGAATTACCAATACCACACCTCGGCGTTATCTTGGGATGCCTTGGCTCGAGGCGGTCGATCCGTGTTCTTCGATGCGAACGAACTCTCTTGCCAATTTGTATTGGAGGGAAACCCTATCTTGCTAAAGGGCATAGGCTACATGACTCCAGAGCAAGTCGATGCAAGGATGATGGCGAGGGAACGAAACCGAGGAGGTGAAGTGTTCTTGTTGGCATCAGCGGGAGTGACATCTACTATAGAGCAGCCTCACACCTCACACGAGGCCGAGATCGAAGGGCTGTTGGCCGAATTTAAGGCAGTTACCGCGACCCCTGGAGCCCTTCCACCGAGGAGAGATTTCGACCACCGAATCCGTCTAATTGATGAAAATAAACCGGTTAACGTGGCGCCTTACCGGTACGCTCATTTTTAGAAGGAGAAGATTGAGAAGCAAGTGAACGAGATGATGGGAACCGGGTTAATTCGGTACAGCACGAGTCCATTTTCATCGCCGGTGTTGCTCGTTAAGAAGAAGGACAATACGTGGCGATTTTGTACCGACTACAGAGCCCTAAACGACGCAACCATTAAGGATCGCTTCCCAATCCCTACTGTAGACGATGTGTTAGATGAGTTGCATGGGGCCTTATACTTCTCGAAACTCAACTTACGTGCCGGCTACCATCAAATTCGTATGCACCCCGACGATGTGCATAAGACCGCTTTTCGTACGCATAATGGCCACTATGAATATTTGGTCATGCCGTTCGGTTTGAGCAACGCCCCTTCCACCTTTCAAGCCATCATGAATCACATATTTCGACCCCTTTTGAGACGGTACGTTCTTGTGTTTTTTGATGATATCTTAATTTATAGTAAGTCGTGGGTTGAGCATGTGGAGCACTTGCGAAAACGATCTTGAAAATTCTTCTGAACAAATGGTTTGTAATTAAGCCATCTAAGTGTTTTTTTTTTTGGGTTATGGAAGTGGAGTACTTGGGTCATTTCATTTCATTTGAGGGGGTACGAGTGGATCCGAAAAAAGATAGAAGCGGTTAGGGAGTGGGCCTCACGCCGCGGAAAAGTGTGACAGAGTTCGTGGGCTTTCGGCCTCATGAGGTTATTATCGCAAGTTTTGCGCGAAGTTCGGGGAGAAAGCTCGTCCATTACATAATTTAACAAGAAAGAATAACTTTGTTTGGTCAGAAGAGGCGCAACGGGCTTTTGACGAGTTAAAGATGGCTATGAGTTCAACTCCGGTGTTGGTTTTACCAAACTTCGACGAGGCATTTGTGATCGAAACCGATGCATCTGGGCATGGCATTGGGGCTGTCCTATCTCAAAACGGGCGGCCGGTGGCATACATGAGTAAGGGGATCGCGGAGTCGAAGAAATCATGGTCGATTTATGAGAAAGAGATGCTAGCGATTTTGGAGGCCATTAGAGGGTGGAGAACATACTTGGTTGGAAGGCGGTTCAAAATAATTACGGATCAACGGAGCTTACGGTTCATGCTAGAACAGCGCATAACAACCCCCGAGCAACAAAAGTGGATATCCAAGCTAGTGGGGTTCGACTACGAAATTGTCTACTGGCCGGGTAAAGATAATGGCGCTACTGACGCATTGTCCCGGAGAAACCACGGGGAGTCCATGACGCTGCTCACGGCTCTTTCCTCACCGACAACGGGAATTTGGGCGGACATCGCCGAGGCAACGAAGAAGGACGAAGAGTTGGGGCCGTTATTGGCCAAAGCATTGGACCCAAACAAATGGCTTGTCGGAGTTCGCCTTTGCACGGGTGTTTGACACCAAGCAAGGTCGAATTTGGGTACCACAGGGGTTCTTCGTGAGAGGCTTTTTGCGGGAGTTTCACTGCCTCTATTTTCGGGGTCATTCGGGCATATTACGTGCTTTTAAACGCATTTCACCGTTGTTGTTTTTTGGCCCGGATGAAAAAAGGAGGTGGAAGCTTTTGTTCGAAGCTTGGATACGTGCAATCAAAGAAGAGTGATTGTCGTTCGCCATCGGGACTTTTAGCTCCGCTTCCTATCCCGAAAGCAAGTATGGGTCGACATTTCGATGGACTTCATTCTGGTCTTCCCGTTCTAAAGGGAAAGACGTTATTATGGTGGTCGTGGACCGTTTGTCCAAATACGCCCACTTTATTTCCATGAGTCATCCGTACACAGCTGAGGATGTCGCCGAGTTGTTCATACGCCATATTGTTCGTCTTCACGGGATTCCACATTCCATTGTCTCAGATCGCGATCGAGTGTTCATTAGTGCGTTTTGGCGCGAGTTCTTCAAGCTGCAAGGGACAACACTAAAAATGAGTTCCGCCTACTCAAACTGATGGTCAGACGGAAGTGGTAAATCGGTGTCTCGAGCAGTATCTTCGGTGTTTCACCCATTGCAAACCGAAGGAATGGGAACACTACTTGGCTTGGGCCGAATATTGGTATAATACATCTTACCATCGGAGTATCGCCATGACTCCTTTTGAGGCCGTTTATGGGCGACCCGCGGTTCCAATTTCGTTTCATGAGGCGGGTTCGACAGTTGTGCATGAGGTGGACATGCAACTTCGGGATCGTGATGCATCACTCAGAGAGCTCCGTTTTACGCTTGAGGGGGCTCAAAATCGAATGAAGCAACCTATTGGATATTCTTCAGCTTTTTACTTGTGTTTATGATAAACCCTCTATACCGAGGATACCTAGATACTCGAATGATTGCACGAATACGCTAGGCAAAACAGCAATTCGTTGTGGAAAAAATCAATATCAAAATTCAATGTGTCCAATCTGCAAGTAAACCCTACGCTAAATAGTTCGGCGCAAACAAAAGGCCCATGGGCTGCGCATAAAAGAAACCAAATTGAACGAAAACTAATTAAGGCAAGAACTAAAAATTAAAGGGCAAGAATCAAAAAAATTAAATTAATCTGCCGCCAACTTCTTTCTTCTTCTTCTTCTCTCATAAGTTTGACCAAAGCGGTCCACCGAAGGCGCGACCGTGGTCCCATCATCATCCCCCCCTTCCAGTGGAACCTTGTCCTCAAGGTTCAGGTCCGGAAAACGGCTACGCAGCTCCGGAACAGCTTCCCAAGTGGCATCGTCAAGCTCCATGCCTTTCCACCGAACCAAGGCCTCACGCACTCGTCCACGACCGCAACTCTTCCAACGATACTCCAGAACATCAGCAGGTTCAAACACTGGCAGCCCATCACCAGAATAAGTCGGTAAGGTCGACTGAGCCACCGTAGCGTTGCCAATTCAACGTCTCAATAATGAAACATGGAACACGGGATGAATTCGTGAATCCGTGGGTAACTCCAAGCGATATGCGACCTGTCCAATTCTTTCCAGAACCCGAAAAGGACCGTAAAACTTGGCGGCCAACTTCTGATTGATACGTTTGAATATAGACTGTTGCCGGTATGGTTGTAATTTAAGGTAGACCCAATCATCCACAAGGAACTCCTCCGGTCGACGTCTCTTTCCATGAAGATGAAAAGTGGTTGATTAATCAAAATTAAATGTGAAGCAAACCTTTCTGAGATAAAATATAATTGATAGATAAGCAAGAAATAAAAGGGATTGGGCGAGTGATTACCTCATCAAGGTGTGAGAAAGTTTTCAGAAGGCAAAAGATTAGTTCTTAAATCAACAAAATATTACAGGTGAAAAATAAGATTGGTCCTAAGGGATTTAGCTTCCCAAAATAATTAAATCTTTAATTCAGTTTGGTGAAGGCACACTTTCACATAACAGAGTTGAGCACATTGCAGATGTCCTCTTCTACTTTCATATACATTGAGCATCCATTAAACAATGTATGAGTTGCAAAATGGAGTAGGATTTTTTATTTTATTTTTTGAAGGTAAAAAAGGAGTACGATTAAGATTTACCTTTTCTAATCACTGGAGAAGCCAAATTTTGGATAAACATCCTTCACAGTAAAAAAAATGGCTCAAATATAACTGAATGTTAACAGAATATTTAAAGGAAATGAGTGGAATTATCGGTTATAGATATATAACTGTAGCACAGATGAAGTTTACCTTCACTATTCAAGGATGGTTACCAGTATCTCAATGACATTCATCATCTAGATGACGAAGCGAAATTCTTTGAAAGTTATATATGTCTTTCCAAAGCGTTCAATAAACTTTGAGGAGTCACAGCCATCACCTAAAAGAACAGGAAACTAATTATGGATCAATTTTCCAAAATGACATACAAATCCATGTTGTAGCAAATTAATCAAAACATATTTAGACAAATCATCGTAAAAATCGATGGTTCCTTCATGTGTCAATACAAACCCTGAAGATCAAACGCCGCTATGAACGGAAAAAAGTCTCCGAACCTGTAACCACTCATCAATCACACCTTTAGATCCCTTCTCATTGAAATACTTGTAAGTAACAATTGACCAAAAAAAAAAAGATTAATCCCACTTGCTTGTCCGAAGTCAATCCAAATACAAAACCATTAGAATTAAATGCCGGCGTGTTCAGCCTAAACCGAAAAATGCAAATGTGAACAGCGAATACCAAAATTCATTTGCGAATCCGGGGAGACAAAATTAAACCATAATCTATTTCAAGAAGAATGAATGACTCGATGAACCCATTCTGTTTAGACAGGAAATTACTGTATATGATGGCGATCCGGCGGCGTTACGACGTCGCTTAGAAAGGAGGGGCGCCGTCCACAGTTCTATTAAGCGCGATGGTGTTCGGAATTCTGGCGGCTGAGAGAGGATACTCGTTTGATACCTTTCTGCTTGAGACGAAGACGATACGTTTTTTTGCACGCCTTTTATGTTTCTTAAAAAGAAATTAATACAATTAATTTTTTTTTTTTTTTTTTTGTTCAGTCCGCCCGTCTGCTTTTCTCATCATTGAAATTAATACAATTAATAATTAAGTAAGTAAGAGGTTGGTGGATTTACGTTAAAACTAAATATTGAGATAATCTCATTTTTTCAATAAAAAATACTAAGATTAGAAAAATTGTTTGGCAATATGTCTGGATGCGTCACTTGTTGTAAGCTGGTTAAAAACTTTTTAGTTTTATAATATAAGATTTTTTTGTTCAAGTGTCACACATAAACCTCTTTTGTATGATGTATATGCAGATTTTTATCAGGGTAAAATTTATTTAATGTATTTTAAATAGCAGTTATAGATTTCACAGCCGTAAAAACATAAGAAGAAAAAATGTTAACTTTTCTTTTTAATGTCAAGTTTATTTTTAGAAGTCGTTATGCAGATCGATTCCATAAAGGGTTTAAATTGTTTATCATTGTTATAGGCCTACGGTCTGGGATTGGTAAAATGAGATTCAGCCCTGCGGGCCTGTTGAGATCGACATAATATCACCTCTGATTGTTGATTATTGAGATGTAAATCGAAGAACATGAAGAAAATGAATCAAAGAACAAGAAGAATCATTCAACATTTCTTATTGAAGAATAAGCGCTTTATATGTAGGTGAAAGTATTAAATGAACAAGTGAGTATTCTGAGGACTTAAGGTCCTATTTATACATATGGATAAAAGAGTAAAGGTATAGGTATTAGTTACACAGGAATAAAGTATTAGTTGGACTAAGAAATAGCTAGTTGACTATTTCTATATCTTTAGATCTCCCCTCAAAATGGGAGTGAATGTTGAGAAGTCTCATTTTGGCTTTGATGTTGGACCAAGAGGTTTGGTCAATGTATCTGCAAGGTTTTTGTAGTTGGCAACTGCACAAGCTTGATGATGTCTTATTGTATCTTCTCCCTTGTTTGATGAATGTCAATCTGAATATGCTTGCTCTTCTCATGCAAGACTCGATTATGGGTTATACAATAGGCTAATCTACTATTAGTAAACATGTTGCTAGCTTGAGTGTGGTATCTTCAAGTCTTGAAGTATATAAAGGATTCATTGCACTTCACAGGTTGTTGAACACATTGCCCTGTACTCTGCCTCAGTGGAGGACCTGCTCACTGTGTTTTGCTTCTTGGATTTCCATGAAATTAGAGAGTTTCCTAAGTAGATGGCATACCCTGTTATGCTTTTCCTTGTTTGTTCACATCTGGCCCAGTCACTGTCAGTGTAGGCCTACAACTGGAAGTTGTTATTAGCAGGGTAGAAAAGTCCTTGTCCAATGGTGGACTTAAGGTATCTGAGAAGCCTATGAACAGCCTGTAAGTGGCTTTCATTTGGCTTGCTCATATACTGTGACAAAGTTTGGACAGTATAAGCAATGTCAGGTCTTGTTATAGTAAGAAGTAATTTACCAACTATTCTTCTATAATCAGAAGGATTAGAAAGTAAAGGAACATCATCACCTGAAAATTTGTGTTTAGGGTCCATGGGGGTAGAGCAAGGTTTGCTGGCCAAGTATCCAGAATCTGTTAACAAATCTAAAACATACTTTCTTTGACATAGTTGCAAACCCTTATCAGATCTTGCAACCTCAATTCCCAAAATGTATTTTAAAACTCCAAGGTCTTTAATGGTAAACTTGTCATGTAGAAAGGTTTTAACATCCAAGATATGTTGTAAACAAGTACCAGTTAAAATGATAACATCTACATAACAAAGAAGGTAAATAAGCTGACCATTAGAAGTTTTTGTAAACAATGAAGTGTCTGCTTTTGATTGAACAAAGCCTATGGACTGCAATGAGTCGGAAAGATTGGTGAACCACTGTTTAGATGCCTGTTTGAGTCCATATAGGCTCTTTGCCAACCTGCAAACAGTGTTATTTGACACAATATAACCAGGAGGTGGAAGCATGTACACCTACTCGTCTAAATCACCATGTAAAAAGGCATTATTCATATCACATTGATGAATACACCAATTCTTTGCTACAGCTATTGAAAGAAGAATTCTAACAGTTGTTATTTTTGCCACAGGAGAGAAGGTGTCAAAATAATCAATGTCTTCCTCTTGTGTATAACCTTTAGCAACTAGTCTAGCTTTGTACCTTTCAATGCTGCCATCATGTTTATATTTTGACTTTGTAAACTCATTTACAACCAATACAATGTTTGTTGGGAGGTAAGGGAACAAGAGACCATGTGTTGGTTCTTTCCAAAGCATCAAGTTCATTTTTCATGGCAATGTTCCAGTTCTCATTAGTGCTAGCCTGCTTATAAGTTTTTGGTTCTTCAATTTGAGAAATGGAAGCAGTGAAGGCTCTATGAGAACTGGATAACCTATGTGTTGAAACAAAATCAGAAATAGGATACAACACACTGATGTTATTAGCAAACTTTGTTGGAATTTGGAGGCATGTAAACACATAATACATGCGCAGCGAAAATAAACAGTTCACCAACAACGAACACGTAATTGTATAATTGAATACGTATAAACATAAAGAGAAACCTTACAGTAAATTGTACGCATATTTATCTACTATGGTATCCACGTAATCCCCGTTCACAGATTTGCCAGTGTTGAATCCCAAGATGAATTTGCTAGGAAAATTCTAACTCTAGATTTTATGGAGAAAATATGAACAACCGTATTATGAATTCTCAAGAGCTCATATATATAGGAGAGACCCAACTTAAATCTTAAGCTAACCTGATTGGGAAATAAAATCCCTAATCTTTATTTAAATAAATCTCTTAGATTTATTTCCCACATATAAAATCTCTACTGATTTAATTCCCATATATGTCAAATCTCTACGATTTGTTTCCATATATATTAAATCCTACAATAATATTCCATATATTATTATTGAGAATTCCTATTTAATTAAATCCAATTTAATTAAACATTAATAATAATTAATTCCAAATTAATCTATTATCAATTAATTCTCTATAAATTAAATGTTAAATCCAATTCAACATTTAATCAACCAACTATAATCTGTAAAAGGGAACTACTTATTGTGTGACCCATAGGCCCTCATATATCGAGCGATTAGTCAAACTAACGATCTTAATTGAACCCTAGATAATAAATCAGACATTCTCAATATATGAGGTACGTTGCGAGAAACGTGCAACTACCTGTAACTGAAACATGGGATATTACGATTTCCTCCTTTCATTCGCGAATACTCGATTAAGTCTTGAACATGATGAAGTGTCTATTCAAATAACTTAATCATATTATCTCTAATCACTAATTGATCATGCATGTCACACTTAGCCACAAAGTCTAAGTTGATGTGCATCGGTTGATGACTTAGATCCAATTATGACGAGAAGGTGAGTATTCACTCTAAATCCACTTTGAGAAATGAATCTTTTTCTTGGCTCAACTACCACGCACATACACTTCGTGATGAACTCAATCCAAGCCGTATCTACCCATGGAAGTGTTGGTCATGGTCAAAGTTCATCACTCCACACATGTCGTGCGTATTGACCTCAAGTCAAAGGAGTATCGCATCGCTCCCACTAACCGAGATACCCGTAGACACATATAGTGGAAATACATCAAAAGGTTTCTCGGATGGGTATACCAATACCCTCTAAGGTATTTGTGCATCCATCATGAGATACCTAGTATCTCATAGTAAGTGAGATCTTACTACACTCTCTAAGAGTATGATGCAGATCGCACACCAATCTCCATTGCATCATCAATATCCCATTCTTGATGATCCTTGATCGGGGCTATTTGAGAATCATGCTTAAGTCATCTGAGTTCTTACAACCTCAATGACAACAATGACTCATGGGAACACTTGCATGAATAAATGCAAACAATCAAACATAATATTCAAACAAGTGTATTGTCATACATTAATATTAAATGAACTATAATATTAAATCAAACTGGATATCATCGAGTATTATGTCCTTACAATAGATTGTCTCTAAGACACTAACACTAACAGACTTGACATTCTTGTCACAATTCTTATCAGAATGAGAAACAGATTGGGGCAATGTAGTGTTATAAACACTCAGATAAGCAGGTGCATGTTTAACTCTACTGGACCTTCTTAGACCATCTTGCTCAGACTTAGAATTCATACTATCAATAGTGATATTGCCATTATCAGTATGATTAAGAGATAAATGTTGCATATTTTGAGTAATTTTATGAACAGAATGCACAGGTGTAACATTCTTGTGAGGCACAGTATATGAAGAATCAATAATAGTGTCATTACTGTCAAAACATGGAACATGGGCAGTAGAATGATGTGCAACATAAAAAATAATAGTTTTATCAGAAAATGGTTATGAATGCTCATGGAAAACCACATTTCTGGATACAAAAATCTTACCTGATGAGAGGTCAAGTAATCTATAGCCTTTTGTTCCAAATAGATAGCCTAGAAATGCACACTTAGTGGCTCTTGGATCAATTTAGACCTGTGAACAGTTAGTATATTTGCAAAACACAAGCAGCCAAAGTTTTTTATGTAGCTATATTCAGGTAACTTTCCATGTAACAACTCAAAAGGGGTTTTGTTATTCAAAACAGAACTTCGAATTCTATTTATCAAGTGAGAGGCATTTTGAATGCAAAAATTCCAATACTTTAAAGGTAAAGAAGAATGAAAAATGAGTGATCTGGCAACCTGAAGTAAATGTTGGTGTTTTCTTTCAACCAACCCATTCTGTTGTGTTGTCTCCACACAGGATGTTTGGTGCATGATTCCCAATTTATGATAAAAATCAGATAATATAAATCCAGTGCCATTGCCACTTCTTAAGGTTTTGATTTTGACACCAAACTGAGTTACAACCATGTTATAAAAGTTTTCTAAAGTAAGTTTGACATCACTTTTGATTTAAGTAAATATACCTATGTGCACCTACTATAGTCATCAACAATTGTTAAGAAGAACTTTTGGCCAGAAACTGACTCCACAGAAAAGGGACCCCATAGGTCACAGTGTATCAATTGGAAAATAGAATTGCTAACAAGAAAATACAATTTCTTTGTTTGGCCATAGGACAAATGTCACAAACTTTGTTAAAAATAGAAGTCTTGTTTACATTGAGTTGTTTTATTTGAAAAAGCTTCTTAGTATAGATATGACCTAGTCTAGTATGCTATAAGGAAAAATCAGAAACATGACTAACTGAATTTGCAATCTTCAGTGAATCAGACGACTTCATGCAATAGAGACCACCATGTTGTTCATCAAAACCAATCATTCTCTTTGTTGCATTCTTCTGCAAAATACAATGTGAAGACAAGAAACTGACAGTACAGTTTGAATACATTGTCAAATGAGATATGGACAACAGGTTATAAGAAAAATCAGGGACATAAAACACATTATAGAGTGTTAAGTACTCATTTAAGACAATGTTACCAGTGTAAGTGGTTGTGAGAAAAATGTTATTAGGTAATTTGATATTGATGTTAGTGTTGGGGTTATACTGGAAAGTATGTTTTTACTTTGTATAACCAAACTGAATTTCTGTCTTATTTGCTGAAATAAATTATTTATCATTGTTGCTTCAAATATGATTGAATGTTACACATATTTGTTCAATAAATAGTACGTGTTACATTGTAGTTAATTTAGTGATACCAGATCACAGAAGATTAAATTTACAGTTCCTTGTAACAAAGTACAGAATTCACAACCCAGATGAAAATGAACAATCCATCGTGAAAGGTTGAAGTGTAAGGCTCAGATTGGCTTGTCTTGACCAAGAGATTGCACTAGTGCATTCTGATGCGCTTAATAGGACCTACAGGAGGACAAATTCTTCAGTACTGAATATAGAAGAATTAGACCTCAGTGGTTCGTTATTTCTTAATCTCCGTCCCTTAAATAGGATCGTGTGGAATTAATAATTATTGATTTGACTTATGATGGGTAGAGAATCAATGTGATTCAATACTTTATATATTGGGCAATATTATTAGTTACATGACGATTGCTAAGATTTAATACGGAGAATCATGTGCAAGTACGTCTTGCTTGATTTGTCCCCTTGGGAGGCTCAAAAGTTTTATCATACTAAATCTTGCAAGTGGAATTAGTTTCCGGTATGGATAATAATGTTGAGATGTTCCTAATCCAAGGAAAAATATATTAATTAATATGAAGCTATTCAGTGGCTTAAATTAATTAATGGACTAGATAATCTTAAACACGGGAAATAATAATCGGGAACCATATTAACAGTAATATGGGTTAAGATGGATAGTGCAATATTAATTATGTAGTGGTGTTAATTAATATTTATGGGCTTGAGTAATATTGTGGCTCAATATTGATAATTCAAGGTCCATTGGAAGATCCAATCTTAATTCTCCTAAAGGCCCCTCAAGTAGCCCAAAGACAAAGTCCAATAACTAAAAAAAATGTTTAAAATAAAATAAATTAATGTTGCCTAATTTCCCATTTTTTTTCAAAATAATTAAAGGAAGAAAGAGAAAAGATTTTCTTGGAAAAAATTTATGGAATATGTATTCTTGGAATACAAGTTTATCCCATAAATTCAAGAAAAGTCAAAGATCCTATTTCTTCCCTATTTAATTAGATATTTTTGAAAATTATAGTGCAAGAGGGAGGAGAAGATTTTGTTGGGAGATATTTTGGGAAATAGAATATATTGGATATATTCAAGATTGTATCTTGAGGAAGAAGCAATAAAATTTTCCAATAGCACCAATAATCCCTAAATTTCGTCCCCCCAGAGATTATAAATAGGGGATGAACAAGGTAATTCCATGTGTTGGAAAAATTAAAATCCACAAAGGTGGTGCAACATAATTTTATTTTTTTTCCTTTTGTTAATTGTTCGTGAGCATCCTACCATCGGATTATTGAACAAGGACGAGGAAATACTTGAGAAGACTCTTTGGGTTTGTTCGTGTGAACGGGTATCCATCTTCTCAACGGTTGTCACTCCAAGAGGTTAGTTCACGTAAACTCCTAGCAATTCCACATGCTTAGGATTTATGTGGCTTGTTTATATGCATGATTTGTTGTTAAATTATTATTTGAATTAATATAAGATTAATTCATGCTAGTAATAATTGATAGAATTAAATTTGTATTTAAATATTCACCCCGAATAGATACGGACAATTAATTTCCCAACAGTTAGCTTGTTCAGGCTTAGAAGCAAACATAGCTAAATCATAAATCATGTGATCAGTTGCTCCTGTATCTAGGATCTAGGAGAACTTATCAGATGATAGAGTATTTAGACACACATATATACATGAACCACCTGGCCGTGAAGGACCTTCAGCAAAGACACCAACAACTGAATGAGTAGCATCAAAGGACTTATGCATCTTGGTGAAGTTCAGGAATTGTTCAAACAATTCCTGATTGAACAGGGGAGTGGAAGTATGATCACCAACTTCCAACTTATCAGAATTTGCTACAACATTGCTAGCACTAGGATTAGATTCAACCTTTCTTGTGCCTCTAGGACCTTTCCAACCCGGGGGATATCCAATAAGCTGGAAACATCTGTCCACTGTGTATCCAGGACCCTCACAATGGGTACACTTCAGTGGTTTCTTTCTGTCCTTATAGAACTTCCAGTTCTTAACCATCATGGCCACACTATCAATCTGAATAAGATCACATCTAAGAGCCCTTTGAGACTCTTCTTAAAACAAAAGTGAATAAACTTTTACTAAAGCCATAGTTGCAGACTGCATCAGGATTTGAGAACGGATTGCAGAATATGACTCATCCAATCCTATCATAAATTTGACTATAGCATCCTTCTCCTGTTGCTTGGCCAACTGTCGTGGCAACTCACAAGTGCAATTAATCATCACACCACAAGAACACTTCAAAACAGGCCGGAAACCCAACCATTCGTCCCATAGACTTAAACAGATTATAATAGGAGACTAAAGACTGATTGCCCTTAGAAATTGAACTTAAGGACTTCTCTAGCTCATAAACACGAGTATCATCAGATTGAGTGTAACACACACGCAACTCATCCCAAACATCCTTTGCACAAGTAAAATTCTCCAAAGTTTTCTTGATATCAGGCTTAATCGAATTTAAAATCCACGTTAAGACTAAGTCATTAGCACGTACCCAAGCACCATAGATGACGCGATCCGCGGCTTCTTCAGGAATCGGAAGAGAACCGTCAATGAGTGGCACCTTATTCTTGACACTTAGGGCACATTTGACAGCGTGACTCCAGGATATGAAATTTGAACCATCCAACGGCTCCAAGACTGTCGAAATCGCTGGATTATCATTAGGATGAAGATGCAGTGGGGACAGAGGATTTTCTAGCGGATTTAGGGACTCACCGTTAACCGTCATATCCATAAAATAGGACAAAATTCGCTTAATAAATCTCGTGATAGACACGAAACAAGAAGAAATCGGAAGAAGAATTTGATTCAGAGACAAATCGATTGAAGAAAATCGATCAGAGAACAAAAATCAACGGAAGAAAAAAAAACGAACGAAGGATCGGAAAAAAAAACCTAAAACGTTGCAATTGAATTCGAAGACAACGAATTCGAATCACAAACTGATACCATATTGAGATGTAAATCGAAGAACATGAAGAAAATGAATCAAATATCAAGAAGAATCAATCAACATTTCTTATTGAAGAATAACCGTTTTACATGTAGGTGAAAGTATCAAATGAACAAGTGAGTATTCTGAGGACTTAAGGTCCTATTTATACATATGGATAAAAGAGTAAAGGTATAGGTATTAGTTACACAGGAATAAAGTATTAGTTGGACTAAGAAATAGCTAGTTGACTATTTCTATATCTTTAGATTGATCAATATCATTTAACTCTAACATGAGATGGTTATAATTCATCAATTGTTTGTGTTAATAATGTGTATGCATTAGAAAAAATTGTATAAAAATAAAATATACAATAAAATTTCGACATTTTCACCCTCAATCAAATCAAGGGGAGGGTTTAGTATGCAAGAAGAAAATAATCATTTTGAGCAGTGGCGGACGGATAGGGGTACATGGGGGTACAATCGTATCCCCAAAATGAAATGTACCCCTCTTTATACCTTGTATTAAAAAAATAAAATTGTATTTTATTATGTATAATTAAGAAAAAAATATTCAAATGTATCCCTAAATTTTAAATTCTACTCAAATGTATCCCCAAGTTTTGAATCCTAGATCCGCCACTGATTTTGAGAATTTATATATAATTTCCAGTAAGTTTCTGTGTTGGCGTTGTTGAATTTATTGTGTATTGAGAAAGGTGACTCTGATGTTATTAAGGCAGAGTGGTTCTGCTAGTTTGAGCATTTCATTTACAGGGCCATCAAGAGGTAAAGGGAATATGAGTATATGAGGACTTTGATTAATTGCCATTTTGGATGTGTTTTTGAACTATTATTTCAGCTTTGGTTTCAAGATTTTATAACTTATGGTTTCATCACACGATATTAGAAAATACAGGATTCTATAGATTGAAACTATTTTGTAAAATCGACACTTGCGTTAGACGATTTCGTTGTGAGAAAGAAAAAATTAATTAGTGCATAATATTTTAATATTTTAAAAGAAATGAATATTGATCGTTGCTTGTTTGTTTATACACCGCCTAATACAAATATTTGTATTTGGTAAATAAATATAGTTGTTCTCGAAACAGCCCGTCACTATGAGAGAAAACAATAGAAATTGATACCTTTTGCACTATGGACGAAGACCATCATGGTTATCCGAATCAAATGGATAATAATATTTCAACAAATCAATTTTAAACAATATGTTTCCACAAACAAACAAAATATCTCCGCGATAAATAAGTCCATCAGCCAATTAAAAAACAGTAAGGATTGAATTGTAATAAGTGTCGCATGAAGGTCGATTTTCAACTTAAGAAATCTTAAAATACAAATAGATCTACGACTTTCTGAGCTCAACCATGATATATTCTAACGATTTATGTCATGAAATGACAAATTTTCAAGATAAGAAACCTTTAAAATTTAAATAGACTTTTCAGAGCTTGACCATGATGTATTCTAGTTCTTAATTCAACAATAAGAAATAAAGAGCACATTTGCATGTGATCATTTCACGATGAGTAATTTGTGCATTAACGTTTTATCGTTTTGGGAGGGGTGGGTATTAATTATTAATTGTGTTAAGTTGTATTCCGTCTTGCATGAGATCATCTCATACGAATTTTTATCTAATTATAAATATTTGAATCTGTGATGATCATTAAGCTCACTACTCCACCACTTATGTTAAGAGACATATTTGCATGAGACGGTTTCATGGTGAGATAAAATATAATTTAAGCATTGATTCTTTAATATTTTGGAAGGACGAATGTTGATTTATACTAAATTATATCCCGTTTCATGCATAAGATCGTCTCTTACAATTTTTTGTCAAATGATTAATTTTGCAAGAACAAATCAACTAATCAAATTGATTAATTGATTGATGTGAGATATTCTAGTTTTGAATCCAACATATAGGCCACATCTTATAAATTATAATCACCACTGATAGAATCTCTAATACTCTATCTCACTTTTGAGGAGTTTTTTTTATTTTTTGTCCCACAGGACACGCCTCTTCTCACAGTTTTGATTTAAAACCTTACATTTTTGGTCCCAAAGTCGAAAATTTTGACACTTTTGGTCTCGCGACTGAAACTTCCGTCCAATTTTCCATCAAACTCGTGCGTCCCGAATACGTGTTGTTAGTCAAACGTTAAAAAAATATATATATACGAATTAAATAACAATAACCGTTCATTTCCTAAATCAATTTTAATCCCTTTTTTCTAATTCCAGCACTGTGTGCGATTTCACCGTGGAGTGCGTGAAATTTTTTTCCACCGGATTTCCACCGCTCCAGCCCTCGCCGCCGCCGGTTAGGCAGCCATGTCCACAGGTCCCTTGGAGAAGCATCACATGGAGTCACTCTGCAAACTATTGGCCATTTTATCAAACCCAGACACCCTCTCGTCGATTATGACGATTTCCCCTTCGTCGTCGCGCAGCGTCACGGCGTCTGACCTGCGAGCGATTCCGGCTGAACCCACCTCAATTTCCAAGGTCTTGGACTTAGCCACACACCCAATGCCTGCAATTTTCCTCACCAGCCGCTGCGATTCCGGATTTGGAATTTAGGGGTTCATCTCCCCGCTCACGCGATGCAGCTACTGGGCCTCACGCGGCGTTCCCAACGCTACACGAAACCATTCATGCGCAGGTCTTCACGAAAGGAACAACAGCAGCTGCTGGTCTGCAGGTATTCTTGCAGCTGCGCGGCGTTCCATTAACGTGGGTGTAGGGGCTGGTTTCTTGCAGCAGGACAATTGCCCAAACTGAAAATCTGAAAATTTTGATGAAAAAAATGAGGTAAAAAATCATATGGGACCAAAAGTGTTAGGTTTTTCCCTCCAAAAACTCTCACACGCGCCTATGCTGACCAAAAATTTTATGGGACCAAAAAGTGTTAACGGATTTGACAAAAAATTGACGGTGGGATCAAAAGTGTCAAAATTTTCAACTTTTGACCAAAAGTGTAAGATTTGGAACCAAAACTATGAGGGGTGTGTCCTTTGGACCAAAAGTGTAAAAAAAACTCCACTTTTGAGCTATGGTGTCTTTTGGGCTTGTCAAACCACATTATATGGAAAAGATTGAGGAGGCCCAATAAATATATAATTTAATATGGGTAAAATTATTGTTAATGATGTTTGGATTCATGACGTGAGTGTGAATCTAGTGGTTCTAATAGCAAAAAAAAAATTTATCTCATCTAAAAATTTAAACTTTTAAAAAAAATGTGGAATTAATTCTTTTGTATATACCTCTTTAATGGGTAAATTGAGTCAAACCCTTATAGTTTGCAAAATCGATGTCAAATCCCCATGTGCTTTAAAAATTGTGTGAAACTCACTTGTGATTTTATAAATATGGCGCGACGTGAAACCCCAATTTTTGTTCAGATAATGGAAAATGTATTACACGCTCATTTTTAAGTGTTATTTTTTTTCACTTTCTTTGTTGGAAAATGACATAATTACCTCCATTAACTATATTAAAGGCGGTCTTTGTGTCAAACCTTCATATTTTTACAATTAAATAACTATATAAAAATTTTAAATTGTAAAAATATGAAGGTTTGACGTCAAACTCCCCTTTAATATAGTCAATGGAGGGTAATTATGTCATTTTCCAACAAAATGGGTGGGAAAAAACACTAAAAAACGAGTTTGTGTGTAATACATTTTTCATTATATCAACAAAAATAGGGGTTTCACACCATATTTATAAAACCACAAGGGGGTTTCACACAATTTTTAAAGTAAATGGGGGTTTGACGCCGATTTTTCAAATCACATAGGGGGTTTGACACAATTTACCCGTTTTTTAATACTTGCAAAATTATGGCAATAGTTCAAATAAACAAAGATGTCCAATAATTTCTCGAACTGTAGCAGATATAGACATACCACAAACCCCTCCCAAAATTCCAATACCACCCGTCCCTACCCAATTCAAGAAAAAAAGAAACCATTTATCAAACAGAATCAACTACAAAAGAGAAGTAAAAACAGAAAAGTGTCAATAGTTGAAGTAAAAAAAACCAAAAATGGCAAACGAAAAAGCACCAATCTCTACCCATGTCCTAATTTTCCCTCTGCCACTCCAAGGCCCTGTTAATTGCATGCTCAAATTAGCCGAAATTCTGTGCCTTAACAACATCAAAGTCACATTTCTCAACACTGAATACATACAACAACGCCTCTTGCAATTCACCAATATCGAAATTCACTTCAAAAAGTATCCCAACTTTTGTTTCGAAACGGTCCCTGACGGCCTTCCCCATGAAAATCCCCGAACAGGGGATCAGGTCGGGAAGCTGCTGGAATCCATGGACGACGCGGCGGTGCCGGTTTTCCGGGATATGGTTACCGGCGGTGCTTACGGCCGGAGTTCTGGAAGTCCGGTGACTTGTTTGATAGCTGATGGGATTTTCAGTTTTGCTGCTGATATTGCTAAGGAAATTGGTGTTGAGTTGTTGTATTTTGATACCATGAGTCCGTGTGGGCTTTGGACTTACTTGTGTTTGCCTAAGCTTATTGAAGTTGGTGAAATTCCTTTTAAAGGTACGTTCTGATTATTTTTGTCTATCCATCCAGGTGCACCGTGCGTTCATAGTTCATTTTAGAAACATGCAATTTGTTATATGAAAAAATGCATCTTTCAGCATAACAAATTGTATGTTTTTAAAATAGTATGAATGTATAGTGCACCTGGATACATACAAGACTTAGCTAATTTTTTAATAGTTTATTCATGATTTTTTATATTTTTTTTGGAAAAAAATTAAGTTTGGTATTTTGTTCGTTGTTGTGGTAGAGTAACATTTGGTGCAACTGGTAATACTGTTTAATGAGATAAGTATTATTTAGTGAAATACGTACAGTATCTTGCCCTTGTGATAATATTTGCCAACTGATGCTATCAAATTAATTTTATGCAATAAAATTAGCTCAGGATGCAAAAAGAACTAGCCACTTGTTTGTAGATGGTTCAAATGATATCATGAGTCGACTTTTCCTATCTGGAGTGTCTTATTATAACTATAGCATATTTAACATGACAACAAGTCGTAAGACGAAGTAAAATTTAACACAAAACCCTCCTAAAATGTAAAGCGTTAATACATAAATTACACTTCTTCTCATCGTGAGACAGTCTCACGCAAATGTATCTCATTTAACATATGTATATAATAATATTACGCTTAATTTTAATTTGAGAGGAACGTAAAAACATTTCTTACTTAATTACTTCATTTTTTATCATGATCCCCTATTTCAATTAAAAGTTAATGACTTGTTATTTGTTTAACAATCTATTTTATTTTTTCATGGTTCAACTCAGATGACAATTTGGATGAGATTGTACCAAATCTACCTGGAATGGACGGCATCATTAGACGCCGTGACTTACCTAGCTTTTGCCGCACCAACGACGTTAACGATCGTATTATGCAACTAGTTCTCAAGGAAGGGAAGCACATCCCTCTTGCCCATGGCTTAATTTTCAACACATTTCAAGGGCTAGAAGGGCCCATATTGTCCCAAATGCTCAACATATGCCCCAACATCTATGCTATTGGGCCCCTGCATGCTCACCTCAAAACACGGTTAGGCCCAAAGACAGGCCCAGAAATTAAGCCCACTACCTCCAGCAGCATCTGGAGGGAGGATAAGAGTTGCATTTCTTGGCTTGATCAACAGCCTTGCAAATCCGTTATCTATGTCAGTATTGGAAGTCTTGCTGTGATGGCAAGAGATCAACTCTTTGAAATTTGGCATGGATTGGTCAACAGTGGTTCGAGATTCTTGTGGGTCCGAAGGCCCGGTTCAATTGTTGGACTGGATTTGGATACTGATCAAACAGATATAGAATTATTACAAGGGACGGAGGAGAGAGGGTGTGTCGTTAGTTGGGCCCCACAAGAAGAGTGTTGGCTCATGCGGCAATTGGTGGGTTCTTGACTCATAGTGGATGGAACTCGACTTTGGAGAGTATAGTCGAGGGGAAACCGATGATTTGTTGCCCTTATTTTGTTGATCAACAGGTGAACAGTAGGTACGTGGGAGAAGTGTGGAAGCTTGGTTTGGATATGAAAGATATTTGTGATCGAGTTGTGGTTGAAAAAATGATTAGGGAGGTTATGGAAACGAGGAAGCACGAGTTCTTGGAACAGACTGAAGAAATGGCAAAATTAGCCACGTCGAGTGTGAAGAAAGGAGGGTCTTCATTTGTAGATTTGGATCGTTTGATTGAGGATATCAAGATGATGAAAATACCCACAACAAGGTAGTGTAGTGTTATAGTGGAAATAAAAATAAGTTGGTGGAATTATCCAATATACACATTCGAATATCATCTCTTGTCTATATTTTTTTCGTTCAAATGTCTCACATAAACCACTTTTGTATGGTGTATATGCAGACTATTCTAAGGATAAAATTTATTTAATATGTGTTTTCAAATAGCAGTTACAGATTTCACTGACGTAAGAAAAAGAAAAAAAAATCTTTTTAATGTCAAATTTATTTTTAAAAGACGTTATGCAGGTCGATTCCATAAAGGGTTTGAATTGTTTACATTGTTATGGGCCTACGGTCTGGGCTTGGTAAAACAGGATTCAGCCAGTCTGTTGCGACATTATGTCTTAGGATTTGAGATCAACATAATGTCAGGTTAAAAGTTAAAACGGGAATATTTGTTAAGACATTTATTAAGACAAGTTGATGTCGCCTCTGTTTCTTGATCAATATATTTTAGTCATTCTTTATAGACCCTCTCACATGAGATAGTCATATTTTTCATCAATTGTTAATGTTGATATTTGGGTACATTACAAATATACAATAAAATTTTGACATGTTCACCCTCAATCAAATTAAGGAGAGGGTGTAGTATGCAAGAAGAAAATAATCATTTTGAGAATTTATATATTATTTCCAGTAAGTTTCTGTGTTGGTGCAATTAAAGAGGGTTGTTGAATGTGTGTATTGAGAAAGGTTACTCTGATGTTAATAAGGCCTTATGCTAGTTTGAGGTCTTTGATTTGCCATTTTGGATGTGTTTTGAACTATGGTTTCAATATTTTATAACGAATGGTTTCATCACACCATATTAGAAAATAGAGGATCCTATAGAATGAAACTATTTTGTAAAAGGCAATACTTGCGCGAGACTTAATATTTTAACACGAGGAATGAATATTAATTATTGGATTCAGATGAAGAATATCTCTCAAATCCCCACTTGCTAAAATTATTTTAACACTATTCACAATGTAAAATTTAATACCTGGTGAGTTAAGAATAATCAAACTTGAACAGTGTTTTGTCTTCCAAAATTGCCCCTCTTCGTCTTGCTAAAATTGACCTGCTTCGTGACTTCATTTTCATTCATCTTCTCCTTCCAAGTTCCACCCCAAACATCACCTCCTTCTCCGCCGCCGCATCCACCGTCCTCGCCGCCCCTCTCCATCCAACTGAAAAATCACAGAAGCAACCTTTTTCAGTGTTCTCTTTCCCCCGAAATTCGCAGCGGCTTCACTTTCAATGGAGGTAACAGTGGATTAGTGAATTAGTGAATCGATTGAGGTTTTTCAGGGCTTCACTTTTTCAGGGCTCTTGTGAAATTCGCAGCGCCTTCTCTTTCCCCAAATTCGCAGCGCCTTCTCTCTCCCCCAAATTCACAGCGGCTTCACTTTTTCAGGACTCTTGCGAAATTGAGGTTTTTGGAGTGTAGGTAAAAGTGGATTAGTGAATCGATTAAAAGTTAGACGAGATGGATTAGACGAGATTGTGATGGATTAGCGAAATTACAGTGGATTAGGTTAGACGAGATGAGATTACAGTGAATTGGAGTGGAGATTGTGATGGATTAGGTAACAGTGGATTAGCGAAATTACACATTTTCCCATCAAATTGTGATGGACCAAAAAATTTGCATTGGATGGTTTTGTTTTTGGAATTCATATTCTGATTTGGAATTCATGCTGTAATTTTGTTCAATGTTGAAGATGACGATGGTCTGTTGTTGAAGATGAGGATAAATTTGTAATTTGTTAATATTTTAATTTTTTTTAATTCACTTTTAATACAACCTATCAATCAATATATAATTATTTACCCGCTCTTTTTAATAATTCCTACCAATTAATTTTGTAGCATCTTTCCTCATTAAAATAGTTATAGGACAATTTTTTCTACAAAAATTGTAGGGCTACTAATCGGGCCTTTAGATGTCAATATTAAAATCAACACTTACAAAATTCTAACAATAGTTCCTGAAAACTTAATGAATAAATATTATTTATTTATATAAATTCACACATGAAGTGGATAAGGGTAAGGAGGGAGGTTGGTTAACCTCTAGAGAAATTAATAAAAATGGGATTTTCATTAAAAAAAATTATGAAGTTTTGTTTTTTCCTTTTTTGTGCTCTCACAATAAGTCGTAAATTAAAAAAAGAGATAACAAGTTTCTCTTCTCATACAATTATGTATATACTAAATCAAGGGCATTTAATAATGTAAATAATTGAAGTAATTCGTGTGATTATATTTTGGACAAAAAAAATTCAATTGTACGTAAAATTCAACTGAATTCAATATTCTTCTACTATAAATTCTGAAATAATGATTAGTAAATTTCTAACTCTCGTGTTCCAACCGTTCCAACAAACAAATTTGATGTGCAATAATTTCACGAACTGTATCAGAAATAGTCATACTAACAACCACCACCCAAACCCAAAATTCCAATACCACCCCTCCCTATCCACTCCACTAGCCCAAACTTCAAAGGACTAAACAGTAAAATCCAGTCACTTGTCAAAAAGAGTCATTGTCAATAGTCGAAACAAATCCAAAAAAATGGCTAACGAAAGAGATCAATCAGTCAATCTCTCCTCATGTCCTATTTTTCCCTTTGCCACTCCAAGGCCCTGTTAATTGTACACTCAAATTAGCTGAAATTATATGCCTTAACAACATCAAAGTCACATTTCTCAACACTGAATACATACAACAACGCCTCTTGAAATTCACCAATACTGAAATTCACTTCAAAAAGTATCATCCCAACTTTTGTTTCGAAACGGTCCCTGACGGCCTCCCCGATGAAAATCCACGGGATCAGGTCGGGAAATTGCTGGAATCCATGGAAGACGCTGCAGTGCCGGTTTTCCGGGACATGGTTACCGGCGGTGCTTACGGCCGGAGTTCTGGGAATCCGGTGACGTGTTTGATAGCTGATGGGATTTTCAGTTTTGCTGCTGATATTGCTAAGGAAATTGGTGTTGAGTTGTTGTATTTTGATACCATTAGTCCGTGTGGCCTTTGGACTTTGTTTTCAAACTCATTTGGAATAGTTGGAAACACTTATTTTTCTTAGAAGTTGGATAAGTGTTTCTTGCTCCTTACTTGTGTGTGCCTAAGCTTATTGAAGCTGGGGAAATTCCTTTCAAAGGTACGTTTTGATTATTTTAGCAATATTTTGTTCATGAATTTTGATTTTCTTTTTTGTTGGTAAGAAATTAAGGTCATTTAGTACAACTTGTGAAGGATAATAGTAATACGTCTTATTGAGAGGTCAATCACCGTAAAATTATTAATTGCATTATTATTATTTAATTAGAATATCAGATAAATTAGTTAATGAAAATAAAATAAACAATTATTTTTTTATATTTGCATCATGATATATCAAAAATACCAAGCAGTATTCATGGAATGATTCTCACTAACCCAACTAGGCTAGCCCTAAGTTTTGTACCAAAAGTTAAGTTAACTAAACCAAATTAACATGCGCTAAAAAAAAAAAAAAAACCAAATTAAACATAGGTATTAATAGTATTAGGTATAATTTCAATTTGAGAGGAGCATATTCTTATGAAATGAAATTTTAAATAAAAAAAAAAATTAGTCCATCGTTGACCACATACGATGAAGCGTATTCAGAAGATGATAAGCATTTGCTAGATATAAGATGAATGAGGTCATTCCCTAATTCTAGATTTTGTAGTATTTGTTGATCTTGATTTGGGAGCTACAATAAAAATAGACACAGCTCTAGAATTTGTCTTTAAATAGCAATGTAAAATGTCTCACTAAGCAGTGAAACAGTAACCTTATTTCGCATAAAAAATGTCTTGCATTCTCAATTAGTTCATTTTCTATGTTTTCTTTAATCATGAATTTTTATTTGTTTTAAATTATAATTCCCGAAATTATCCTTTCAAATAAAATTTTTATTTTTTTTTTTTATTTGCATTGTTATTAAGATTATATATCAAAACTCCTATAACTCCAATTCGTTTCAAAAGGAATCAAATATGGAATCTCATTCAAATGATTCAAAGGTTTGGCTAAGCCCACCGGTTCATATCCCTGTCTAATTAACCTTATATGATTCATAAAATACCAGTAGAAAATAATAGACAAATTTTTCTAAAATTTTCACTATTTTAGCGGGATTTGGATCCTTTATCATTTAACACCGCCGTTTATCTTGATACTTAAGATTGTGTTATTCAAATAAAAACACACTTGTACCAAAATGATAAACAGTATTCAAATTCATTTTAGTGTAGAAAACTCATTGATTCACACTTGCTTGACAATATAGTTTATGTTTTATGTTTTTATTATTAAACTCAGATAACAATTTGGATGAGATTGTGACGAATCTACCCGGAATGGAGGGTATAATACGACGTCGTGACTTGCCTAGTTTTTGCCGCGCCAATGACATTAACGATCCAATTATACAACTGGTTCTTAAGGAGGAGAAGCACATACCCTTAGCTCAAGGCTTAATTTTCAACACATTTCAAGAGCTAGAGGGGTCCATATTGTCCCAAATGGTGATTGTATGCCCCAACATCTATGCTATTGGGCCCCTACATGCTCACCTCAAAATAATGTTGGGCCTAGATATGGGCCCTCAAATCACCACTAGCAGCATACGGCAAGAGGATAAGAGCTGCATTTCTTGGCTTGACCAACAGCCTTTTAAATCCGTTATCTATGTTAGCATTGGGAGTCTTGCATGACAAGAGATCAACTCTTTGAAATTTGGCACGGATTGGTGAATAGTGGTTCAAGATTCTTGGGGTTCAAGGCTATTGTCGAATAAAAATATTACACAAAGAAGAGAGGGTGTGTCGTAAGTTGGGCCCCAGAATTTCCAAAGTTCTTGACGATAAATGGAAGAACTCAACTTTGGATTAAATAAAACTTGTAAAATGTTAAAACTCATCAAACGGGTTTTTAAGGTTTAAACCCGGTCAAGCGGAGTTTTTTCGGGTGAAATTTTAGGTAAACCCGCCCAAGATATATAAATATATATTAATTTTATAATTTTTATTAAATTAAATGTATTTTTTGATAGGGTTTATTTTTTTCACTTAATTATTTTAATTGTTTCTTTCTTTGATTTAAATTTCTTTTTTCGAATAAAAATGTTTTAGCTTCTTAGAATTAGTAATCATAATTCAAAATAAATTTCAATTAATTCACCCAAATAATCATTCAAGTATTTTTGGATTTTGTTTTCCTTATTTATTTATTTTCATCTTTATTTATTTTTCTAAAATACTAACATATCTATCTTTTTTTTTAAATAGATGATTATAATTGTCCCATTAAATAATCTTTTTGATGTGGGATTGATTAAAACTTTTTTGAATTTTGTCTAATTTTTATGTTAGGTATTTTATTTGTTATAATTTGAATGATTCTTTAATGTGTTATTTTTTTTTTAGGAATGATATGTATGAAGTTGGGAGTATGAATTAAAAATGTAAAAAAATAAATTGTATCGGTAAGGTAAACCCGTCGGGTTCACTGAGGCGGAAGGGCGTTTCTAAAAAATTTGGTTTGGTTTACGGGTTTAAACCCGCCCCAAACCCGCCTTGCCCCTAACTTTGGAGAGTATTGTCGACCAATGATTTGTTGGCCGTATGTTGTCAATTAGCAAGTGAACAGTAGTTATGTGAGATAAAAAGAACCGGAAATCCAACCGAATCGGATAAGATAAACCGAAATCACAAATCAAACCTTTACGAAAACTCCTATAACTCCAATTTCCACTATGTTTTCCGCCTCTGATTAGGCCACAATAATGACCGCTGGAACATGGAACCACCGGCTTCCTCATTTTTTTTTATTTATTTTTAATCAATGGTTGAGATTGAGTCAATGTTACCGCTTTTTTGATCCAATGGTCTAGATTTAAATGAAAGTTACCGTTTTTTGTCTTTATTTTTTTATTTTCTCAAACTCTATAAATAATTAACTCATTTGTATTCATTTTCTTGCACCAACTTGATCCAAATTGATCAATTCTTTTTTTTCATCTCTCTAATTCTCTTGTTCTAAGTTCTAAGTTCTAACTTTATAAATTATAAGCTTCATTAAAGTTCATAATTCATACTTCATATATTATCTATATTGATATATTTTAATTTTATACATTATAGTATATAGTTTATATTATTATTATATACACTTTACTTTTACTTTATATTTTTATATTAAAAAATAAAATGTTTCATCATCTTCTAGAGGAGGAAAAGGAAAGAGTCCGATGACTTCCAATTTTCCTCCACCTCCTCCCTCCTTGAACAATTCAATATTCCATGGATCCGAGTCTTGGTCCCTATCATGGATGCCACTTTTTTCAAATGAAGAATTTCAACAACCTCGTGGTGGTACTCAAGAAAGTACTCATGGTCATGGTCCTCATGGTCATGGAAACGAAAAAAATGTGGAGGAGGAGGAGGAGGCCATTCCACCTCAAAGCGGAGAAAGAAAATGTAGAGTTCTTGCATCCCAAATTTCACCATTCAAATAAAAAAAAGTGGCAAACCGACAGGTAAATATATTTAAAGTTCATTGTAACTATTGCACTAGGGTTTATCATTTTGAGAAAGGTGGTGGATATGGAACATTTAAAAACACTTGCAACAAAACATAAAAGAAGTCTTGGGAATGACTACATCTCAAACGCAACTCACGTGGATTCACTACGTATTCAAAAGTAATCCTACTAGTTTATTTTATAATGTTAAAGTTCTTTAGAAGAAATTAGCTAAACTTATTTGTTCTAAACATTTCACGTTTTGCAAATGATCTTCGCTTTTGAAAAATATAGTTTATTTCACGTTTTCTATTACTTTTGATAAAATATTATTGAAATGACTATCATGTTTTCTCTATATGTTCGGATATTTGGAGTGATAACAAATTATATGGGCATTACTTGATTGATTGATGACGACAATTCAAAAACGCCATATAGAGAATGGAGCATACGGGTATAAATATTGCTCTAAAATTCGTCGCGGTTTTTGCTTGCAAAGAGTACAACATTCTTACAAAAATATTTTCAATTTCATTTGATAATGCAAGTGCTAATTAACGATCCAGTTTAGATGAACTTATTGCAATTTGTCAACCATCAATTGGTGGTAGATTTTTTCATGTAAGATGTTTTTGTCATATTTTAAATTTGTCAAGACTTCTTTAAAAACGCATTTGCTCCTAATGCACTTGGTTATTTGGTTAGACATCAAAAAGTTTTAAAAAGATGGAAAAGGGTAGTTAATAAACTTACTCCTAAAAAGTTTTCACTTGATGTTGCTACTAGATAGATGGAACTCAACTTATAAAATGTTAAGTGCATCTTATGAGTATAGAAATGCATTATGTAATTTTTTTTTGCCAAGAACAATGTGGTATTAATTTTCAGTCAATGGGATTCATGTGCTACTTTATGGTTGCAAGCTACACAATTATCCCAAGCGTATTATCCTACTTCTATTCTTGCTTTAGATCAATGTGTTAGAGTTGCAATTACTCTAGATTGTAGTGATCCAAATGAAATATTATATAATGCTATTAGTTCAATGAAAGTCAAATGGATGAAATATTTTTTATATATTCTCATGTGTTTATAATTGCTAAAATACTTGATCCTAAGTAAGAGTAGATGGAGTGCAAGAATTAATTTCTATATATTATGATGCTTTATTTCCTATTACGTATGATAACACCCCTTCTCCTATTGTGGTTGTCCAAAAATCTAAACAAATTTTATTATGGATGTTTTTAGAGAATATAAATTTCAATTTGGTCCCACTAGTATGATTCTACTAAATTAAGTTGGTGCTACTAGTACTACTAGTACGGCAAGATCCCTAAGGTCGTGCTTTTTTGGTAAATTTTCCCGGATAATTTTTTCTAAAGAACAACGTCTGCAACGGCACAATCAAATGTTTTCTTAGAAATTGAAAATTTTCTAAATACACCTTATTTGAGTATCAACCGAGAATTAGAAAATTTTGATATTTTAAAGTGGTTCAAGATTAGATGCTTATCCGGTGTTGAGTATGATTGCAAAAGAGGTATATGCATGTCAAGCCTCAACCGTAGTCACGAATCGAGCATTTAGCTTGGGTGGACATATCTTGAATGAAAGGTTTCAAGATTGATTTGAGCACTTGGAAAACCAATGTTTACTTGATGATTGGGTGGTTTCTAAATAGTGTGATTAACAAAAACCGAAAGTGAAGCTTAAATCTTCTTAAGATTTAAGTCTTGAAGAAACAAGGTAAGAGAATCTACGTGGGCTTTGATTCTAATCGGATCGGGCAACATAATTTTAAGTTTCTAACTTAGAATTTTCTAAGTTTAAAATTTAAAATTATGCTCAAGCCCATTTTTTTTTTTTTTATCCTCTTTTCATTATTTGTAATTTTTTAAATTGTAATTATAAGTTGTACACTTGTATTTGTAGCATTAGCAATTTAGTTACTTGTAAGTTGTAACTTTTAAGTTGTAAATTGTAAATTGTAATTTTTGTAATGTATTAAATTATTGTTTAATGTTTAAATTGTAAATTACTTGTAAATTGTATGTTTAGCATGTTTAGTATTAAGTTGTAATTTACCACATTAGCAATTTAGCATGTTTATTGTTTAAATTATAAATTACTTGTAAATTGTAACTTTTAAGTTGTAAGTTGTAATTTTTTTGAGTTGTTTGTTATTTGTTTGTAATTTTGTATGTTTAATAACATAAGATTTTGCTTCATCTTCTTTAAATTTACTTCAATTTATTTTTTTTTTATTTGTATTTTGATTAAAAAAAAAAAAAAACGGTTCGAACTGAACTTTGGAACAGTGTTGTGAACCGGGAACCGCCCGGAACCGAACTGTGATTTTTTTGCGTTCGGTTCGTTCCATATTTTCACCGGGAACCGAAAATCGAACCGTATTCGAACCGGATGGGCAAGTCTAATGTGAGAGAAGCGTGGAAACTTGATTTATATATGAAAGATATTTGTGATCAGGTTACAATTGAGAAAATGATTAGAGAAGTAATGGAGTCTAGAAAAGACGAATTCTTGAAAAGGTGTGAAGAAATGGCAAAATTAGCCACTTGGTTTGTAGATTTGGATTGTTTGATTGACGATATCAAAATGATGAAATTACAAGCAAAACAAAGATAGGTGTACTTAGAAATAAAGTTAAATTGATGTTGAAATTTGGAATAATTCATTGAACACATTTGAATTTTGATTTTATAGTTTAACAAAATTACAGATTTGTTCCTTACCAAAAAAAATTACAAGACATACACTTATATGAGATAATTTTATATTGAAAACTTATTTATACTAATTTTTACATAGTTTTATGTATGATATAGTCTCATATGAATTTTTATCATTACAAATTTATTTATTTCCTATTCAAAAAATTCTTCTGTAGGCAGATTTTGCTAAAGCAGTTATTAGATCTCTGATACTTCAATGGTCTTTTTGATTCGTCTCATGAATTTTATTCAATCGTAGGAGGCTTTCTAACTTTTTTGTTATAACACTAAGCATATATAATATATATTGAATTATTTGTTTGGTTTGGTTGGTATACCAAAAATAATTACAAGTTGAATTTAAGGCATGCGTACTTTTAATACTTGAAAGCATAAAAATGTATATGTATGTATTAAAACATTAAAAATATTTGAACTAGAAAGCATATAAGCAGAACGCAGAATGTCAATTTAATGCTACGTACTACGCAAATAATGTATTAATATTTTTGAAATTTTAGTATTCGAAAAATAAATAAATAAATTGTCTCAGCAAAATGTTCTAGGATGGCCAAAAAATCTTGAATTACATCGACTCGAGCCTGAATTAAAATGGCCCACTATAATTACTCTCTCCGTTCCATTATATTTGTCCCACTTTCATTTTATTAACGTCCCACTATAATATTACTCCCCTCACTTTTTATCTCAACTACCCCAAATACCTCTCACTTTTCATCTATAAAATACTATAAAGTCCCACTAATTATTATTTTAATATTATTCCTTAAACAATTCAACCCGTGAAACAAAAACAATGGGACGGGGGAGTACAACATTAGGGAAAACGGTAACCATCATCAATTACATAGTATCCTCAACAAGAGATCAAATTTGAATACTCAGTCATCAATGCACTTCTAATGATAATAGATTTTGGGAAATGGATCCCCAACTGTACAGCACGGTGTTGTGCAGAAGGGGAGCCGTTGGATTACACTCACACACTAAATTTTGACTCCAAACAGAATCAAACATAAACAAAGCTTTTCATGTATGTTGAATGGATATGAAGTCAAAATTGGCAAGACTCTCAAGATAGGGCAACTTATAAGTTATGAATAACAAAAGAGTCTAAAGAGAATTATTCAAGAAAATAAATAGATACAGAACAAATGGATATAGGCTTTATAAATTTCATATGTAGATGATGGCCTCAGTGAGAAACTTATTAAGGGGGTTGTTTGCAATCTCATAACTAGTGTAAAAGAACTTTTTTTTTAGAAATAGGTGTGAGCCAAAATTTTCAAAATAGAAGTGTTTCTACCCTGGGGTGCAAACAAGCACTAAGTCTCTCAAAAAAGAGGTCATCAACAAAATAATATAGGTGAGCTTACTGACCATTCACACAGCATTTACAGCATATAGTAGCTGATGTATGACTGGCTAATTAGCTACCATTAATTCAACCAAATTCAGTATCAAAACACACTAAAATTCATCATATAAAAATAGGAACCAAACAGTATACAGTTATTTGTTAGTGAATATAAAAATCAATGTAAACATTTACCCTTCCAATTAAAAAACTGCAATACAAAATAAACAGCAGCTTCAATTAAAATACAAAGAAAATGCAGATCAGAGACACTTTAAAATTAATTAACAAAATTAAATTTAAAATAATGAAAAGAGAAGGCTCATATCAAGTGTAAATTTAAGAAGATTATTCATAGCAGGAAAAGAGAAAAAACAGAGATGAAAGTGAAGAGAGAAAGGATTTCTTTATTGGAAGCCGGCCAGCCCAAGGGGGCGGCAAACAAATTCAGAAATCATCGAATCTCGATTCAATTTCTTCCAATTTTTTTCTCTGATTTGAAATGGGGATTTGTTTTCTACACAGAGAAAACTACCCCATCCCGCTCGAGCCTCTCTCTTTGTAATCACAGCCCATATATTTCTTCTTTGCTTTTGCTTCGAAAAAAAATAAATAATAGTCTCGATATAGAACAGAAGAAAAACGGCGTACACCGTATTGACTGAATTAGGGTTTCGGGAGGGAGAATTGCAATATTTTACACTGGTTAATGAATTATCTTCTGGGCCTTTTGAAGCCCACAATAGAAGAGAATTTAATTTATACCCAAATTAATCCGGGTCTTTTTTTAAGCAAAAAAATTATTCCAATTTAGTTAAAGCTCAACAGTTTTGTATTAAGGGCCCTTAAAGCACCCCGTCAAAAAAAAAAAAGGGCCCCTTAAAGCACACAAATTAATAGAACATAGTTTGTACTTTGAACAACAAGTTTAAATGGAATCGGCCCTTTAAAGCCCAAAAAATGAATATAATTTAGTTAAAGCCCAACAAATTCTAAATTGACGAACCCCAACTCTTAAGATCCGGGCCATTTGAGATTCATTGGATGAATTAGTTGTGATAGAATTTGATGGAATTTAATTGATTGGATTGAACTGTTTAAATTAAAATTTATATATTTGAACTAGATAATTACATTATTTTTATTCTATATTGAGGGGTGCTTGGTTGAGAGGTTTGAAAGATAAAGAAAAGAAAAATGAATGATAAATGGTGTTTGGTTTTAAGGTTTGGAAGAAATGAATGGAAAGGGAATCGATATATATATTTGGTGTACGGGTATGAAATCAATAATAGTGGTTCATGATTTCCCATTTTATGAGAATTTCCATTCCTCACAATTTTGAGAGGAATGGACATTCCTCAAAAGAATCAAACTCTTACTCAATTTTATTACTCTCAATAAACCAAGCATGTATTGAAAATTAATATTTGTATTTGGAATGAGAAATTAGATTGATAACTATTGAAGTGTCATAAATACTTTTAAATTGAATTAAAATAGTCGTAATTTATTTTTGTAATTCTATTCAATATTGTAATATTATATTTAAGATCTCGTCTTTCATATGGGATAGGTTAGTCCCTCTATATGAGGATCAAACGTATATTTATATACTGGTTGAAAGTGTATTAGGGTCCCTCGTCCAACGAACCTAATAACCGGATTAAGTCGTCTACTTAGGCCTATCATGCGAATCAAAGCATACTCAAAATTCCAACTAAACAAGATCCGAGTGACGTGTCCATCCTAGCGAACATGCAGTTTCATTCATCTGTATTATTTTCTCATGTTTCAAATATATCTCACTTCCTAGATCTTTAATACAGGGACACAAAATTATGATAGGTCATTGGATAATATTTTAATTTTTACTTGTCATATATTCACAATATAAAAAATAGAGTGGAACACTGAAAAAATGAAACAGATGATATAATTAGGCGAACATGGCCATGCAATAGACAAAATCAACTGTATACAATAAATTTCACATGCCGTACCAATTTAAATTTTGCTATAAATTTGACTTTTCTGATCTATAATCTTGGCTCAGAAAGGACTGGGCAGAAATTTATGAGTTTTGAAAATTGGTACTCATGTGGTACAAAAAAGTACTAGTCTGGAACCATTAATAAGTATTGACTATTGAGAATGGGTTAAATTCGAATTAGAAATCAAGGAATTAGGAATTTAGTTTATTTAATTCTTGATTTACATTTGATCTAATATGTTGATAATTCGTAAATGGTCAATATTTTTAATCTTTATAAGCTATGCTAATTATTTTACCTTGGAGGTTTGTGTTCTTAAAAAAATTCGTCGCTTTAGTCCTTCTCATACGCTCTGTAGTCTGTAGTGTGATTATTTGAGAACTTTCAATAAAGATATGATAATATCTTTAATATGTTGTGTTTTCGTTTTATATTATTATTGATGAATATTTTTATTTATTGAACACTCAGTTTTCCATGAATTAATTATAAAATTACTTTTAACATTTTTTTGTGGGTATATATTCTATTTCGATTCCATTACACCGCTGTCTTCACTATCTACAAGTCATTTATCCCTCCTTCTAAGCAAAAAACCAATTTTATGTAATTTTATAATTATCGTTAGCAATCTACTATTAGGTTATGTTTGTTTTGGGATACACTAAACCGTACAAAACTTTAAAAATCACGTTCAATTATAGTTTGAGATTTAAAATTAAATTTTAAAATTTATTTTTATAAAATATACCTACACACCTATTATTCAATATAATTACATCACTATTTTTCTCACTTTTAATATAATATAATAATATAACATCAATTATTATTAAACGTTGATTTGACATAAAACAAAATCTCATCTTACAAAAATCTCAAAACAAACAAATATATTTTCATATTCATTAAAAAATTTAAATTCATAAGATTTCAACCAGCAAATCAAAATCCCAAAATAGCGGTAGTGGCGGATAGCAAGAGATGGACCCTCGTATTCATTGGCAGACTTTTTTTTTTTTTTTTCATGTTTCGATGTAATATATATAAACTCATGCATGTGAGTCTTGTTTGTCATTTTGTACCAATTTTTTGTTCCATCTTTTTTGTCATTGTACCAATTTTGTTGTCCACCGTGCAGAAAAGGAGGAAAACGAAAATCTCCCAATCTTTATTTTCATTTTGTTTGTTATGAGTTACAATGTTGAAATCGTTGAATTATTCATTTTCGTCTGTATTTTATTTATATGTAAGCTTTGTAAATTAAGAATCTTTAAAGATAGGGATTAAATCTAAAATAATCTCATAATTTATCACCTTTTTTTAAATGGTTCCAAAAAAGTTTGAGTAACAAAATTGGTTCCAAATTTTGTCAAATTGTACAATTTTGATCCCAAAAATATCCGGCGACGAGAAACGACACGAAACAACGTTGTTACGTGTCACGCGCAACGCACGTGCGCCTTCAAATTGGGGATTTCCGGCGACCTGATGACTGGGCACGCTGAGAGGGATTTAATAACCAATCAGAACAGAGGTGGTGCGACACATAAGCTTCAATTAAAAAATAAGAAATATAAATAAAAATTCAAAATTCAAAAATTAAAAACATAACATTAAAAAGGTAAAAATGTTACACTGATTACCTTCTCTTTCTCTGCAGCAGCACCGGTAATGTACTGGATCCATCTTCCGCCTGCCCCACGCGCGTGCCTTCGCCAAATTGAGCTACCCATCACTTGCAATTGCTGGCCTGGAAGGATCTGCAACGGTCATGAGGACCATTACGAATGTAGGCCCTGCGAACTCGACGTACGCTGTCTGTTCAAATTTCACCAGCAATATTGAATTTCAGAGCAGCAGGGGAGAAACAGAGCTTCAATGTTACTATTCAAGTTGAAAGTAGTACTATAAAAAATGCATATGCTTTTGGTTCGTATTCTTGGAGTGATGGGATTCATGGGTTTCAATCGATTTGTGGGGTTTAATTTGGGGAAGAAAAGGGGTTTCGATTTGTGGGGTGGAGTTAATTTGGGTGGGTTTAATTAATAGTAAAAAAAAATTAATTTACTAACGTGTAATTAATTGATAAATGAAAATTATTATTATTAATACAATCAGCAGAACCCGCCGGAGAGAAGGCGCACGTGCGTTGCGCGTGACACGAAACGACGTCGTTTCGTGTAGTTTCCCATTGTCGGATAATTTTGGGGTCAAAATTGTACAATTTGACAAAATTTGGGACCAATTTTGTTACTCAAACTTTTTTGGGACCATTTCAAAAAAGGTGATAAAGTTTGAACTCTTTTCTATCTTTTTTTTCAATACTCTTTTTGCATTTTGAAACCCTTTTTCTTGGACAATTGAATTTACTGCTATCATGAAAATTGATTTTACCAACATAGGAATAAGAACATATTAGTACGTTTTAAGTAAATAAATTATACAAGTGAAGAAATAAAATGAACCAATCTATCAAGTGCATGGTACGAACAACCACCCTCCTTCAATCCAACATCAATTTTCTCCTTCAAAGCCATTGCTCTCTCTCTCATCTCTTCCCTTCTCTCTCCACCATCAATTTTATAATAGCATTCTCAATCTCTCCTCTCTCCAATCCTCTCTCCAAATTAATCCCAATCCTCCAAACATCATTCACATACCTAGCATTCACCAATTGATCACCAAAAAACGACGAACAAATCATCGGCACCCCTTCGCAGAAGCTCTCCAGAGTCGAGTTTCATCCACAATGCGACCAGAACCCTCCAACAGAGGGATGAGAGAGAACTTCTTGTTGTGGGGCCCACTTCATGATATAACCTCTATCACGGGTCGCTTCCACAAACCCATTCGGTAGCATCTCGAGCCATTTAGAGCCTCGGATTAAACCGGGCCTAATGACCCACAAAAACGGTTGCATTGAAGTAGCTTCGGGCCGTCGATAGCTGTGACGCTCCCTAAGCTCACGTAGAGCACGGATTTCGGAGCTCGTTTATCTAACCAAGAAATCGAGCTCCTGTCATGCGTTAATAAGCTGCTAGAAGCGGCCGAAAAGCGCTTGTGAAACGGCCCGATTACGAAAGTTGGTGAAGGGAATTGATGATGAAGCTTCTCCATCTCGGGCTCTTCTAGCTCTTGAGAAGTGTTGAAGATTATGGCTGATGCTTTTTTCGTTTCTTCAACCATTGTACTTATGTTTTGATAAGCATCTTCTGGATTGTACATTTCTATAAGTGGGATGTCCTTCACTTTAAGAGGCGGCAGCTCCTTAACTGGCTCTTCCATTTTCGAATCTTGATCAATAATTGTTATTCAACTCTATTAGTTGTTATCATTGAACAATATTAGTGCGAGTATTAGTTATTTCTATTAAATAGTATTAGTTGTGCAACTGATACACTACTCTGAAAAGTTAAGCTTTAACAAAGACAAATCAACTATATTAGTGATAGTTAAAACACATTTATTTTGGGGAATTAAATTTTTTGTAGTCTAATAATTTTACTTCGTTTTAAAATTGGTCCAACTTTTTGATTTGTGTCAATTTTTGTAATTAGTCAGGTCATCAAACAGTTAAGCATCACATATGTAACTTTTTTTTTTAATTTCAAAATTTCACTCAAACATTTTTAATTCTAATAATTTTGGTTCGGGATGTTTCTACATATTTTTTTAAGGGAGAGGAGTGATTTCTGCGTGTTTTGATTTATTTTTAATTTTGCTGTCAGTTTAGACCCAATAAACTAACCCAATTCGTTTTGTCTTTTAATATATATATATATTGTTTTTAAACCGAACACAGTACCCGACTAAAATTATTAGAATTAAAAAAGTTTAAATAACGCTTCGAAATTAAATAAAAAAATAAAATAATTACACATTTAGTGGTTCCATGCTTTGTAACCTACTACCACAACAGGTTAAAGGAGTAACTTAAAAAAAAATTAAAAATTTAGACCAAAATAAATAAATTAAAATAATTTGTATTAATTTCAAAATGATTCAAAATTATTGGACTAAAAAAAACTTAATCCCCTTATTTAGCGACCAGGGAGTATAACATAAGAAAATGGCAAAATGCAGAAATTTTAGCACTTTTTCAACTCTGTAGATTGAATTCAGGGACGAATTTAGGAGGACCCTCCTTGAATTATGAATAATAATCCGTACCTCTGTTTGAAAGATATCCGTTGTGACGAAGAAGAGAGAGAGCAGCAAAAGCAAGAAAAGAGCAGACACTGCTAGTCCTCATCACAATCCTCGGAATCTCCAAAGCATCAGCAACAGATTGAGCGAAGTGCCAATTAGCGTCCGAGATTAAGCACTTGATTGCGCCGTAATCGGAGACTAATCTGTCCAAGCATTCTCTGAATGGGTGGACGCAGTTTGTATTGATAAGTTTGATGGTCTGGACAGGATCAGACGAGGAATCCTGCGACAATAAGCCGTCGGAGATTGGATGAAAGGTGAAGTGAGGGTGTTTGGAAGTGTCGGGAGAGTTGTAATAAGTGTGGATGATGGAGATGGAGAAGCCTCTGGAATGGAGGATGTTTGCCAGTTGTAGCATGGGATTTATGTGCCCTTGAAATGGCAGAGGAAATAATAGGACTACCTTGGATTCCATGGATTTGTGTTGTTGTTGCTGTTTTTAGTTTTACAAAGAGTGGGTTTGTTGGTGGTTGACCAGAAAATGTATTCCTCTGCAGGTTAGAGTTTGTTGATAATGTGTAAGGAGTGTGTCACTCAAATATTTATATTCTAATTCGAAACTGACTGGATCTGAGTTTCACATTAAACAAATCATAATTTGGATTCATGCATGATGGGCTATGTTTGTTTCTGAATGTATTCGGATTCATGCATGATGGGCTATGTTTGTTTCTGAATGTATTCGGATTCATGCATGATAGGCTATGTTTTGTTTCTGAATTGAGGCGTGTGAGTAAAGTTATATCTTTCAAATTCTATAAATTTGGAAATATTAGTAAATAGTAAAAAAAATATATGTTTGTTTTGAAGATTTAGGGAGTGTTTGAAAATTTTAGAGGAAAGAATTGAAGTACTTATTTTTAAGTTGCATTCATTGTTTTAACTTATGAAATTTTATTTTATGTCAAATTAATTTTTAATAGTGGTTGATCATGTATTATTATATTATATTGAATGTGATAAAAATAATTATGTGATTTATTGGATTTTGTGAAAATAAATGTATAGATATATTTTGTATGAATAGAAGTTGAAATTGAATTACATTTTATCTAAAAATCTGAATTTGTAAAGATGGATGGAGCTAATTATATTATTCACTAACATGAGCACCTGAAGCTCTACATCAAAGTTGGAAGAAGTCTTCAAAATTACATGAGAAAAAAATACTGAAGATGGCCAATGTGGCATCCTCACAAATAATTGAATATGTGCATTGATTGTAAAATTTGAAGTGAATTGTATTTTAACTCATCCTGCACATTCTTTAATCCAAATATGCCACAAATTTGCTATTAAAAAAAAAAAAAAAAAAACTAATGCATATAAATTGTTGTGCTTTGCCGATTCTACTAAAATTATTGATTTATGTGTTACTTGTGTTCATATTGATGTAGTGGAGATACGATGTACATTGGCTTCTTCGATAGTGGAGAGATACAATGTACAATGTGTTACTCCAAGACGGGATTGACTTCTTATGGCCGGCTAATGGACCGCAGATCTATTCATTCACGTCACTTTATTAAGTTCCAATTATATTTCATTTTTTAGATTAATATATGAACTCAAAATCATAATGAATCGTTGATTATCTTTAAACATTACATTTGTCATTTATCTACATAATGAAACATATAATGAATGTTAAAAAACATACGTTTGTTTGACAAAAAAATGGGATTGACTTTTTTGTGGTGGGCTAACGGACCGTAGATCTGTTCGTCTATATCACTTTATCATGTTCTAATTATATTTTATTTTTTAGATGTTTAATATATAAACTCAAAATCATTGTGAGACTGTCCCAGCGGAATACATAAACAAAAACAACAATTGGACCAGAGAATGTGATTGCATTATAAGGTCGCAATTGAACAAATCGAGCAACTCAAATTGACGTAACATGAAACCTATTAGGGCGAAAGCGCTATGCAGAGCAACAAAAGTCCATAGACCACCTAATTGACACCAACGAGTAAAATCTCCTTGTGCTTCAGGACCCCATAGTAACAATAAAAAATGCGTTAAACTATTAGCAGGAGTCGAAACCGCGGCTGTTAAGAAATTACGGTCTTCCAAATAGAAACTGGCTAATCCATGGGTATACCATGAAGTTACAAAGTCGTTGATTTTTTTTAAATATTACATGTGTCATTCATTTATATAATGAAACATATAATGAATGTTAAATATGGAATAGATGACATCATTTCAATGTATTGAAATGGCAAATTGGAGCTTGGGTTGGGCTATTTTATAAATTAATGGGCTAAAGTGAGAGGCCAAAGCCCAAAAGGCTTTCTTTGCCAGATTATTCTCAAGCAACGATATTGGGTATCAAAAACATTGGAAATAGCATAGCATCTAAAACTACATATCCATAACACCATAGAGGGTGGGCCAGTGTAGGGCGTAAGTTATTTATGGGCCGTGAGCTTCACAATATTTTTTTTTATGGGGAATCACTTTCACTTTCATTTCCCCCCTTGTGTTTGCAACTTCTATACGGATCAAAAACACTTTTTTTTTTTTTTTAAATTGGCCCCCCACAATTTATATCTTTTTGTAATGTTTTTCACTATTTAATAGTGCTTATATCTTTTAGTAATGTTTTTCACTATTTAATAGTACTTGCAATTCTATTGCTTTGATATTTTGATTCCATAATTTGTTTTATTTTAAAATTACCATTAATGAAATCATTCACTCCAACCAAATATCCTCCTCCATTTCATTTAAATTTCTTATCTTCAAACACATCACCAAGCACCCTTAATTTTTTTCAATAGTATATATTTCATTGATTTAAATATGGTAAATATTGAACGTATTCATTTTTTGTTTAAACCGAACGTATTGAATCTTATATTATAATAGGAGAAGTGCACCTCCTCAGAAGCCGACAAGTGTTACCCCTCATAGAATGCCAAGTGTTATTTTAAAATTTAAATAATTCTGAATAATTTTCCCCTAAAATATAAATTGTGTAATTAATTATTAAATTAATCCTAGGACAGCAAATTGAGTAACTGACGTCTCTTGAATATTTCTTTCTTTCTTTCATCGGTTCATCCACCTCTTCATCTGGTTTTAACTTTCTTCTCCTCTGCTCAACACCCACAGCCGATCACTGTGTAGAATTTGCGGATTTTGGGGAAGGAACTTCTGTTAGGAGATTATACCCTAATTTTGCAAATGCATCGCTTGGAAAGCATGGAAATCAGTCTTGGATTTGAGAGACAATCAGACAATATAGAGAGAGGTGGGCAATGACTGAACCCAAGTGCAGCGATCAGAGATGATGACAGAACCCGAGTGCAACAATCTTGAAGCCGCTGTGAGACACTGCTAAATCGTCGATAACATCAATGTTGCCCCTATTCGTGGTTGAGATGGCTGCGGGATGTAGAATTAAAACCTCAATAGGTATGAAGCCAGTTCTATTCCAGAATTAATCATTTACATATATTTCATTTTCTTCTCAAGTTTTGTTGCTTGATTTCTGCCAGAAGTATTGGTTTTTCCTATTTTTGTTCATTGATATATGACAGTTTCTCATTCAGAAGTACGTGACATCCTTAGAACATGTAGAAATCCTTTCACAACCTCAATCCTTTGAAGTTGTGGCACCAACGTGATTTGGAGAAAGGTTTGGTTTCAATTGTTTTTTCTTTTTTACTGTATAGACTAATGAGCTAAAGAATTGAGCGATTTTGACAATTTAAAAAAAATCAAGTGATTTCAGGAATTGAGTTTAATTTGTGTGAGATGCAGTTGGTGGGTTTCCCTAATCTAAGTTTATACTGCTCTGTTTTGTCCAAACTTGATAATTGGTATAGCAAAAAAAAAGGTAATCTTTGTTGGCATTTCTCTCCCTTGAGAAAATGCAATTCTGAATTTTCAAATTCTGTCGTTTTCAAATGTAATTTTTGTCGAATTCCCATATAGGATAATTTTAATTACTGTGAAAAATGATGAGATCATTTAGCAGCTTAGGCATTGGTTTTAGTTTCATATTTGGTTTTATCTTGATGGGATTGCAGAGCTTTACTATCTACTATGGTGGAAGCATACAAAGGTTTTCCAGCGATTCAAGGAACTCCATATGGTTTCTTATGTGCCTTCAATTTTTTCTAGGTTCTTAAACATTATTGTCAATTTTTTATTCTATTATTGTCTTTCTCTGTTTTCAAAACAATTTTCTTAACATCTCCAATTTATCTTTATTAAATGCATGCTACACATTTCTTATGCATAATGTCTGGCTAATTAGTGAACTTTAATGGTTTTCTTCGAAAATATGACTTGCAGATTGCAGTCCAACCCTATTGACATAACGAATATGAAAGATTTATATATGATGTTTATTCATATTATGCAGCATCATTTTCAATGGTATCTTCTTTTCTCAATATTAATCTCTTTCTGCTCTTCTATTTCCAAATATATGTTTTTTTACATTTTCATTGTTTTAAGTTTTCAGAGGGATTTCAGGTTTGTCATCTTTGAGTTTGTGATGTTAATCAATTAATAATTTCCGAATTTATCTGCCATGTGTTTTGTCCTTGGTTAATATAATGTAGATGATAGGTTTCTTTATTTTCACCTTGGCATATTTGTACATAAAGTAGCTGCAAATTGTTTTGATGGTGAATTCAAAGTTGCACATTTTAAGTAATGAAGCCTATTTTTAGAGCTGATATGAGTTGTAGAACCAGGTGATGAGCAAAGGGAAGCTAACACTGTTGAGATTTGAGACGAGTCTTCTTTATCTCAGTGAATTATCAAGTTTAGATTTGCTTCAAAGCATTGATAAATTGAGGAATAAAAAAGTTATTTTTTAACTTTGTTTTTGTGGGTTAGTGCAAGATGTGGCATTATAAAAATTGTTTTATGTACCTAACTGTATTTTACTATTAAGGAGGGGTACTGCATCATGATCATTTAGATGTCACTTTTTGTGGGGTTTTAGAAATAAGTGTGTGTGTGCGTGTGCACGTGTGTGTGAGTTTTCATGGCTGTAACTTTTAATTGAGTTTACATAAAGTTGGAAGACTATTGATGATAGCAAATTATTTAAAATGTGAATAATTAAAAAAAATGTTATAAACAAGTGTTATATTATAAGGGTAATTCTTGGCGGGCACATTCTGCCCTGGGCAGAAAAGACTATTTTTAGACTTGGTGAGCTTGATTGAAGGCAGATTCTTGGGTGGACTTGATTGAGGCCAAAGGCTTTTTAATGATTCTGCCCTGGGCAGAATCTGCTATTTAGCACCTCACATATTATAATTATCACTAATGAATATAAGCATATTAAAACATCTATATAAATATTACATGTTTGGTTGTGTGATTGTTGTAGTCCGTCCCCCCCCCCCTTCCTATTGCGGAATTGATCGGTGGTAGCTGATAATAATTTGTAGTTCTTTTAAACCCAAGTGCTATGAGGAAAAGGGGTCAGTAATTATTTAAAATTTTCATATACAATAGAATATTTATATGTCGATTATTTTTCTTATATTTCCCGTATAAGGTGTTTTGTGTTGGACCTAATATAAGTTTCTTGGTTGGTGTCCTGCCTATTTTTAATATTTTTAGGATTGATCACATTGGGACCAATGGGTATGATAATCAAATTATTTGATTTATGTTGACAACGTGAGCGGGTATCCTGATTGTACAACTTCCAAACTGCATCGTGTATTGCCGTTGGATCCTCTACTGCCATTCTAGTCATTAGTCCCGACAAAAAGGTTCTCAGTTCCATGTTTTGTATATCATTAGGTAATTTCAACTCATTATCTAAATCTAAATTATTATTTACAGAATCCAAATTAAATTCATTTTTTCTTTTTAAAAGGTTTCCAATATCGTGTATCTATGAGTTGATGCTACAAGAATATTGCTCCAGATGATAAATTAATCGAGGTTAGTATGTGTGACTCATCTTTAGAAATCAAAATGTCAATTAATATCAGTTTTATTTCATATAATTATTTGCATACTTGCCTAAAGATTACACATTACCTGGGGAGTGCTTCATCACTCCGTTAATGTATAATTTTTTTTTTATTGAAATGCATTTGAATACGAGATGATATGATAATATGTATATCCATTGTGCGTCATTTCCCTTAACGATATGCAATTGCATATGCATTTGAGGATTATTGGTGCAATGCGATATTTATTTGTCATTTTCATGTGTAATAAACATTGATGGTGATGGTTTTCAGGAAGAGCCCATGCTAAGGAAATGAGTTTTAATGCTTAAGAATCATTCACATTTTAGTAAATATTTTGCTTAACGTGATCATCTTCTTGGATGTCTTATTTCTACGTGTTCAGTTTTTTTCCAGGAGGTGATAAAGGTACCATGAGTAGAGTCTAAATTGAGGGTTTTCATATTCAAGTTTCGATTTAGTGCTTAGGTATATAAAGGATTATGGTAAACTCTGCTTGTGAAGAGATATGGAATATATTGATGAATCGACATCACAATTAAGCCCCCGCACATGTAAAACTCTCTTCTGATTTTCTTTAATAAATTTCTGCTGGATAAAGAAAAATCTCAATTAGATCCTATTTGTTTGATAAATTGTGAGAAATAAAAAAGATTTTTTATTTTTTCATATATGATATCCTCCATTGTTTTTCTCTCATGCGTTTGTAAATAATGCGTTTGTATTCATGATAATGAGGCCCTATTGATTTTTTTTTTTTAAAATACATATCATTAGAATGATTTTTTTTTTTTTTTAAAGAATACATATCATAATCCTTCTCTCAAAATATTTTTTAATTCAAAGCAGCACTGTGTACATCATTGCTTAAATATGTGGAATGATCCATCATTATGAAGTTTTCATGGGAAAATTTATGAACGAACCAATAATGGAAAAATGTCACTCTCTGATTGTGTATCATTTTATTGTATATTAATTGTATTAATGTAGTCATTTATATTCCATTTCTCCACCATCATTCAATCTTTTTTGATCGAATTACATTTATTTCGTTTGAGAAAATTCTCATGTCATCTTTTATATTTTATATTATTTTTCAAATTATGTAAAAAGAAAGAAAGTAATCATATCAGTAGTGGGAGAAAGTTATGTTTAAAGTTGTAACTAAATTAAACATGTATTTTCCTTTTCTAAAATAAAGATGTATGTTATTCTATTCTTTAGGGTATGTTTGTTTCGGAATTCACCCGGATGGACTTAGGACTTTGCGATCCAAGTCACATACTAATTTGGGATTTTCACATCCAGCTTTTAAACTCACTCCTATAAAATATACCTATACACCTATTTTCACAAAATTCAATACAATCATATCACCACTTTTCTTCCATCCACTTATTCTTTCTCCTATTTTTTTCTCTCACCCAATACAATATAATAATATCACATTAATCACTATTTTATATTGATTTGACATAAAACAAAAATATAACCCTATCAAAATCTCAAAACAGACACATACATTTACTATTCATCAAGATTTTTAAATCCTTAGGATTTCGAAGTCATGACTTCCCCCGCACACCTAAATCCCGAAACAAACATACCCTTAAGTTTTGCTATTGCTATGAGGAATTGAATTATATTTGTGTTATTACTTATTCAATCACTGTGTGAGTTGCCTTAATGAGCTGCAGACAAAACAATCATCTAATATGTGTAACTATTTATTCTTTTACAAATTATTGAAAAAAATAAAAAATTACAATAGACCCGTGCATCCACGGGCCAAAACTAGTTGTTAAGAATGATCAACTGCAATCTCAAGTGACGAATTAAAAGTTTAAATTTCTATCTTTTTTTAGTTTGAAAAGGACTTGTAAAGAATAATACAACCCTAATCATTGGAGTTGCAATCCCTTTTCTTAATTAATTACATTGTTTTTTCTTTTGACAGGATAATTAATTACATTGTTAATTAGTCGCAGTCAGTCCTCTTATCAGAAACAAAGATAAAGGCAAGCCACTATATTAATTAAATAAAAAATGAGACGACAAATTAAAGGTGTTTGCAAAGAGTAAATCGACCTTGTACGGCAAATAGTTGCCTTGGATCATGAGCTGCTTACCTTTGATTCCTTGTTTTGAGTTTTTTTAGAACATACTAGTATATAATTATAGTACTATTTAATTTTTGTAATATTTAAATCACACATTCTTATAAAAAAATGTCAATTGAACTAGATTTAGCTTTGTAAAAATATATAATTATGTTTTATTTTTGTAAAATTAACCTGAGGGAATTAATATAAAGAGGTAGATATGGTTCTGGTAAGATTGACAGATAAGTAATATTTCATGCGGAAGCAGGTGGTTTGGCCAACCACCTAGTCACTGGGCTCCTCATTTGAGTGGGATACCCAGATTCAATTCTCTTTTCTGGGGAACAATTTGAAATTATGGGAGTTATAAGGTGTATTGGCGATTTTGTGGAGTATTTGGGTGCTTGGTGTACTTACTACTAACAACTAACATCTAACTTTGTCCGATAAAAAAAAAGTAATATTTCATACTGGAATGATACTTGTGAGCACCAATTGCACACGATATAATTGAATTCAATTTTAATTTAGGTTAATTATAACCTTAGAATTCGGGTAATTTCACTCTTTATTTTTTTTTCATTCCCAAATCATGAACTCAAACCCGAACTCCTGAACCCGAACTCAAACCCTGAATCATAAACCATTCGGGTGGGGTTCGAATCTTATTCGTTTTTTTTTAATCTGAAATTCAATTGCATTAATTTTAAATTGGTGCAAATGGTGCACACTTATTTGTCTTAATGCGGTACGAATTAATAAATTTTGAGTAAAATTTTATTTTATGATAATTAATTTCTTATTCTCAAATTCAGATGCCATAAATTGAGGGTTCAATTAGAGAATGATAATAGTAATGAGTATCATTGAGGGAACAATCACTACGGGTTATTGATTGCATTGTTATGATTGTTTAGTTAGAAAATTAACAATGAATATTATCTTAAAAGGGTAAAGTGAATGACATGATTGAAATTAGGTAATACAAATAGAGTAATTAATTACTTACTTTTATTCTCGTTGCGGGGTGCATACTATTAATAAGAATAAGTCATATTACTCCTTTTTGAGTTAAATGGGTGGAGTGCTTCCTCGGAAATCGAACCCACAACTTGGGCTCTCATACCCAGTGGCGAATCATGGATTAGAAATTTGGGGATACAAATTTTTTAAAAGGAATTTTAAAGTTACATTTGAGTATTTATTCTTAATTATACATAATGAAATACAATTTTAAAATTTATCATAAGGTATAAAAGGGGGGTACATTTCATTTTGGGGGTACAGTACCCCCTAAATCCGCCACTGCTGATATCATGAGAGAATTTAGTCTCATTTAAAAATTCGAGCTTATAAAAAGGATAAAAAATAATCTATTTATTTAATTTTCTAAACACTTTCCATTACTTCTAAGTTCTCACCGCGCGGACCCTAAGTTTCAAATTTTTTTAGCTAAAAATTGATAGTATCATTAAAAGAAAAGTTTCGACATGAAAATTATTTTAGATCGTAAATTGATTATTTTAGAAAGAAAGGAAGATTATTTTGCATTTATATAAAAAGAATGGATGTGTTATAGAAAAAAAAGAGGAATGAAGAAAGACAAAACACAACTACCGAAAATGTTTCCCACCCTCAACGCTTTGAATTCTGAAAAAGAAGCCTCCAATTTTCAAGATCATCTTTCAAAACAAAAGCCAACTATTTTAATTAAAGACAAAAGAAAAGAAAGTAGACGTCACTGTAATTGAGAACCACCGTCAATCAAACTCAATACTCCCTCCATTATGTTCCACGAGGACTTAGAACAATAAAAATGTCAAGTAATAAAATAAAGGTGATGTGAATATATTAATATTATATTTTTTTTATTTTAAAAATATTAGAATGTCTAAATAAAATAAGTGTTCAAGTTATCGCGGAAGGGAGGGAGTACTACATCGTATCGTATGCCAAACCCTACCATCTTATACCTGTTGATTTAAAGCACATTTGATTCTTGTCTCTTAATACTTCCTCCGTTCCAAAAAAATGTGTATGTTTACTATTTTTACGTATTTTTACGAGCGAATTCTTTATTAATATTTAAAATAATAAAATAATTTTTAAAAATGCATTCAATAGATGAGAGGTAGATCTATAATACACCTCTTTAAAAATTATTTTATCATTTGAAATACTAATAAACAACTTGCTCACAAAAATTCGATAATAAAGATGGTGTGCACATTTTTTCGGGACGAATGTAGTACTGTTTTTATGACATTTTTTGTTTAAATTTTATTTCAAAATTCATTTTCATACTTTATTATTAGCAGGTTTCCAAGCAAAGTGCACAAAGCTCGATGTGAATTTTTTGAAATTTGAAACCAAAATTAATTACAAATTTAAACACAAATTGTAGTACTTAGCATGTACAAAGTAGAAATAATTCATGGAGTAATGATATAGAACCAACTATCTGGTTTTTTATGGAACCAGATTAATGACGTGTTATGCCAACTATTTCTTAAATCATGAACCATAAATTCTAAATCATGAACCATTCTGATTGGGTGATCCATGAATCACTCGGGCCGGGTTCAGTTCTGGCAGAGTTGGGTTCGATCCGGGTAAAAAAAATATAATTTTTTTTTCAGTTCAGTTTTATTTTTTCAGTTTAATTCAATTTTTCTTTTTACTCGGTCCGAGTGGTTCATGGTTCACCCGATCCGAATGGTTTATAATTTAGGGTTTATGGTTCATGGTTTAAGGAATAGTTGGCATGACACGTCATTAATTTGAATCCATAAAAAATCAGATAGTTGGTTCTATATCATTACTCTAATTTATGTTAAATTTATTTAATTTGTTATGTTTCATTATAATTTCATAAAAGGAGTAAAATAAAAGAAAAGAGAAACGGGAAAGCGGCGTGTTTGGTTGGAGGATATGTAATGCTAAAAATGGAGCTGCACACGCGAAATACCAGATATGCCATTATCACTGTCACAACCCTTTCGTGTATTACCCACCCTATCATTTAATGCATTGAAATTTTCGACATATTATTATTATTATTCCTTTTCTTTTTCAAAAATTTGAATTGGACAAATCGCCAAATCGATACTCTACTCAACCTTTGCTTTCTTTATGCATAAAATAGCCTTCATTATTAAAGTTGCCACTTGCCAATCTCATCTCACTGTCATATTCACGACTCATGAGTAACACTTCTATAGTTACTTTTTTTATTTTTCGAGACCAGTTTGTATATGAAACAGTACTAATACTGATAGGTCTACAAAATAATACTTTTATATAAATTATTTTATGGAATACACTTTCAGTTCCAAATCAGTTTACACACTAATTTGAACACGGAAACCAACAAAAATTTACCTTTTACTTTATTAGTAAGGATATAATGACATAAAATGCAAATAAGTGTATATTGTGAGGGTAAGAATTTTGAGTAAAATTTTCGTCTATGAGTGTAAAAATTAATGTTGAACAATCGAAAAGAAAAGTGTGAAAATTGATATGGAACGAAGAGAGCATGAATTAACATACTTTGAAATTGTTTTCAAATATATTGGAATAATGAGAAATATTTTTTTAGGTGAGTGTAAAACCAACTTTAAATATATATATATATATATATATATATATATATATATATATATTTAAATAAAGCTTGAAAATACCATCTTTCATTTTGGTTTCACGTCAAGTGACTTAGGGCATCTCCAATGCATACTCCAAATTGGATATATATATATATATATATATATATTTGAATAGTATACTTTATATATGGAGTAATCTATATCAAAACTCTATACTTTATATCTATTATTTTATTACTATTTATAAATACAATTATACAATTAATTGAAAATATTTATTAAAAATTATTTGTTTATATAATTAAAATAATTTATTGTGTAATATTTTTTCTTTCTTTTATTACTAAAATTTACATTTTTATTTTTTTAATATTTGAAATAGTTATATAAAACACAACAAAACATTCATTGCATATTAAATATAAATACATGATTACATTTTGTCTGTGAAACAAATAAATATGCATTCTTAACTAGAATATTGAAAAATGACAAAACACCCGTGAGACAAATAAATATGCATTCATTACATTTTTTTTTTCATATTATAATTTTAATTTAAAAATTATATTTATATTCAATTAATTACTTTTAAGATTTATGCTATTTGAATATCTAATTATATAAATTAAATTCATAATTTTAAATATAAATATATGTTGCAAAAATGTACTCCCTCCGTCCCAATCTTCGTGAGATTGTGATTGTTCATAAACATTTAGTGTAATAGTGGAATATTGATAAAGTGGTGGGGTAGGAAGAATTATTTATTAGTATTTTATATGATAAAGTGATAAAGTGATGGATAATTGGGGGTAGAAAATATTGTTCATTAATATTTTATGTGATAAAGTGATAAAATGTGTAAGTAATTTTACCATTAATTTTACCATAAAGATTGAGACAACAAAATGGGTATTTTACCATAAAGATTGAGACGGAGAGAATATTAAAGATTAATAAAATAATAAATAAAGGAAGATATAAAATATAGAGTTGGAGAAGATTTTAAAAATAAAGTATAGAGTTTTACATTTTAGAGTATAAAATACCGCATTTTGCAATTTTGAGTTGGAAATTGTCTTAACAAGTCAAAATTGAATCAAACTTACTCGCCTTATTTTTCCATCAACGTGGGCACTTTTGCCAAATTTCACCGATGCAGCGGGATCATGGAACATTGATTAAAAAAAAAATTGATTCTTACTAATTTTGTAAAAGTGACACATAATTGAGTTAATAATATTTTTTTTCGATTTTCATTCTCTATTCGACCGTCCAATTACAATAACGAAATACCATTTAAATAAAAATATTAAAGAAGACTTATCCTAAGTAATATTAGCCCAAACTAAGGACATAATAACAATAATAATAAAATCCTAATATATTACTCCTTACGTCCCAAACTCGACTATTACATTTTTGTTTCGGACGTTCCAATCCTGATTACACATTTTCTTAAATAAAAATGCTCACTTTATCTCACACCGTTCAAACACCCATTTATTTATCATATATCACTTTCTCATATACTCAACACTTTATCACCTTTAATAAATATTATTATACTTTTCGATAAAATTGAATTCTCATTTATATCCCAAACACATTATTACATAAAATATTAATAAATAATTTTTTTTAAACTCCGAGCACACAGTAATATAGTAGTCGAGTTTGGGACGGAGGGAGTAAAAAACAAGGCAACTAAATATTACTCCACCCGTCATAATTTTGATTGGCCAGAGACTGTAGACACGAAAATTTAAAAAAAAAGTGTGAAAATAATAGTATTAAATGATGTAAAGTTGATAAAATGACTTTGGTGGAGGGAAATAATAATATTAAATGGTGTAAAGTGGGTTTGGTGGAATGAAACAATAGTATAAAATAGTATTGAAAGTTGCTTTATTTTATTTTTACAAAATGATCAATCAAAATTAAGACGACTATTTACGAAAAGTGACCAATCAAAATTGGGACATAAGGAGTATAAAAAATAAATGAATATCAATCAATATTTACAAATGCATAGATGGATTTTTATCCCTACATCCATCCTCTCTCTCCTATACATCGTTTATTTTTAAATACGTAATTTTGCTTAAGCACACTGTCACAATAACTCATCAATCATTCGTCCATCCATCTACTCTTTACAGGTCCCAACATCACCTCTTTTGTGCCTATTTTTCTAACAAACTAGTTTCTCTTTGTTATCTATATATTTTGATGAATGACACTTTCTTCAATTTAAAAAGAAGTTAATGATTTTAAATATTAAAATTCATTTATTCAATTTTAAACACCTCTTTAGATGGTTATTGTGAGCGTTTAAGTAGGATGATTGTTTTGTAATAAGTGATTCAAGTATCCTTATACTCGGTTTAATAATATTTTCCATTCAAAAAAGAAAACACCCAACCTAATTAACCAATGCATGTCTACACACACAAATGGATGTGTATAAGATTGTAATTTGTCGAAAGGTAGCATCCTGTACAAAAAATTCAAAATTTATTCTGAATTTTGGCACAATAGAGACACGAAAATGATTGTACTAGAAGGTAAAGGATAGCGAATGAACATCTACTGCTGTTACTACTGTCACACGCCACTGTAAAAAAAATTACTGGCATCCCACATCTTCCCTACAATTGACATGACCCCGAAACTCAACATATTTTAAAAGAGGGGTGTCTTGTGCATTCGAGTGCACCGTGCACTCATGTCACCATTTAAAAAATATATTTGATCCATTAAATATATTAAACACATCTTTTGAATATATGGCTAGGGTTGGGGCGACTGCATTCGTGCACCAGTTGCACATGAGAGTTTGTCAATACAAAATACTACTCCCTCCGTCTGAAACTAAATGATAATTTCACTGTTCATAAGAATTTAGTGGAATAGTAATAAAGTAGTGGGTAGAAAGAGTTGTTTATTAGTATTTTATATGATAAAATGATGAGTAATTAGAGGTAAAAAAAATTATTTATTAATATTTTATGTGATAAAGTGATAAAATAATTTTATCATTATGTTTGAGACGGAGAGAGGACAAATTAAAAAAGGGTGTATTAATTTAAATGAAAAAACTTTTTCACTAATAAGACGGTTATTATTGTTAATACTAATCTGAATAATTGTACTTTAAAACTACATATCGTCTCCCCTAGAACATTTCTTAACAAAATTTGCACTTTTATTATCCAATTTGAAATAAATTGCCTCACGAATTTTTAAATTACTTATTTTTAGATGAACCGTATAAAGCAAATTAACCCTAAGAATTTACAGAAATTCGCAAAAATGGCACCCCTATCATTTAGGGAAAGAAATGAAGAGAAACTTTCCCCCAACGACAGTTCAATTCCTCTGTGCCATTTTTTCGTGTTCCAAAATTATTCCACTTCCTGGATCATTAACACATGGACCCAAGATTATGATAATCCATTGAATATTTTTGTCAATTCCACATGTTATTAATCTAAACTACGAAATATATAGTGAAACATCATTTTTTGGAACATATGATATCGTGTGCCCCAAGGACGTTCCAAATTATGAGATAAAAAATCAAATCCAACCACATTATTCTCATAATCAAATTAATATTAAAACAATCTTGTGTAATATTACATTTTTTCATATTAATAATTGCACGATTCAGAGTAAATAAGTTACAATTTTTAATATAACAAATCGCACTATTCTAAAATCCATTACGAATTTATGGTGCACCCGAATGCATAAAAACTTTATCTTGATCCTTTATAGAGAATAAGACAAAAAATTTGATATTTTTATGCACAAATGTTAATGGCATAAAATGTAATATGAGTAAAATTACTTTTTAACCATTTAGAGAATGAGAAATCTAAATAAGAATGTACATTTTTTAATTTTAAGTTATCAAAAACAAGAAAAAGGAAGTATTAAGTTTGATACAAACTAAATTCCAAACACAAATTACCCCTACTAATATTAAATAGATATACCTAATCAACTAGTAAATACATGGAAAGAATTCAAACCCAAGTAAACAAAGAAGACTAGAACAGGAAATAAGAGAAAAACAAGTACCACCTCACCACACACAGACGACACATCATTAACAACTAAACATATAGCATAATCCAAACTCTCCCATGAAATTTGATCATAATATAAAATTAATACTACTACACTTATAAACTAATAGTATACTCTTATAAATTAATACCAATAACATTTAATACTATAATTTTAATTTATAAATATAGTAATATCAATTAATAAATATAATAATATAAATTTATATGCGTAATAATATAATAATATGAACAATTCTCACGTGCTTACTCCTAGCATAAACAATAAAACATAAACAAATGAAAAAAGAAACAGACAAAAAAGTTAGCAAGCATAGATATAAATGTACATTAACAATTGAAAACTATGTCGTACAAGGAGGGTTCAAAACACAAAAAGGCCAAAAATTTCAACTCAAAACCTGACAAAAGTAATGCTGACCCTACCCATTTATATTTTTATTCGACTACTTTTTCAATAGAAATTCTGTTCTTTTTCTCCAATTTCCACCCAAACAAGCCCTTATGGCCCATAGTTTCTTATTCCCTGGCCCTCCCTACTTACATACTTCATCAATTTGTGCTTGCAAAAAACTGCTGAAAACAAACACATCTAGAAAATCTTTTCCTTCTACGTTGAACCACTTTCTTCCTACCATCAAAAACCAACATTACCAGTGACCTGAAATGTCAGAATTACCCCTAGAGAGATACTGATCACCACCCATCGACGCCGATTCTTTGGCCAACGAAGCTAGCAAGCTTCGACGCTGCTGCAGCACCAAGGCGTGACGTGCCATCAGCGTATCTACACAAAGATCGACCCTCAAATGTTAGGACAGAAAGAACAAATTTAGGATTACAACAATGGTGAAAAATGATCCAAAACACATACAATAATCGTGAGGCTGTGGTTCAGATTGAGTGAAGCCATTCATATTAGCAAAGTGCTTGGTGGGAAACTGAATAGGTGCTCCACCTGAAATAAGAAATATAGGGTGTGAATGCAGAAATTGGAGTATGTAGATGAAACAAAAATTGGCCTAAAAATGTATGTGAACCAAACCATAATTTCCATTGAATAATTTTAAGACACTTAAGGGAAATTCTAGTCCACTTTTATTATACGACAAAATCTATAAAGCAAGGTTAGATATTTAAATGGGATGATTCTTGGGGTCAAATTTGAGGATAAAAAACACAAGTCACACATATACGATTTTATCCAAAAATAAATTTCAATTCTATAAATCATTGTAAGGCCTTTATTTTGGTCTTCTTTAGAAAACAAATATGATGCCCACAGAAAATCTAAGACCCAAAATAAAAAAATGACAAGAAACAGTAAATGGCAAGAACAAGGGTCAAACACATGGAACTGGGAATACAGAGTCCCAGCTATTTAGCAGTGATGATATATGATACATACACTCAAGGGTCCACCATTTTCATAACATATCTAATTCTTGAATTACTATTTATTTCAATATCCCAATAAAGGTTAAAAATAAAAATATATGATATCATTAAAATGGTGAAAATTTGCAAGAAAATCCAGTATATCCCTCAAATTAAATAAAATAATATTTTTTTTGACGGAATTAAATAAAATAATATGATACCACTAAAATGGAGAAAAATTCCAGGAAAATCCAAAATACCATTCAAATTTCAAAAGGCATATTTCCAAAATACTATTGCAAGAAAATGGGGGGAAAGTTGAAATGGCAGTGAGCTGTACAACACCTGTATTCCTCTGTGAATATGAGGAATGAGCACTCTTGTTGCTAATGTTCTCATATCTCCGAGGCAAAAACACCCCTGTTCCGGCACAAGTCCTTTTCGCCACCACCGCACGACCACCGCCTCCGCCGCCGCCGGACCCGCCGTACAAAACCGACCGCCCCCGGGTCGGATTTTGCGGAAGGGTCCATGCAGCTTGACCCCTGTTTTGGTACACTGGTTGCCTATTGTACAACATTCCAGAACCCTCATTCCGTTGCTTCTGATGAAACTGTAAAAAAATTAAAAATATCACATGAAAAATTGAATGTAACTACAGAAATTGAAAAAAAAAATCGAGAAATTAGGGATTTACGTGTGCGTTCAGGTAAACAGAGGGGCTGGGAATTTTAGCTTCAGAGTAAAATTGGGGCACAGCACAACCGCGGTTCAACCGGAGCTTCGCGACTTCACCGGCAGCGAGGTAAATCAGATCCCCAACGGCGTCGTATTCAGCACCGTACGACGACGTCGTACGGGGCGAAATGAAACCGTTAGGGCTTCCGTTGCTCGACTGAGGCGCACGCGCCATCTTCCAGAGTTTCTGCATAAAGGCAAAATAAATGCGAAAACAGAACACAAAACCAACAAAATCGGACGCGCGAGTAGAAAAATGCTGGGTACCTCAACGAGCTGTTCCCTCTGAGTTTTTTCGAAATCGTACGGAAACTCAGTGGGGAAGCGGAACTCGGTCTCCGACTCAGTTTTGAAATTCTCCTTCTCCATGAGGAAATCATCGTCGGTTAAAAACTCAGACGGCAACCAAAACCCATTGCCTTCAACAGCCATCGCAGAGAGAGAGAGAGGGAGAGCGGTGAGTGAATGATACTGTACGTGCGTGCGGACTGATACGTTTTGAAAACGGTTGCTGCTTGGAGAAGATATAATGATGTGGAGTGTGGAAAAGTGGGGCCCAGCGGGGGAAAAAGATGAGAGAGAAAAGAGAGAGGTGGGAATGTTGAGGACAGGGGGGGGTTTGCTTTTTATTAAGGTTTCATGGGACAAAAATTAAAATTTCAAATATCAAAAGAAAGGGGGGGTTTGAGACTTTGAGTTTTGTAATCTGTGTGAAAAAAATGAATTACGATTAGTTTATTAATTTTGTGGGTCCCGGTTATTAATGGATTAGAACATGCAAAGAGTCATTAGCGGTTGGAGACATTTGTCCTGTTTGCTTGTCCACCTGGCATTGTTACATTTTTTGGAGTGATTTGTTTATTTGGGGTATTGGTTTCTCAAACTTATCTTTAGATTAATCTTACGGTGCGTTTGTTAATTTGTTTTGGGATGTTTCTCCCATTCAGTTCATTTGTGGAATTTGAAATTAAGATTTAAATCTGCATTCACATTTCACATATAAAATTAGGTAAAAACTTTAGTGTAAATTAAAATCTGATTTTTACTGTGAAAATTCTCAATATCTACCTTTTCTCTCCTTTGAATATCTCACGGTATGTTTATTTCGAGATTTATGTGTGCGGGAAAAGTTATGACTTTGAAATTTATGGATTTGAAAGTCTTGGTGAATAATAAAATATATATGTGTTTTTTTTTTTTTATTATTTTGATAGGGTGAAATTTTATTTTAAATTAAATAAATGTTTAATAAGGATTGATGTAGTATTATTATATTGTGTTGAGAGTGAGAAATATAATGATGTGATTGTATTGTATTTTGTAGAAAATAAGGGGTGTAGGTGTACTTTATAGGAGATAATTTTGAAGTCTAATTTAAAATCTCAAACTATAATGAGACGTGATTTTCAAAATTTTAAGTTCATCCGGGTGAGTCCCGAAATAGTCATACCCTCAATTCCATCATCTCAACCACCATAATATATCGATGTGTACCTAGGGGTGGACGATGCACGCAAGATAATCGAAATTTTTTTTCATACTGATTCTGAATTAAAATTTTCGTATACCAAAAATTCATACTGGATTTGTCATAATCGAAAATTTCGGTATAATTAAAATTTCGATATCGAAAAAAAGTCATATGGTTGTCATAATTTAAATTTTTAAAGATGATAATCCAGATATCTAAAAATTTTGATATATCGAAAATTTTTGGTATTTTTGGTATATCGAAATTTTCGGTATGTCAATATTGATACCGATATCGTACCATAGCAAAAAAAATTGCTTCTACTTCAAACCAAACCAAACCAAACCAAAATTCGAGCATATTAACACCCCAACAATTAGTATGCAATTCAAAACCAAACCAAACCAAAAAATTGGTATGCAATTCAAACCGACAATCTCAAAGTATTAACACCCCCAATCCCCTTAATTTAACACCCCCACAATCCCTAATTTAACAAATTTCGATTCTTGCATAAAAAAAAAAAAAAAAGAGAGCATAACTTTATTAGAGATGTGAGGAGAAAGAGAAATTGGTTTGGCTTGGGCGACGGTGATTTGTGGTCACGTGGTGGATGGCTTGGCTTGGGCGACAATGACGATTGAAGAAACTGAAATGGAGGAAGAGAGCGGGTGGTGTGAGGGAGGTCAAGCGACAGACAAGAGAGGAGGTGGGCGGCAATATGGAGGGGAGGAGGCGGCAAGTGGGGGAGGAGAGAAATGTATGTGAGTCTAGTGGGAGTGGGGATGTAGATGGAGTTGTGGGCGGCAGCGGTGGCGGGAGACGACTTGGGAGGCGGGTGAGAAGGGTGAGAAGGGGGGAGTGTGAAGTGTAGACCGAGTTAGGGTTTCATTTTTGTGATTTGTGTGTTACTGTGTGTGTGTATATATATATATAATATAATTATTATTTATTTTTAAAAAAATATATGAAATTCAATATAGAATTTTTAGATATCAAAAATATTCAAGATATCTAAAAATATTTTTGGTATATAGCGGTATAATTAAAATTTCTATATTCATATACCATTACTCGCATCTAAAATTTTAGGTATCTTAAAATTTCAATAAATTCGATATTTTTTCTAAGATGCGGTAAGTCTAGATATCTGATATTTTCGGTATTTCCTCCAGCCCTATGTGTACCTCCTTACCTCTTTTTTTTAACGTAATTAAAAGTAAATTGTTACTTTATGCATTTATATATATTACTCTATTTTTACTTTTGTTGTGCTCAGATATATCACATGTCAGCATCACCAGATTAATCACACGTCAGCAGGACGAATTATCACCCGTCAGCAGGGCCCACAAAGACCTGAATCGACCCGACCCTACAGGAGGTCAAGATTCACACGGAAGATGATTTATCGTGTTTTACGCATATGTTTTGTCATGCTTTATGCACATGATTTGTCGGGCTTACGATTTGTCGTGCTTAGCGATTTGTCGTGCTTATCGATTTGTCGTGCTTATGATTTGTCGTGCTGGTCCTCTTTATATAAAGGACCTCACCTTTCATTGTAAAAAAAACTCTGGAATGTTTCTCTCATTCCACTTATATACCTACACCCACATTTCAGGGAAGAACTGCGGTTCTTCCCGCAGTGTTCTTGTTCAATTTCTTATTTGTTTGGTGGTCAAATTCAACAAGCCACATCAGAATTCGTAAATTATTTGACCGTCAACAATTAGCGCTAGAAGGAGGGTACACGATTGAAACCACGGTTGATCAAGAACAACAACGAATCTTCAAATTCACGAATCAAGTCAAGAAAGCTCGACGACTTGATGCAAAGATTGAAAAAAATTGGAACTCAGAAGAAGCCCTGTTCCTATTTCTCAACACAAATACAGAGGAAGAAAAAACCCCACAAATGAGAATCACATCCAGTATCATCTTCCTCAAAACAAATCCGAGACAAAAAACTCAGAAAAAGCCCTATAGTTCTCAATCCAAAACCCAATATACGAAAAAAAAAACAAAAAAAGAGAAGAACAGAATCCGATCCACCATCACACGACCAGAATTAATCATCACAGATCGCTTAGCGGAGTCCCTGTGGTTTTGTTACCGCCAAAATCCAACCCCGGTGCACCGACTCGACGCCAACACACTCGAAAAAATTACCTTTCAACAACGAAGAGTCCAAACTCACAGATTCAGCCTCACCGTCACTCACGCCCAAATCTCCAACATCATTAGCCGAAGTCATCGTGGTTAAATCACTGAAGCCACCGCCTCACGCATCGACTGATTCTGAGCCGCCACCGCATTTACCCCGAAATCGACGCCGAGGCCACCACCTTCATCACCATCCTTGTCAATCGACCGGCAAAAGTTCGCCATTGAGCGTCAGAGTCCGCGTCCACCGACGATTCACCCTCCAACCAAATCGCCGCCACCACCACCGCCAATTGTCGCCGTGTCGCCGTGTACCACCCACCAATCAGTTCAATCGTCCGCGACACCACTTCGCCCGAAACCGCCGCCTCCAAATCGGTCGCGTCGCAAAGCCACCATCGTCGTTCCACGGCGCCGCTTTGTCGAAATTCGATTCTTGATCGACGTGGAGGCACGGGGTGAGCCTCTCCTATGGGTAACACGTTTTCAAGTTTTAATCGATCGGAGGGTTGGTTTTTTGAGCCCAACGTTTACGGAATGGATTGGGCCCGAAATGAGCCATCTTGAATTTTTGGGCCCAATGCGGGCTTAACCTATAAATTAAAACGATTGGGCCCAAGTTTAATTAATTATTGCCCGTGATTGCGGCCCAAGTGGTTAGCTAATTAATTTATGGGCCCGTTTTAATTAAAATTTTGGGCTCGGGTTTAATTAATATTGGGGCCCAATTAGTCTTTGATTTCATGGGTATGGGGTTGAAATTGATTTTTATGAAAAAGGGGCTTGACCAATTTTTGAGTTGTTGATTACATGAATTGGGCCCTTGTTTTTAATTAATAGTGGGGCTTAAGAAATCGCACTAATTAATTAAATGAGTCCGGGTAGTTGGATGATTAATGTATGGGCACGGACTGTTGGTCATTTAATTTTTGGGCCCGATTTTTTCCCCCAAAAAAAAAAAAAACAACTTGACATTCGAGAAAAGAAATTTAGACGCGAGCACCCTTGAGTCTCATGAGCTACTCAAAGAATCTACGGGTAGTCCTTTTACCCACCCCACGGGTTTATTATATTTATGTCCTCGTGGGCTTTTCATTCATTCATTTATTTTCATTCATATTGGCCGTGCCTACAAGAGGTCGCACCTAAGCTTCTGGACGACCTTAACAAAGACGAAACGAGCCAAAGTTTTTGTTCTCTGACGAACGAACCGGTTCAGACTCGGATACCGCGCACAAAAAGCGAGTAATGGGTACGCAATGCCAAAGACGACTTCGTGCCTTACAGATACCCGCAAACAAAAGCGAGTGATGAGTCTCGGGTCGCAACTAAATAAGACATTTCGAGTACGGTTTATCGCGCGCTAAATAAGACGATCGCGAAATAAGAAAGGGGGGGTTTGCATATAAGTTAACCCATCCGTCGCACCTAAATAAGACGATCCAATTTGATTGCACCTCAATAAGACAATCAAAACGAAAAGAAGTCAAGGTGGAACATGTATACATATCATGTTCAAATCATTCAAAGAAAATGGGCACTACCGGCCAAGTTACAAAAAAGCCACTTGTATGATTATGTCCGCCTACTCGGGCGCCGGCAATCACCTTTTGGCGATTATTATGCCCTCCTACTCGGCGCTGGCAATACCTCATTTTCGGCGACGATTATGCCCCGCCATGACTGTGCAGTAATACCGCCTTTTCGGGCGACGATTATGCCAGCTTCGCCTTACTCGGCGCAGGCATTACCGCTTTTCGGCGACGATTATGCTGCGCGATTATGCGGATCGGCACACCGCTTTTCTCGCGACGATTATGCCCGCTTTAATACGCCTTTTCGCGACGATTATGCCCGCCTCCACCGCGGGCATTAACCTCGTGATGCGGCAGCAATAACGCTTTTCGGCGGCCTTCATATTGCCGCTAACTTGATGTCTACTGTAATACATTCTCCTGGATGACGACCATCCCCTAAGGTCTTTCTCCCACAGTCTAGGTTTTCAATGACACCATTCTCGGGCGGCTTCATGATGTCCAAATTCACTGCTTTTAGCTGGAGCATTCTCCAATCTTCCTGGCGAGAACGCTTCTCCCTCGGCGTCGATTTCGCGATCGTTTTTGGTGAAGTATTCTCACGCTTCGATGAGATCGTCGAACTTTCCCCCGGCGACCGGCCGCCTCCCGGCGTCGACTTCGCTTCTTCGGCGATGTCGATCCACCATTTTAGCGAAAGTATTCTCTGCGCTTCCATTAATGAGATAAATGCGAACTTTCCGGCTGGCGACCGGCCCAGCCTCCTCGGCATCGGCTTTCGCTTAACTTCGGCGATGTCGGTCCGGTCGTTTTTAGCGAAGTATTCTCCATCTTCTCGGTGATGAGATAAATACCGGAACTTTCCGGCGGCGACCAGCCCCGCCTCCGGCATCGACTTTCCGCTAACTTCGGCGATGTCGATCCACCATTTTAGCGAAGTATTCTGCTGCCTTCTGGCGATAGAGATCGTCGAACTTCACCGGCAGCGACGACCCCCACCTCCCGGCGTCGGCTTTCCAGCTAACTTCGGCGATGTCGATCTGTCGTTTTTAGCGAAGTATTCTCCCGCCTTCTCGGTGATGACATCGCCGGCTTTCCGGCGACAACCGGCCAGCCTCCTCGGCGTTGGCTTTCGACTAACTTTCGGCGATGTCGATCCGCCCGTTTAGCCCGAGTATTCTCGCGTCTTCTTGGCGATGAGATATCGTCGGCTTTCCGCGGCGACGACCAGCCCGCCTCGGACCTCGACTTTCCGCTATCTCGGCGATATCCAGTCCACCGTTTTAGCGAAGTATTCTCCACCTTCTCGGCGATGAGATGTTGGGCTCTTTGTTTTAGGCGTGACCGGTCCACCCTCTCAAAGGCATTAACCTTCTTTCCTTCATCGACATTGAGCTTCTTGTAAGACCACCACCCGATCGGTCGGATGATTTATCACGGGGTAAAGGTCGCCAAATCGCTTTCGGCCGAAGTGGGTCGATGATGGCGATGTAAAAAATTTACTCTATAAATCGCATTACTAGTAAGGCGATCTCGACAGAGGAAAGTCGTAAACTACTCGGCCATAAGTGGTCGCATTTACGGCAGCGCAAACTCTCCTAGCTCCTCATATATCTCGGCTCTTCACGAAGCCATCTCGAAGAAGACCGCTCATCTCGAGTAGGATCCCATCCGCTCTCTCCGACGAGCCACCTTCAAGACCATTTTCCTACCAGGGCATAAAAAAAGATTAGTACAACGGGTCCTCCGGCACGAAAGGACCTAAAAGACTTCGACTGTGGGGCTCAGCGAAGTATGAGCCTGAAAAGACTTCATCTGTGGGGATCTCTCCGGCACGAAAACAAAAGACTTCGTCTGTGGGGCTCCCCCCAAAATCTGAGCACAGAAAAAAGACTCGTCGATGGGGCTCACGTAGAAATCTGAGCATAGAAAAAGACTTCGTCTGTGGGGCTCCCCCGGCAAAAAAAAGAACTCTCATCTGGCGGGGACTCGTCTGAGCCACCTGAAAGACTTCGTCTGTGGGGCTCCCCGGCTGAAACCTGAAAAAAAAGCTTCGTCTGACAGGCTACCCAATCTGAGCACAAAAAAAGACGTCTGGAATCACGAAGCGATAAAAAAAAGACTTCACGATGGGGCAAAGTCGAAACCTGAAAAAACTTCGTCTGAAACTCTTTAATCTGAAACCTGACCGTCGGCAGCGAAGGTAAAATCCCCTCTATCTGAGGGCTCATTAGAGCCATCAAGATCTTATCGGCATCAAAACAAGCTCGAGGCAAACAATGTATTTCAGAGATACAACAAAAGATAAAATATGGTCGAGACATGAAACAAGATCAAGCTCTGAACAACGTCACAGCACGATCTTGGGGGCTATTGTTGTGCTCAGATATATCACACGTCAGCATCACCAGATTAATCACACGTCAGCAGGACGAATTATCACCCGTCAGCAGGGCCCACAGGAGGTCAACATTCACACGGAAGATGATTTATCGTGCTTTACGCATATGTTTTGTCATGCTTTATGCACATGATTTGTCGTGCTTACGATTTGTCGTGCTTAGCGATTTGTCGTGCTTATTGATTTGTCATGCTTAATGATTTGTCGTGCTGGTCCTCTTTATATAAAGGACCTCACCTTTCATTGTAAAAAAAAAACTCTGGAATGTTTATCTCATTCCACTTATATACCTACACCCACATTTCAGAAAAGAATTACGTTTCTTCCCGCAGTATTCTTGTTCGATTTCTTATTTGTTTGGTGGTCAAATTCAACAAGCCACATTAGAATTCGTAAATTATTTGACCTTCAACAACTTTATACTCCCTCCGTCCTAATTTTGATTGACCATTTTTCATAAATTGTCTTCCTAATTTTGTTTTGTCATTTCCTAATAAGGTAATAAAGTAATTTTCAATACTATTTAATATTATTATTTCCCTCCACCAAACTCACTTTACACCTTTTAATACTATTATTTTTCTCCACCAAACTCACTTTACCCGCTTTACACCATTTAATATTATTATCTCCCATTTTTTCTTAATTTTCGTATCTATAGTATTTGGTCAATCAAAATTAGGATGGAGTGAGTAACATCTTTTCATTTTTTAGTTTTTTATGATATAATATTGTTATATGATTAATGTAATACTGTTAAATGATTAGTATGATAACATAATAAATTTATGTGTTTTACGCTATTTTTACTCTATCATTCTATATTTTTTAATAGTGTAATATTGTTATGTCGTTAATATAATACTGTTATATAATTAGTGTAATATTTATTATAAAAATAGATTCAAATTTTGAATGTATAACTGCCAACATTTTACTAAACCCACAAAGAAATGGTCAACCGAAATTGAGGCTTCCTCATTTTTGCATTGATTTTCACCATAAAAATCAAAATTGATTTTCACCGACTCAAAAAATTATTTATCCACTTTTAAATAATTAATTAGACATAAAATTTCTATAATGATGATAATATCCGATCTCTCAAAATCATATTCAATTATAAATTATCAGATTACTACGTCGACTTGGTCATACTATATATTGAAATTTTATTTAATTATTTTCTTTTAATCTCTATTTACTCTTATTCTTGAAAAAGAAGACTTATTTACTTTGAATAGTGCATATTGGAGATGGGATGTGTATCTTTCCTTTTACATTAAAAGTGTATGGTGGTCAAAATATGGGGTGCGTTAAGTAGATTTAATATGTATTTTTTTTCCTTCTAATCGGTACATTTAACAATTTGGGGTGCGTATAATAAAAATTTGAGATGCATTTAATCGGGTATTTTTTTTTAAAATTATTATGAATGGGAAAAGTGTTAATTGCACATATACATAAATGTCCTTTTTTTAAAAGAAAACAAATAAAAACAAATGTCTCTCTTTAGGTTGAAATTCTCAATTTGATATCTATTTATACTATATGCATCAAGTTCACCTTACACTTTTATTATTATTTATAAAGATCAATATTTTATTTATAAAATATTAATTTTTATAAATAATAATAATAATAGTATACTGTAAAAATAGTTTATATAATATTTTACCCTATTTACTATGAGTTACCCTCTTACGCAATGTCGACACCATATTAAAAAAAATATGTAAATAAAAGTCATTGAGATATTGATGGAAATCAATTAAAATTTTCAATTAGAATATATTTATATTAATTTATTGTTCTACAGAATTATTTAATATTAAAATAAATAGGTTATATGTTGGCATTAGTGAGTTGAAAAAGACAATGTCTCATATACACTTGGTGCACAAATTTTAAATTCGTGTACCCGCTTTGACCCTGCCCATATTTTGATATTATGGATCCTCCTCCATTTCCCCTCTCTCACATGTTTCGCGTCCGTTTCTTTTTTTCCTTTCACACACAGCACACAATTTTTGCAGGCTTTCCATCCTCCAAAATTCTTCCAATGCTTATCCAAACAAATTCCCCAAGTTTCATATATCACATATTTTGGATTCAAAATCTTTTTTTTTAGTTTTTCATAATTTGATAAATCTAGCAAACAATCAGTCTCAGCCTTATTGCTTAGAAACTTGTCTAATGATTTGTTGGGCATAAATTCATAGATTAGAGCTCTCCTGCTTCCCTCATAGCAAAATCCAAGGAGAGCGATAATGTTTGTTGTAGCCATAATAATCGGCCAACAGCCACATGGTAAATAGTGATGATATGGTAAATGGTGGTGACGTGCCAGCCAAAACCGAGTTCGGCAGTAGAGTACGAGAATGTCAAGGTCGGCCCTTGTAGGGCGACTTGGCGACTGGCGACCTCCTCCCAAGACGGTCCATGAGCGAGGTAGACAAGAGAAGAATGAAAGTGGCCTGACGGGCGACCTCCCCCAAGGTCGCCCCACGTGTTGGGGAATAAGTTGCACAGATCTATTCGAGATGAATATTTAAATACAAATTTAATTCTTTAATTATTACTAGCATGAATTAATCATATATTAATTCAAATAATAATTACAACAACATATCATGCATATAATAAGCCAAGTAAAACCTACTCATGCGAAATCTACGGGTTTACGTGAACGTATCTCTCGGGATCCCTTAGCCCTTGCTCAACTATCCGGTGGAAGTACACTTGTCGAACAATTAACAAAAGGAAAAAATAAACTTTGTTGCACCACTTATGTGGATTTGCTAATTTTTCCAGCACATGGAATTGTACTTGGGAATGAAAGAATCATCCCCTATTTATAGGTGAGAGGTGGTCGAAATTTCGAGTGAAAAATCAATGTGGGAAAAGACTTTTCTTGATCACCAAGAAATCTTGAATATATCTCCTATATTCTTTTTCTCATAATTAAAATATTCCACAAAAATCTCACCTCCTCAAATTATGGATTTTTCGAAAATAATAAGCAAGATTCCAAGATTTGGATCTTCTTGAATTTATGAGATATTCTTGTATTTCAAGAAATACATATCTTCCATAATATCTTTTCAAGAAAATCAAGAAAATCTTTCTTGCCCACTATATTTCAAATATTTCGAAATTCTCTTATGAAATAACCAAGTGGGAGATTTCTTGAATTTAATGATATAATCTTGTATTCCAAGAATACATATCTTCATTCCATAACAAAATTCAAAGAAAATCTTTCTCCCAACTTATTCATAATTTTCGAAAATTTAGAGGAAAAATAAGCAACAATATTTATTTTATTTTAATCACATTTTTCAGTTATTGGACTATTTGTTGGGCTACTCAGGGGACCTTTAGGAGAATTAAGATTGGACCTTCTAATGAACCTTGAATATCTAATATTGAGCCACAATATAATTCAAGCCCATAAATATTAATTAATCCCACTACATAATTAATATTGCACTATCCATCTTAACCCATATTACAGTCAATATGGCTCCCGGTCATTTTTCCCGTGTTTAAGATTATCTAGCCCATTAATTAATTCAAGCCACTGAAATAGCTTTCCATTAATTAATATCTTTTATCCTTGGTCAAGGAACGATTCAACATTATTATCCATACCGTAAACTAATTCCACTTGCAAGATTTGGTATGATAAAGCTTATGAACCTCCCAAGGGGGCAAATCAAACAAGCGTACTTGCACACGATTCTTCGTATTAAATCTTAGCAATCACATGTGACTAATAATATTGCCCAAGATAAAAAAGTATTGAATCTCTTTGATTCGTTACCCATGATAAGTCAAAGCAATAGTTACCAATCCCACGTGATCCTATTTAAGGGACGAAGATTAAGAAACAACGAACCACTGAGGTCTAATTCTTCCTTGTTCAGTTCTGAAGAATTTATCCTCCTGTAGGTCCTATTCAGTGCATCAGTCATGCACTAGTGTAATCTCTTGGTCAAGACAAGTCAATCTGAGCCTTACACTTCAACCTTTCACGATGGGTTGTTCATTTCCATCTAGGTCGTGAATAACGTACTTTTAGTTACAAGGGACTGTTAATTTAATCTTCTGTGATCTGGTATCACTAAATTAACTACAATGTAACACGTACGTCTTATTGAACAATTATGCAGTAAATATATGTAACATTCGATAATATTTAAAGCATCAGTGATAAACAATTTATTTCAGTAAATAAGTCCGAAATTCAGTTTTTGATTATACAAAAGTAAAAGCATACTTTCTAGTATAATCCCAACAATCTCCCACTTATACTAAAAGTCTGCTTTTAAGTATACTACAACATGTCTCGTGTAGTCTGTGACATCTAATGTCACCTACACGAACCTATTAATTTCTCCCACTTATACTCAAAGCAGATTGGCAACGGTCTTGACACCCATTCCTTCCACATGTCTCTCGAATGTATTCAGAGGCAGACTCTTTGTGAATGGATCTGCTAGGTTGTCCTCAGACACTACCTTTGCCACATCTATATCTCCTCTCTTAACGATATCTCGTATAAGATGGTATTTCCTTCAATGTGTTTGCTGGCTTTGTGGGCTCTTGGTTCCCTTGAATTTGCAATTGCTCCGGTATTATCACAATAAACAGTGAATTTGCTGGGCAAATTCGAAACCACATCTTAGTCCACTAGGAAGTGCTTGAGCCAAACCGCTTCTTTCGTTGCCTCGCTAGCAGCTACATATTCGGCTTCCATGGTAGAATCTGTGACGCATTTCTGCGTGACGCTTCTCCATGTCACGACTCCTCCCCCCATGCAAAACACACTACCGGAGGTAGATTTTCTGGAGTCTATGTCTAATTGGAAATCCGAGTCCGTGTAGCCAATGGGGATTGGACTATCTGACTGATAAACCAACATTCTATCCCGAGTTCTTTTCAGATACTTCAGAATGTTTTTAACTGCCGTCCAATGCTCTTTCCCTGGGTTACTTTGATATCTTGCTACCATGCCTACGGCAAAGCAGATATCCGGTCTCGTACACAGCATTGCATACATAAGGCTTCCGACAACCGAAGCATAAGGAATACCTTTCATGTCATCTATCTTCTTTTACATCTTAGGGGACATTTTCTTGGATAGATGGATTTCATGTCTGAAAGGTACGAAGCCTTTCTTGGAATCTTGCATGCTGAAGCGTTTCAAGACAGTGTCTATGTATGAAGCTTGCGATAACCCGATCATCATTTTCTTGCGATCTCGAGTGATCTTGATCCCAAGGATGTGTCCGGCTTCCCCTAAGTCTTTCATATCAAACTATTTTGAAAGCCATGCCCTTACGTCTGATAACACCTTCACATCGTTCCCGATGATCAGAATGTCATTTACGTATAGTACTAAGAATACCAATGCAGTTCCGACACGCTTTTTATACACACAACTTTCAAACTCGTTTTGATCGAACCCATAAGACTTTATAACATGATCAAAACATTGGTTCCAAGCTCTGGATGTCTGTTTGAGTCCGTAAATGGACCTCTTGAGCTTACAAACTAGGTGTTCTTGGCCTGTTTCAATGAAACTTTGGGGTTGTTGCATATAGATCTCTTCATCAAGACTTCCGTTAAGGAAAGCTGTCTTGACATCCATTTGCCAGATTTCAAAGTCGAAATGCGCAGCAATCGATAAAAGAATACTGATGGACTTAAGCATGGCTACTGGCAAAAAAGTTTCCTCATAGTCGATCCCTTCTTTCTGAGTATAACCTTTTGCCACTAGTCTTGCTTTGAAGGTTTCAACCTTCCCGTCCGGTCCTCTTTTTCTCTTGTACACCCACTTGCAACCAATGGGTTTGACCCCATTAAGAGGTTCGACTAGCTCCCACACTCTGTTATGAAACATAGAACCCATTTCGGCTTTCATTGTTGTTTGCCAAGAATCTGCATCCTTATCTTGGAGTGCCTCGTCATATGTCCATGGGTCTGATTCGTCTTGTCCGGGAATCAAGTCCGAGGACTCTCCTATTCCCATGAATCTCTCGGGCTGTCTTACAACCCTCCCACTACGACGAGGCTCCGGTTGTGAAAGTGTGTCGTTTGGTATATCATCTAGTACAATTGACATTGAGGTTTGCCCTCTAAGCTCATTTAAGGTAATCTCACTTCTGGGTTTTCTTTGGTTCATATAGTCTTCTTCCAAAAAACTAAAGTGGGTGCTGATGACCACCTTTTGATCTTCGAGACCATAGAACATACACCATTTTGTTCCCTCGAGGTAACCTACAAACAACCTTAATCCTGATCGAGGATCCAATTTACCGGCTTCCTTGTCCAACACGTAGGCCGGACACCCCCAAATTCTCATGTGTCTCATACTAGGCTTGCGCCCGGTCCACAATTCTTTGGGAGTTTTGGGAACCGATTTGTATGGCACTAAGTTCAGAATGTAAGCTGTTGTTTCCAAGGCATGACCCCAGAACGACTTGGGAAGATCCGCATAACTCATCATAGATCTAACCATTTCCAAAAGAGTTCTATTTCTTCGCTCTACAACCCCGTTTTGTTGAGGGGTTCTGGGTGCAGTGAGCTGGGATGCAATCCCTTCATCAGATATGTAGTTCAAAAACTCATCGCTGAGGTATTCGCCTCCACGATCAGATCGTAGAGACTTGATACGTTTTTCCCTATGATTCTCTACTTGAGCCTTAAATTCTTTAAATTTCTCAAAGGTCTCAAATTTATGCTTCATAAGGAAAATGTAACCGTACCTTGAGTAATCATCAATAGAAGTGACAAAATACTCATAACCTCCTCTTGCTTTGGTTGACATTGGACCACATACATCTGTGTGAACGATCTCTAACACTTCTTTGGCCCTATTCCCCTTGGCTCCAAATGCCCTCTTGGTCATTTTACCCTCCAAACATGATTCGCAGGTTGGAATCGGTTCAACTTGGAGAAACTCCAAAGAACCGCCTTTCACCAACCTTTGGATCCTCTTTTGGATTTATATGACCTAATCTTAGATGCCAAAGAAGTGTCTCGCTCACACCCCGATGTTCTTTTTTCGGAAATGATTGATGTGTTATAGGATGCATTTTAAATGAGTGGTGTGCACAAGATTAATTGTATAGAGATTATTCGACAACGTTCCATGACGATAAATTTATCAAAAAGAGAAATGGTAACAACTTTATTAAAAGTAACCGAATATCTATCATAAAAAAAGTTTAGAAACCAAATTAAATTCTTTCTAAAATCCGAACGTAAAGAACATCTCTTAAAATTAAAACTTTGTCTTCAAAAACAATTTGCACACTTCTCCATTTGTTTGTTTGCCACTCTCGAAGATCGCCCGAAGGTGATGAGGACCTCACTCCCACTAAGTTTCCGGGTCCGCTTGAACCCCCAGAATGTGAAACAAACATGATCGGTGGATCCCAGATCCACCACCCATAAATGGGAGGCATACGCCGCTAAACAAGTTTCAACAACTAGTGCGTGAGAATTACCTTTCTTTCCATTCCTTTTGGGTCTGGAACAGGCTGACCTCCAATGTCTTTTTTCACAGCAAGCACTTCCCCTTAGTTGTCTTGTTCACTCCATCACCTTTCTTCACCTTATCTTTGCCATTGGCAACACTTGAGTTCACTTGCTTGTGGCCTTTGTCCCTTTTCCTGTTCTTACCACCCCGCCTGAAGAAGAAGAAGGTCCGCTTTGCCACCAAGGCTTGGCTCTTTTTCCAATATCGCCTCTCGCCGAGACTAAAGCTTGCAACAGATCAGGCATCGAGAACTTCTGATTATTCATCTGGTAGTTCAGCTTGAACTGTTTCAAAACTTTTGCGGCAGAGGGAGCACGAAATCGATTTGGGTCTCGATATCGTATTCAAGCACCAAGTACCTCAAGTTTATTAAGGTGAGCCATCATCCGGAGAACGTGCTCCCTTCTGAGGCGTTCCTCCACCATTTTCATAGAGAGCAAGTCCCTCATGGTGATTTGACGAGCCACACGGTTCTGATGTTGAAACATCGCTTTAAGACTAGTCATGATTTCCGCAGCGGTCTCAACGTTCTGGTGTTGGTGTTGCAACACATCTGACATAGAAGCCAAGATGGTACACTTTACCATTTCGTTAGACCGCTCCCAGTCAGCATACTCTTTCTTAACCGTTTTAGTGGACTCATCTTTTGGCTTTTTCGGTTTAGGTGTGGTCAGAACCCAGTTATGGCTTTGTGCAGTGAGGACAATAGTGAATTTTCGATTCCAATCAACAAAATTTTCTCCAGTGAGCAAATTGTCTTTAAGTATATTGAATAGTGGATTAAAAGGTTGCGACATGATGAACTGAAATAAATAAATAATATGCATAAGCACAAATATATCACAAGGTTCGATCACATGCATCATATTAAAATCTCAAAAATATGAACATGCATCAGCCAACATCTCAAAACAGTTTAAATAAGCCACGTGGGGTGGGTCATTATTTAAACACATTCAAGCAAGTTACAAACAAGAACGATTTACAAACCTTTAATATCCAGATTAATAGTTGGCTCCCACTTGACCAATATAAAATTGACAGGGACTTCGGGGAAGTATATGCATATCAATTTTATACCTAAGTAATAACCATGATTAAAATACAGGATTATTATTTCGCTTTGAACGAGCCTCGTGGGGAGGGTCATCGTCGCCACTAGTAATAACCCACAATCATCCGTTTGGAATTCATTCATGTGAAAGCTATCTTTTGACCGTCCCGTGGGGGAATTTCTCCAAAAGAATTCACAAATAAATAAATCATGGAGGTCAAAAATTAATTCAATTTTATTATCCTAATAAAATTGTCAATTAATTATTTAAACATACTTAGTAATTTTGAAGGTGAGATTTTTCATTTGGGCAACTCTCATGCAAACACATTTAAACAAATTAAATAAAGCATAACATAGCAAAAATAAATCAAGCAAAAATGAAAATAAACATATTGGGCACAAATTATCCAATTGTCATGGTTTGATTTTTTCTTGGCTTGATCTTGAAGAAACACCGCCTTTGAATTTCTCCCACTCGATCGTCTCGAAAAATACTCCGTCTCGAACGCCACGCCAAGCATTTCCGCAACGGATGCACGCCCACATCCGCCTCATCCTTTGCACGCCCGCACGCAGTCTTTGCACATCTAAGCCTTGCCGCCCGTCTGACACCATATCCTCGCGCCCGCTCGGCCCTCGGCCTCGCCCGGCGCCGTGTCGTGTCTCTCATCAGCCGACCGTCGTCGCCGCGTGTGCCTCCTTTGCACGTTTCACGCGATGCACACCGCCTACACCCGATTCTGGATTTCGTCCTTAATTCTTTCGTCTCGTCGCTTTTTTTACCCTTGCCATAATTTATTTACAAAAAATAAATAAACCTAGATCTAGACTAGTCTATTACATTGATCAAATCAAACAAATCCTAATCTACTCGTGGATTTTCTCACGAGGCAAAAACGAATCGAACGAATCGAATTAAAAAACCACAGTTTATATGCATGCATAAATAAACACATTAAATTCCATGACAATTGGATACCTGCAAAACAGATCTAGCAATTCTACTATCCAATTTCAAATTTAATGTCAACGAATTAAATTACAATTTAAAAAATTCAGAGAGCTCGAAACCGTGGCTCTGATACCAGTTGTTGGGGAATAAGTTGCACAGATCTATTCGGGGTGAATATTTAAATACAAATTTAATTCTTATGATTATTACTAGCATGAATTAATCCTATATTAACTCAAATAATAATCCAACAACATATCATGCATATAATAATTCACGTAAAACCTACGCATGCGGAATTCTACGAGATTACGTGAACGTACCTCTTGGGATGGCAACAGTGTGGCTGATTAGACTAACCGAAAGAACTTCCCAAGTATTCCCTTAGCCCTCGTTCGACTATCCGGTGGAAGAACTCTTGTGAACGATTTAACAAAAGGAAAATAAATTATGTTGCACCACCTTTGTGGATTTACTAATTTTTCCAGCACATGGAATTGTACTTGGGAATGAAAGAATCATCCCCTATTTATAGAGCATGAGGTGGTCGAATTTTAGGTTAAAATAATGTGGGAAAATATTTTCTTGATCTCCAAGAAATCTTGAATATATCTCCTATATTCTTTCTCCCATAATTATAATATTCCACAAAATCCCACCTTCTCTATCTTTATGGTAGTTTTCGAAAATATAAGGGTTCAAGAATCCAAGATTTGGATCTTCTTAAATTTATGAGATATTCTTGTATTTCAAGAAATACATATCTTCCATAATATATTTTCAAGAAAATCAAGAAAATCTTTCTTGCCCTTTATTTTCAAATTTTCGAAAATCATATTATAGATAACCAAGTGGGAGATTTCTTGAATTTAATGAGATAATCTTGTATTCCAATAATACATATCTTCATTCCATAACAAAATTCAAAGAAAATCTTTCTCCCAACTCATCCATAATTTTCGAAATTTATTGGAAAAACAAGAAACAATATTTATTTTATTTTAATCACTTTTTTTCAGTTATTGGACTATATGTTGGGCTACTTAGGGGCCTTTAGGAGAATTAAGATTGGACTTTCTAATGGACCTTGAATATCTAATATTGAGCCACAATATTATTCAAGCCCATAAATATTAATTAATCCCACTACATAATTAATATTGCACTATCCATCTTAACTCATATTACAGTCAATATGGCTCCCGGTTATTATTTCCCGTGTTTAAGATTATCTAGCCCATTAATTAATTCAAGCCACTGAAATAGCTTTCCATTAATTAATATCTTTTATCCTTGGTTAAGGAACGGTTCAACATTATTATCCATACCGGAAACTAATTCCACTTGCAAGATTTGGTATGATAAAGCTTATGAACCTCCCAAGGGGGCAAATCAAACAAGCGTACTTGCACACGATTCTTCGTATTAAATCTTAGCAATCACATGCGACTAATAATATTGCCCAAGATAAAAAGTATTGAATCTCGTTGATTCTTTACCCATGATAAGTCAAAGCAATAGTTACCAATCACACGTGATCCTATTTAAGGAACGAAGATTAAGAAATAACGAACCACTGAGGTCTAATTCTTCCTTGTTCAGTTCTGAAGAATTTATCCTCATGTAGGTCCTTTTCAGTGCATCAGTCATGCACTAGTGTAATCTCTTGGTCAAGACAAGCCAATCTGAGCCTTACACTTCAACCTTTCACGATGGGTTGTTCATTTCCATCTAGGTCGTGAATGGCGTACTTTTAGTTACAAGGGACTGTTAATTTAATCTTCTGTGATCTGGTATCACTAAATTAACTACAATGTAATACGTACGACTTATTGAACAGTTATGCAGTAAATATATGTAACATTCGATAATATTTAAAGCATCAGTGATAAACAATTTATTTCAGTAAATAAGTCTGAAATTCAGTTTTTGATTATACAAAAGTAAAGGCATGCTTTCTAGTATAATCCCAACATGAATGTCGCGATTTACTTCGTCAACTTTGGAAGTTATATGAAGAGAATTGTCTTACTCAGTTCCTCAAAAAGCCGGCGAACAGAGACTCCCGAACTGAAAAATCGGGTGATCGTAGGGGTAAGCGTAAGACAAAAGAAGTATCTGATAGTGATCCTGAGGAATCCCGCAAGAAGTTGGAATTACCCAAGAGAGGAGCTTCTACCATGAGCAGAGGTCGAGAGAGTCAAGATATCAAAATGATTCGCCCAGACTATGGGCCAGTGGGTGGATGCTATCAGGCACCAACATTATCAAATAGGAGGAAGAAGATGGAAATGCACGCCATGCAAAGCATACATCAGGTGAACGTGGCGAGCACCTCATCGAGCATACCACTCTCTCACCAAATTTTATTTTCAGAAGACGACCTTGATGGTATCATCACCCCTCACAATGATTCGCTAACGATAAGTGCCCGACTACTTAGGTTGAAAGTACATCGACTCCTTGTAGATACAGGGGCATATGCGAACATTTTGTTCGTCAACACTCTACATCAGATGGAGAAACAAATGGAGCCCTGTGATCACACCACAATGGGTTTCGGGGAATCTATAACTCAACCATATGGAATGATTAGGCTAGGAGTTGAGTTAGAGTCAACTAATAATCCAGAGATTCGACGAACTAGAATGTTAGACTTTGTAATCGTCGATGCTCCGTCTACTTATAACGGGTTTTTAGGTCGCCCGTTTATTCAGGAATTCAAAGCTGCCTGTTCGACTTATTACTATTGTGTTAAGTTTCCAACCCAAGAAGGGACGGGTAGCGTAAAAGGCGACCAGAAAAAAGCTCGAGATTGTTTGCTGTCATGCGTGCCAGAAAAGTAAAATATCGTTAACATGATGGAGCAAACATGGGAGACCGGAGAATCAAGCCAACAGGCTAACATATTATCGAGGAAGCTTATACCTCCTCTATCGAGCACATCTCCAAGGGCAAACACAAAACTCGGAATGATTACTCATGTTCCGGATCTAATGAACATTGATCCACCAAACGAGCTACCGGACTTAGAACCTCGTCTAGATTTTGATCCTATGGAGGTAGATGATGAGCACCGAGGGTTGATCGAAGATCCTCGATGGAAGCAAAAAAATAGGCGAGCAACGCCTGTTGAACAATTGGAGTCTGTCAATATCGATCCGATCAGACCAAAATTAGAAGTGTTCATTGGTTCATAATTACCGGAACCATTCCGAACAGAAATGATCGCGTATCTTCGAGCAAATTTAGATGTGTTTGCTTGGTCACATGAGGACATGGTCGACGTTGATCCTAAACATGCATGTCACTCTCTTAACCTTGACCCAACACAAATTCCAATAATCCAGAAGCGGAGAAAATTCAGTCCGGAGAAATATGCAGCTATGGATATTGAAATTAAGAAATTGCTCGATAATAAATTGATTCGAGAAGTAAAGTGCCCAAGATGGCTTGCTAACCCCGTGCTCATCCGCAAATCTAACGGAGCTTGGAGGTTATGCATAAATTTCACTGACTTAAACAAAACATGCCCGAAAGACAATTTCCCGATGCCACATATCGATTATTTGGTCGATAACACAGCAGGACATGAGCTCATGACTTTCATGGATGCATTTGCTGGGTATCACCAAATATCCATGCATCCAGACGATCAAAAGAATACGACTTTTTGCAGCGAAAAGAACATGTATTGTTGGCAACGCATGCCGTTCGGGTTAAAGAATGCTGGAGCAACGTATCAACGTTTGGTGAACAAGATGTTCGACGAACATATATGTCGAACAGTTGAGGTGTACATTGATGACATTGTGGTAAAAAACGAGCATAAGGAAGACCACATTACCCACCTGGCACAGACGTTTGATATTCTCAGGGAGTATAACATGAAGTTAAATCCAAAGAAATGCAGTTTTGGGGTTCATTCGGGAAAATTCCTAGGACATATGGTTAGTCAACGGGGGATCGAAGCGAACCCATCAAAGATTCAAGCTATGCTCGATATGCAGGCCCCCAGAAGTGTGAAAGAAGTTAAAAAATTAACTGGACGTTTGGCTTCTGTAAACCGGTTTATATCACGAACTGGAGATAAATGCAAACCTTTCTTTGATGCATTAAAGAAAGGGAGATTCCAGTGGACAGAGCATTGCCAAAATGCATTTGAGTCATTAAAGCAATACCTTGCGGATACTCAAACATTATCTAAGCCTGTTCTAGACGAACAACTTTATTTGTATCTTGCCGCCTCAGAGCATGCAATTAGCGCTGTGCTCGTTCGAGCAGAGGGGGCAACACATTTGCCTATTTATTATGTAAGTCAGGTACTCAAAGAAGCCGAGCTCCGGTACCCTCCATTGGAAAAACTCACTTATGCTCTCGTTATGAGTGTCCGAAAACTGTGACCATATTTTTTCGATCACTCAGTTGAGGTGCTAACCACATTCCCATTACGACAAGTTCTCCACCGACCAGACACTGCTGGCAGGTTACTCAAGTGGGCGGTGGAGTTAGGCCAATTTGGCATTACGTTCGCCCCACGAACAGCAATGAAGGGCCAGACTGTTGGGGAATTAATTGCCCGGATCTATTCGGGATGAATATTTAAATACAAATTTAATTATAACAATTGTTACTAGCATGAATTAATCTTATATTAATTCAAATAATAATTCAACAACAAATCATGCATATAAACAGTTCACATAAATCCTACGCATGCGGAATTGCTACGGGTTTATGTGAACTAACCTCTCGGAGTGACAACCGTTGAGAAGATGGATCCCGTTCACACGAACACACCAAAAAACCTTCTCAAGTATTTCCTTGCCCTTGTTCAACAATCCGGTGGAAGGAACTCGCGAATAATTTAACAAAAGGAAAAATAAAATTATGTTGCACCACCTTTGTGGATTTCTAATTTTTTCAACACATGAAATTGCGCACTCACAATTGAGGTTTTTCGAAAATACACAATCTGTCTACGTTTCAAAATATTTGATATTTTATCGACGCTGATATTTTTCCGAAAAACCAATTTTCGTGTTCACATGGGGATGAAACATTCATCCCCTATTTATAATGAGGGGTTGGTCGAAATTTTAGGTGGAAATAAAGATGGGAAAATCTTTTTCTTGATCTCCAAGAAATCTTGAATATATCTCATATATTCTTTTCTCCATAACTAAATATTCCACAAAAATCTCAACTCCTCTTGTTATGGTATTTTTCGAAACATAAGGAGTAGGAATCCAAGATTTGGATCTTCTTGAATTTATGAGATATTCTTGTATTCCAAGAATACATATCTTCCATAATATATTTTCAAGAAAATCAAGAAAATCTTTCCTCTCCTTATTTATTCATAAATTTTGAAATATGCTTAATAAATAACCAAGTGGGAGATTTCTTGAATTTAATGAGATAATCTTGTATTCCAAGAATACTTATCTACATTCCATAACAAAATTCAAAGAAAATCTTTCTCCCTCTTTTATTTATTATTTTCGAAACTTTTAGGAAAATTAGGCAACAATAATTAATTTTATTTTAAACACCTTTTTCAGTTACTGGACATTATGTTTGGGCTACTTGAGGGGCCTTTAGGAGAATTAAGATTGGACCTTCTAATGGACTTTGAATATCTAATATTGAGCCACAATATTATTCAAGTCCATAAATATTAATTAATCCCACTACATAATTAATATTGCACTATCCATCTTAACTCATATTACTGTTAATATGGCTCCCGGTTATTATTTCCCGTGTTTAAGATTATCTAGCCCATTAATTAATTCAAGCCAATGAAATAGTTTTCCATTAATTAATATCTTTTGTCCTTGGTTAAGGAACGATTCAACATTATTATCCATACCGGAAACTAGTTCCACTTGCAAGATTTGGTATGATAAATCTTATGAACCTCCCAAGGGCAAATCGAACAAGCGTACTTGCACACGATTCTTCGTATTAAATCTTAGCAATCGCATGAGACCAATAATATTGCCCAAGATATAATGTATTGAATCTCGTTGATTCTCTACCCCTAATAAGTCAAAGCAATAATTACTAACCACACGCGATCCTATTCAAGGGACGAAGATTAAGAAATAACGAACCACTGAGGTCTAATTCTTCATAGTTCAGTGCTGAAGAATTTGTCCTCCTGTAGGTCCTATTCAGTGCATCAGTCATGCACTAGTGTAATATCTTGGTCAAGAAAAGCCAATCTGAGCCTTACACTTCAACCTTTCACGATGGATTGTTCATTTCCATCTAGGTCGTGAATGGTGTACTTTTGGTTACAAGGAACTGTTAATTTAATCTTCTGTGATCTGGTATCACTAAATTAACTACAATGTAACACGTACTATTTATTGAACAGTTATGCAGTAAATATATGTAACATTCAATGATATTTAAAGCATCAGTGATAAATAATTTATTTCAGTAAATAAGACAGAAATTCAGTTTAGTTATACAAAGTAAAAGCATACTTTCCAGTATAACCCCAACAATCTCCCACTTATACTCAAAGTCTGCTTTTAAGTATACTACAACATGTCTCGTGTAGTTCCTAATACGTGACATCTGATGTCACCTACACGAACCTAATAATATCTCCCACTTATACTCAAAGCAGATTGACAACGGTCTTGACTCTCATTCCTTCCACATGTCTCTCGAATGTATTCTGAGGCAGACCCTTTGTGAATGGATCTGCTAGGTTGTCTTCTGACGCGATCTTTGCCACCTTTATATCTCTTCTCTTAACGATTTCTCGTATAAGATGGTATTTCCTTTCAATGTGTTTGCTGGCCTTGTGGGCTCTTGGTTCCCTTGAATTTGCAACTGCTCCTGCATTATCACAATAAACAGTGATTGTGCTGGGCAAATTCGGAACTACATCCAAGTCCACTAGGAAGTTCTTGAGCCAAACCGCTTCTTTCGCTGCCTCGCAAGCAGCTACATATTCGGCTTCCATGGTAGAATAGGCGATGCATTTCTGCTTAACGCTTCTCCATGTCATGGCTCATCCCCCCATGCAAAACACACTACCGGAGGTAGATTTTCTGGAATCTAAGTCTGATTGGAAATCCGAGTCCGTGTAGCCGATGGGGATTAGACTATCTGACTGATAAACCAACATTCTATCTCGAGTTCTTTTCAGATACTTCAGAATGTTTTTAACTGCCGTCCAATGTTCTTTCCCCGGGTTACTTTGATATCTTGCCACCATGCCTACGGCAAAGCAGATATCCGATCTCTTGCACAACATTGCATACATAAGGCTTCCGACAGCCGAAGCATGAGGAATGTCTTTCATATCATCTATCTCCTTTTGTGTCTTAGGGCACATTTCCTTGGATAGATGGATTCCATGTCTGAAAGGTACGAAGCCTTTCTTGGAATCCTGCATGCTGAATCGCTTCAAGACAATGTCTATGTATGAAGCTTGCAATAAGCCTATCATCATTTTCTTGCGATCTCGAGTAATCTTGATCCCAAGGATGTGCCCGGCTTCCCCTAAGTCCTTCATATCAATGAAGCCTTGGGGTGAAACTATTTCATAATTTGGAGTGAAACTATTTCTGGCCCGTTCATCATTTATGGGTAACAACGTGCTCCCTTGTTCAATTTGGAGTGAAACTATTTCTGGCCCGTACCTCAAGTTTGTTCAAAATTATGGTAACACATTGGTTCACTCGTGGGCCGAATCATTGTCTCTGTCAGTCCGAACTTGTAGAGAGGTGCGAAATTAATTCGTTTATTTAATTTCCCTCAACACTCCCCCTCACTCGTAGACCGAATCATTGCTTCTGCCATTTGGGGAGGAGACCCAACGAGTGAATAATTTTAAATGAGTGGAGTGATTTTCATGGGAATCGAACCAAAGATCTGGGAGAGCCTAAGCTCTGATAACATAAAATAATTTCGTCTCATCTAAAAGTCCGAACTTGTAGAGAGATGCGAAATTAATTCGTTTGTTTAATTTTCCTCAACATACCCTAGTGAGGGCGAAATATGATACAGTAACAATTATTTTCTGTTATTGTACCACTATAATTCTTACTCTTTCTCAATTATAACAATTGTGTGATATTTTTTGGGAACATATACTGGATGTAATTAAGTTTATAACTACATATATGCATGTTCGATAATGAAGGATTTAGAGAAGAAAGTAAAATACACGAATCCGTTAATGAAGCTAATAATTAAATAACGGGCCAGTTATAAAAAAGTAACCAATTTATAGATTAATCTATCAAAGTGTGGATAACTCAAGTGGTTAGAGCTCCACTACTTAAGACTACGAGATTTTGGGCTCGAGATATAGAGAGGAAAATATAATTTCCTCTTGTGGCGGTTCCCCTTGTGATGGGGTGGTGGTTCCCCTCTTGTGGTGGTTGCGATTTCGGTTGCGGCGCAATTACGATTTTGAGTTGCAGTTTCGGGTGATCCCCCTTTTGTGCGGTTCCGGTCTTCGGATGATCTCCCTCCTGTGGTGGTTGCGGTTTCAATCTATAGCGAGATGAAAAGATGTGTCATGTATCCGATGGTTGAAGAAATTATTGTAATTGATTATGTTAGAGAAATACTGTAATTGATTACGTTTTTTTTTTAATTATAGATTAGCCCATCAGGCTAAACGGCCCAAAATAAGTTAGGCCAGTTTTTCTTTTGGGCCAACAAGTGTGAGCCTAACTTATTGCCCGCTAGGCCTAAGATGTTAATGTGAATCAGTCAGAGTTTGTTAAGTTGTTTGAAAACAATTGATGTATAACTATACAGTATAAAAGAACAAATATTTATAAAGTAATTTAAAATTGAGTCCCACTTGTGTGAGACGGTTTCACGGTGAAACAAAATATAATTTGGGGATTGACATTTTAAGACTTTGAGAGGAATGAATGTTAATAGAGCCGGTCCTATGATTTTAGGGGCCCCAGTGCAAAAAAATTATTAGGCCCTTCATATTGTATAATAAAAAAATATTAAAGCAAAGACAATTTGATAATATATTTTTATGATCCTGTCAATATATATATATATATATATATATATATATATATTTTTTTTTTTTTTTTTTTTTTTTTTTTTTTTTTTCTTACGTTTTTCATATCTAGATGGATATTTTCGATGAGAAGACATCTCAAATTCACAATTAACTATTAAAAGTAACATAAAAAATAAAAATCAATTAAAAAAATAATAAAAAAATTGTAAAAAATAATATATTATTGAAGTGATCAAGTGAAATTTATGAATAAGAAATCCAAACTTAAAAGTATGTATCTTATTAGAAAAGATACTATTCTTTTCAAGGACCGTTCATTAAATATTTTTATGAACGCACATATATAAGATGTGTAAGACTAATTTTAAGAGAGAGAAAATTAAAAGAAGTGAAGAAGAAGAAGAAGAAGAGAAGAAATTGTGTGTAGCTTTAAATTGTGTGTAGTAAGAAATAACTAATAAATTATAAAAATATTTGAAAATAAATTATGAATTGTGATTTGAGTGTGGGAATGAGAATTATAAGGGATTATGTGGCTGATTAATATAAGGAAAACTTAAAACTTTGAAAAGAAAAGAAATAAGTATATAAGCGACAAATAACTGAATAAGTAACTAAAAAAAGAAAAAACGATAAATATAAGGAAAATTTAGGCCTTTAAAAAAATAGAAAAAAAAGCAACATATAAATGTTTAAGAAAATAAGCGACAAATAAGTAACTGGAAAAATAAGAAAAAAGTGACATATAAAAAAAACTTAGGCCTTCGAAAAAAAATTAGGAAAAAAGCAACTAAAGGGCGTCGATCTCAGGAAAAAAATAACTAAAGGGTGTCAATCTCGTGACCTAAAACTAAGCTAGTTCTTCCAGGCACGCATAAAGCCAACTCGTCTAGCTACTGATGATATTTTATGTTTCGACTTTGTAAAATATACATACATACATTTATAAAGAAATAAATAGATCGGGGCCCTCATTGGAAAGGGGTCCTATGCGGCGGCACCACCTGCGTCGCCCCAGGGCCGCCTCTGAATGTTAATTTGTGCTAAGTTATTCCCTGTCTTATGCATGAGATTGTCTCGTAAGTATTTTTGTCAAATTTTAATATCTCATTTCTCTAAAAAATATAACTTTTCTCAAACAAAAAAGGGGAAAGGGTAAAGAAAAGCTACTATTCCTTTATGCTTCAGTTTTTACTTTGTATGAGTTAAAAAGCCTGCTAAAGAGTAAAATAAAAGTATGACAATCGATCTTTTTGTTTAAAAACCTTAACGGGTGGGTGATGTCCTAAATTCAAAATACTTCCCCTCATTGAATTTGATTCTTCATTGTAGAAGAAAACGATTCAATGCATTCTTGAATCAAAGAAGAGTAATATTATTGAGAGAAAAGTATACAGCCGAAATAGAGAGAGAGAGAGAGTCGATCTGAATGAATGAGGTGTGAAAACCCTAATTCATCTATTTATATACAAGGGGAAAATAACACATAAGTGACAAAGTATTAGTTGGACTAACTAAAAGTATTAGTTGGTCAGACTTGATCAATATTCCTTATTACCCCTCCTCAAAATGAGAATGGATGTTGATCAATCCCATTTTGCATTTGAATTGTTGAAACAAGGCTGGTCCTTGTGGTTTGGTGAGGACATCAGCAAGATTTTCCTCAGTTGGGATGTGGATGACTTTGATTGTGCCTTGTTTGATCTTCTCCCGGGTGTAATGACAATCAATGTCTATGTGCTTGGTCTTTTCATGGAGAACAGGGTTGTATGCCATGCAATGAGCAGCCCTGCTGTCTGTATATATGATTGCGGGTTGAGGATGAGATATATGTAGGTCTTTGAGGATGTATAGAATCCACTGAACCTCAGCTGCAGTTGCCCCCATTGCCCTATATTCACTTTCTGCTGATGACTTGCTGACTGTGGATTGTTTCTTTGACTTCCAAGATATAAGGGAATTGCCCAGATATACTGCATAACCTGTTATGCTTTTCCTTGTATCTGTGCATCTGGCCCAATCAGCATCAGTGAAAGCCTGCACTTTGAAAGAGTCATTAGTAGGATAAAAGATGCCCTGTCCAGGAGTGGATTTGATATACCTGAGGAGTCTGTGAGCTGCAGCTAAGTGTGATATGGTAGGTTTACTCATGTATTGAGTAAGTGTTTGAATGGCATATGAAATATCTGGTCTGGTAATGGTAAGATATAGCATTTTACCAACCAGTTTTCTGTACATAGAGGAATCCTCCAATAATGGAGAATTATCAGAGGTGAAAAATTGCTTAGAATCCATAGGAGTAGTGCAAGGCCTACTTCCCAAGTAACCAGAATCATTGAGTAAATCCAAAGCATATTTTCTTTGGCATAACTGTAAACCATTTTTGTTTCTAGCAACCTCTATGCCAAGTATGTATTTAAGATTTCCAAGATCTTTTATAGTAAACTTGTCATGTAAAAAAGATTTGACATTTGTGATTTCAGACAAAGTGTCCCCACAAATGATAATATCATCAACATAGCAAAGTAAAAACAAAGAAAAGAAGTATCGTCGTGGTTTTTGTGAAAAGAGAATTATCGAGATGTGATTTGTATGTAACCAAAGGTTATCGAGTTTCACAAAGTTTGGTAAACCATTGTTTAGAAGCACCTGCTAAGGCCATATAAGCTTTTTGATCGGTTTACAACAGGCGGATCTTCACTTCGGCTGGGCTTTGGGCTTCGAAAGATCTTGATCCAACACAATTCTATACATATATGGGTTGTATATTTTATATTGTAAGTTTTAGCCCAGCCCAAAAAATGCTACTTCCTTTTTAATTTTAATTGTACACTGCCCACCAAAATTCAAAACTCACACCTAATTAATTAGCCCATCTCGCCCCAAGTTAAAATGTACTAGAATTGATAGTTGGAACTTGGAAGAGTACTAAAATCCATCTCTCTCAACAAGTCCTTTTGTAATATTTATCTACAAATGGGAGTTGGCCTCCTCTTTTATTTAACCACCAAAGAATAATGTATTGAGATTAAAGAAATATATATATATATATATATATATATATATATATATATTTTTTTTTTAATACAAGAGCAACGTTCTTGAAATTTCGAATGTGTATTAAAAATCTTACATTTAACATTCATAGTTAGTATAATATTTCTAACTTATAACCTAATTAACAATGTTTCTTTTCTAATTGTTGACATATATACACATACTTAATCTATTGATTATTGGATGCAGACTTCACGAAGTAGTCAGATAATAAAAACAAGAGTAGGTCTAGTGTGAAAAATTTTCAGTATGAAAATCTATAAAATTGCTCTAAATCAATCATCTACACCCTAAACACTAAATAATGAACCCTAAATTATGACCTATTCGGACCGGGTGAACCATGAATCACTTGGGCCGAGTGAACCATGAACCACTCAATTTTGTCTTATCTTCACTAATTACAGAATTTTGTTGTAAATTAAAGTTTTTTCATGTATGAAAATTTTTATTCTAGACTTTGTATAAAAACAATTAAAACCTTAGGGATTAGATGTTGGGGAGCACATATTAAATAATTTGAAAGAAACTGTTATTATATATTTAAAGAGTCACATTTGTGTGAGACAAAATATAATTTGGATTTGAAATAGGTAGGTGTTGAATTGTGTATTTGTGCTAGTTTGAACCCCGTCAATATGAATTTTTGTGATAATTAAATCATAAATGACAACACTGCTTGAGTATAATTAGTGTTGCTTTAATTTAAACATGTGAAAACAACATGTCGTAATAAGACGGGATGATTTATTTGTAGATTGTCTAACCATTTTTACTGAGAGAGATGTTGTTAAAGATGTAGGCATAAGCTCTGATGAATTTGCGTTTTAAAAATCTCATATAACACTAACTTAAGTGAACTTCAAAATATGTTTATGTATTAATTTAAATGTTTGAAGCGTTTACTTTTCAGCCCACCCCAATATTAAGTCCTGGATCCGCCCCTGGTTTACAAACTCTTGAATCAGTAGGATTACAGTAACCAGGAGGAGGTGTCATATAAACTTCTTCAGATAAATCACCATGCAAGAAAGCATTATTAACATCACACTGATGTATAAACCAATTTTTACTAACAACAACAGAGAGAAGAATTCTTACAGTTGTTATTTTGGCCACAGGAGAGAAGGTGTCAAAGTAATCAACCCCCTCTTCCTGTGTGTAGCCTTTTGCTACTAATCTTGCTTTGTACCTGTCAACAGTGCCATCAGGTTTATATTTTACCCTATAAACCCACTTGCACCCAATACAATGTTTGTCAGGTGGTAGAGGCACTAAAATCCAAGTGTTAGTCCTTTCCAAGGCATTAATTTCAAATTTCATTGCCTCTTGCCAATGAGGATCAGTGCAAGCTTGTTTGTAGGTTTTAGGTTCAGAAATTTGAGTGATATTGCCAATGAAATGAGCATAAGAATCAGAAAGTCGTTGGTCAGACAAATAATCAGAAATGGGATACTTGACAGAAATGTTAGCAGATGTATGATGCAAAGAATCAGGAAGATTGGTTTTATAAACACTCAAGTAAGCAGGTAAAACCTTAGGTCTGGAAGATCTTCTTAGGTCTTGTTCAACATTATGAAATACTTGTTCATTATGTTGAATAAGCTCATTCGATATAACACCATTAGTCATGTCAGTAGAAGACTCATCAATAGGGTTATCATGTTGTGTATGTGTTGAGTGATCAGGTAAAGGTATAGAATTATCAGTAGGATTATGTTGAACAGAAACATGAGCATCATCAAACAAATAAACATCATCAGGGGAGTGGAAAGTATGCATTTGAGTTGACAAGTCATTAATGAATTTTATTGTAGCCTTCTTGTCTGAAAAGGGAAATATGTTTTCATAAAATTTGACATTTCTGGAGTTAAAAACTTTTCCTGTTGAAAGACTAAGTAATCTGTACCCTTTTGTGCCCAGTGGATAACCAAGAAGAACACATTTCATGGACCTAGGGTCAAATTTTTGCCTATGAGACACCAAAGTATTTGCAAAACACAAGCAACCAAAATTTCTTAAATGATTGTAATCAGGAAGTTTGTTTTGTAATATTTCAAAAGGTGTTTTGTTTTGAATGACAACAGAAGGAATTCTGTTTATAAGGTGTGCTGCTGTAAGAATGCAATAACTCCAGAATTTTAAAGGAAGACAAGATTGAAAGAGAAGAGACCTAGCAACTTGTAATAAATGCTGGTGCTTCCTTTCAACTAGGCCATTTTGCTGAGGAGTTTCAACACATGATGTTTGGTGTAAAATACCAAGCTTGTGATAAAACTCAGTTAACAAGAATTCAGTACCATTATCACTTCTTAAAATCTTAATTTTTGTATTGAATTGAGTGTTAACCATGTTTGAAAAATTTTCCAAAGACATTTTGACTGCATCTTTTGTTTTTAACAAATAAATCCAGGTGCATCTACTATAATCATCTACAATGGTTAAGAAATATCTATAACCTTCATGAGATGTAACAGAGAAGGGACCCCAAACATCACAATGAATCAGATCAAAACATGCATTACTAACAGATTGACTAACAGGAAATGGAGATTTCTTTTGTTTTGCCAAAGGGCAAATCTCACAGATGGATGGTAAAAGACCACCTTGGATGTTCAAACATTTTATTTTGGAAAGGTTCTTTGCAGAAATGTGTCCTAATCTAGTATGCCAAGTAGTAATGTTCACATTGGAAACACTAGAAGAACAATTATTGGAAACACTAGAAGAACAGTTTATGGAATGAGTTACAGGTATGGAAGCTTTCAAAAAATAAAGTCCTCCTTGCTGCTCAGCAAAACCAATCACTTTCTTGGTTGTGAGATCCTGGAAAAGACAATGTGAGTCCAAAAAACTAACAAAACAATTAGTAGTTTTGGTTAAATGTGAAATAGATAATAAATTGAACATGAAATCAGGAACAAACAGAACATTATGTAATGTTAAATCATCATTCAATTTTATATCACCAGAAAGTGTAGTTGTAGCAATATCATTGTTTGGTAATTTTATTTTAATAGTTGAAGGTTGTGGTGGTGAGGTAAACAAAGATGAATCATGCACCATATGATCAGTAGCACTAGTGTCAACAATCCAAGTTGAAATACCAGTAGAAACAGTATTAGAACAATAATGCAAACCTGAAATAGGATCAGAAGCAGGAGCATCCTGCGGTTGGGCAAAAGCACCAGCTACAGAGTGAGGAAGATCACTTCCCTTCTGCAACTTTGCATAGTTGAGAAACTGTTCAAACATCTCTTGATTAAAGAGAATATAATGTTCTTAACAGGAGACAACATAGTAGCATTGACATTAGAATCAGGTTTGGTTGGACCCTTGGAACCCCTCCAACTAGGAGGATACCCAATGATCTGGAAACACCTATCCACAGTATGACCAGGACCCTGACAATGAGAGCATTTTAATGGCTTCTTTTTATCCTTATAAAATTTGGCATTCTTTGCTAGCATAGCAATAGAGTCAGGTTGTATGGAATCATTCTTGGTTAAAGTCCTCTGAGACTCCTCTTGGAGCAACAGAGAATAGATCTTAGACAACGGTGGAAAAGGAGCCTGCAAAAGCAATTGACTACGAATAGCAGCAAAAGATTCATCAAGACCGAGTAAAAATTTCATAGCAGCATCATTTTCCTGTGTAATACTCAATTTCTGAGGCAAATCACAAGTACATGACGCCATAGCTCCACAACCACATTTCAAAACAGGTCTATGACTCAAGTATTCATCCCAAACAGATTTAAATTGATTATAATAATTCACCATAGATTGCGAACCTTTAGAAATAGCACTCAAAGTCTTTTCCAGATGAAAAACGCGAGTCAAGTCAGATTGTGCGTACCTCGCATGGAGCTCTTCCCATACCTCTTTCGCAGATGTGAAATAATCAAGTGTCTGCTTGATGTCAACATGGATGGAGTTAAGAATCCATGTGAGAACTAGATCATTCGCCCTTACCCACGCCGCGTAGATCACACGATCATCGGTTTCAAGCGGAGGTGAAAGTGAACCGTCAATCAACGGCAACTTATTTTTGACACTCAACGCACGCTTCACCGCGTGACTCCAAGATACAAAGTTGGATCCAGTCAACAGATCCAAAACTATAGCGATAGCAGGATTATCGTTTGGATGTAACGCCAATGGTGACAGCGGATTCAAAATCGGATTCAACGATGTTGGATCCACCACAACAGGAATCGGATTCGTAGCCATAATCTCAACAACAAGAGGAATACAAATCTAAGCACAAGATATAACAAGATTTTCGCAAAGAAAACCCTAATCAATCGCGATAAAACACAAAACAGAACAGGAAATCGCGATAGACGCGAAGAAAGAAAGCGGAAAACGGAAACAATCAGGATCGAAAATCGTTCAAGAACCTTGAACAACTGATACCATGTAGAAGAAAACGATTCAATGCATTCTTGAATCAAAGAAGAGTAATATTATTGAGAGAAAAGTATACAACCGAAATAGAGAGAGAGAGTCGATCTGAATGAATGAGGTGTGAAAACCCTAATTCATCTATTTATATACAAGGGGAAAATAACACATAAGTGACAAAGTATTAGTTGGACTAACTAAAAGTATTAGTTGGACTAACTAAAAGTATTAGTTGGTCAGACTTGATCAATATTCCTTATTATTCATCTTCTTTATTTTCTCTCTCTCAAGAAAATTAAGTTTAAAAAAATTAACTAATTATTCGAATAATATATATTCACACAATATGTTACGTCACAAACACTAATTTATTAGAGTATTAATTATTAAAATGTCTATGGAGAATAAGTTATTCAAAATATTGAGATAAAATGTCCAGTACACCTTAATATAGGGAAATCAGTTGCTCAATCACAATTAATCATTTAAAAGATATTATTAAGCTTAAAAATGACGAGAAAATGAAGAAAATTATTTTAGTCCTTTTAAAATGATTTCCCAAAAAAATGCCTGTATTCTTCCTAAAGAACGCATGGTCAAAATATATTTCGAAAAAATGAAAAAAAATCTTTTTAAACACATGTAATGTACATACTCAAAATTTGATGCTTCGATGACATCCGGATCGGACAATGACAATATATTTGGTATTTTAGAGCAAGACTCTCAAAACCCAAATGTAATATCTCAAAAAATTCAAATATCCAACTGTGTTATAATTTCTTGAAGGACTCCCTAATAAAGAAATTTAAAGACGCTAAAGAAAGAGAACTCTCAAATTCAAGATAGATATCATTTCAAGACATGAAGAAATGTGCTCATTGACATAAATGTTGCCCATTGGCAAATAAGACATGAACAAAAGACAAGAAAAAAAAAATCACACAAAAGACTTAAAAGACAAATGGATAAATCGTATCTACGTTATTTTATTTGAGTTAATTATTAAACACTACAAGTGTATATCAACTTAATTGTTCAATTGTTTAGGTAACAATTTGAATGTAATGATACTTTGATTGAAAAGTTACAAGGATTGCTATCAAAAAAAAAGTTACAAGGAATTTTGCTTTTGCCTATAACGGTACAGCCGTACAGACAAAACGGGAAATTTTTTAACTTTACTTTTTCACTTTCCGTTATAATATATACCCAAATCAAAGTAGCCGTTTTCACCTTTTTCGTGAGAAGGCTTCGAATGATAAGGTACGTTCGAATTTGAAATTTATCTCACTTGTCCCAGTCCCAAAATATCCAGTTCTGTGGCGATCAGTTTATCTCATGGTTATAGTAGAAAGAAAAAAAAAAAAAAAAAACAATTTATTTTAAAATTTTATTGTCCGATGAACTCTTTCAAATTATTTACAATTTTAGGTACAATTTTTTAAATTGTGCAATTTTGATCTATTTACTCATGTGAATCAAATTCACAATAAATTCTATCACTTTAGATTAGACACTCAAGATCTCCCATTACATGATTGTGTAACATATTCTTTTACATCATTTAAATTTACTCTATGAGTACATCTCACAATATCTGGAAATGTGAGAAATCACACTCTAACATAATTAGGTATAAGGGAGTAATTTTACGAACATGCTTAATGTTTTTCAGTTAAAATAAATAATATTAATTAATTAAATATTAATTAGAGAATAAAATTATTATTTTGTAAAATATGTTTGAGTTGCACGATATCACTTGGTGTATGCAATACCTTTCACCATCATCTAACAAATTTATAATATTTTTTGTTAATTAAGAATCTTAAATATATGTCACGGAAGATGACAAAAATTCTCTAAATCAAATCTAGACTCTTAAATAGGACTCCATATATATGAAAATTAAAAGCTACCCAACTGTCCAAGCATGTAACGATACAGTAAACATGTTTAATATCGACATATAATTTTTTTTTAATAATTTAATATTATTTATTATTGGATTAATTCTAGATAAATACACGACCTTTAGACCAAATATCAATTTAATCACGATCTTCAAAATTATTGTATAAAAGCCTAACCTTTGATATTGTTGCAAATTAATACATGTTTTTTTCCACTGGCCGTGAAGAGACGATGTGGCTCGCCAAAACTATTATTTTTGTTATGTCAGACTACACGTAGGATGAAATGTCTAAATCATAAATATAAAAAATATTAAAAAGGTGAATTAAAAACAAAATAAATAAAATCTAAAAAAATAAAATAAATTATTTAAATCTAATTTCCAAACCTTAAAAACTAATTCTCGCCGTCAATGTTTCAAAATTAAATATATTCCCATGTTCCAAAGTTGAACAAAATTAAATATAATCCCTTAGTTTTTCTTTCTCCATTCAGTCCACCCATTGTTTATTGACACTCCCTCAACCCCTCACTTGTTGTTTTCATGGCGGTCGACCTTCTTAAATTAAATTTGTGAATTGTTTATTGAGATTCGATCAATTTTTTGAAATGGATATAAATTTTATTTTTCAATTTGAGATTTATTTTATTTTAATTGTTGTTTATTTGATGTGTAATACTGCAAATTTGAAGTATAATTTTTTTTCCGGCAAATCTGAACCAAATTACTGTATGCGATTTTGGGGATAGAGATTTGATTTGGGGATTCTGTGATTTTGGTGCAAAATTCAATTTTGAGGATTCACATAACTCAAATTTGGGGTGGAGTATGTGGTTTTGTGATTATGAGGGATGTGGAATAATTTAAAAAAATATTATTTAATATGTATCATCCTAACTGACAAGTATACACATACTCTGATGAGCCACGTCACCCCTTCACGGCCAGAGGAAAAAAAACATGTATCGATATGCAACAATATCAAAGGTTGGACTTTAATACAAAAATTTTAAAGATCGTGATTAAATTAATATTTGACCAAAAAATCGTATATTTATTTAGAATTAACCCTTTATCATTCCCCTTGGAATGTTTTCCCTCTCTTAATTCAAAACTTTCCATATTTCAATGAATTGACAATCCTTAAAAATGACGCAGCCTCTAGGACCTTAATTTTAGGCCAATTTTGAGATATTTAATAGTACTTCGCTATGTTTTAGTTGATGTTTAGAATTATTCCACATAAATAAAGAAAATTATCTAATAAAAAAAATTAATATATGTATAAAATGACTAATTTACCCTCTTATTTAACAACTGTTTACTGGAAATAAGAACATGGAGTAAATTGAACAATGGAGTTGATAAGAGGGGGCAATTGCAACGTGTTCATTAATTTTTCATTGCAGAATGACAATATATTATTTTGAAATGAACTTTTCTTGTGAAGCGAATAACTAGAATCAATGGAGTATATCAACATTTTTTCTTAATATCAAATAATGACTCGAATTCATCATCCCGAGTTATAGGTATCAATGCTTTAACCAATTAATTTAATTTAATTTTGTTTAGTTATTTGATTAATGTTGACAGTTACGAGCATCATACATATATATAAAATCAAGTTCGAGTAGCACTACATTATTAAAAAAAAAAACATTATCACTTTTAAGCAGATCTGTCAGGAGAAGCTTCCAATCTTGAAGCCATGGACTCCTCTTTAATCTTCATCTGAAATGGAAGAACAATAAACAGAGGATGAGGAGGGGAGGTATTAGAACTACTAGTCGGTCAAGTCTCCTGTAAAGTAGTGTGAACATATTTAATAATATGAAATTTACTTCACCGCACTTATCAACTAATACTACAATATCATCAATTGTTACCATTTTATAAATTAATATATGGAACTGAACTTTTATTGGAAAGTTGATCTCCGTCCCAGAGATATATGCGCGGCTCATTTGAGAATTTGCTAAAAGAGGAGTGTTGCATTTGTACAAGTTACATGCATGTATTAATTATATATTAAGTTAACATATGTCCCGTATTAATATGAAATACTGGTACTGTAAAGTCGTATTTAGAATCCCGTAGCCAATTTGTGTACGCCTAGAATATTTCAAATTAAAATGCCTAGATATATGTCATTTTCATTGTTATTGGAGAGGTGAAAACCAATAAGTATGACGCTCCCCATGCAAGAAAAATACAGCTTTAATTAAATGCAAACCCACCAAAATATTAAATCCTTCAATTTTAATTATAAACCCCACTATATATTATTACAAAATCCAATTGTTCCCCAACTAATCAAGTGCATGCAGATTAGTATTGAATCAAAATATATGTTAACTTAGCGCAATAGCGCATATACACACACATATATATTGGCGTACGTAATTAAGATCCATATTTTTTTTTATCAGCCCAAAAAATGTTCGGATTCCCATTTTATTTAAGGTTTCACCTTATATTTCATTGCTTATAGAGCAGTATTTATTAGTAATAATCATATACGTGTCTCGTGATTATTATTTTAGAATACAAAAAAGAATCACGAATTAAAATTTGTATTTTTTACATTCCACCAATAGCCTAGATCATATATTTGTGACACTCTCCCAAATCCATCATTTATAGCCTAATGTAAAGAAGATGAAAATAATACGAAGGTTTATTCTAACTTTAATACGAGGTGGAAGGTATTTTATATAAATAATGACTCTAAGGTACAAAAAATAGGATAAAAAAAAAAGCTGTTGCGTTTTATACCAAAAATTTTTTTGTCCTTAAAAAATTTTTCCTTTTAATATATAGAAGTATCATGTGATGACTCATATAGATGATACATTTTCATGGTAAATTAATTTATAGAATATTATTACTAATAAATTTTCAAGTTTCGAGCCACTTGCTGTTCAAATTAGAACATAATTAAGTAAACAACGTGCCGTAACTGAAACATGTTTGGACTTGTCCAATATTCATTATAAAATTAATTAAATACAAATTATAATGAATCTAATGAATTTAAAATTTTATTGTTATTCGAAACTATTAATATGGAAAATAAGTTATGCCTTATCAAAAATCTTGATTAAAGTTATAAAATTAATTGAATCTAATGAATTTAAAATTTTATTGTTATTGAAAGAATTATGTTTTATCAAAAAGTTCGAAATGGTTTATGTTATTCTCTTAACCGTTGTTATGTTATGAATGATTATTCATAAAATTTAGTATTTTTATCTGATAAATGGTGTACAAGTAATTTTTTATATATACAGTTTGCGAGAAATAAAGAATAGAGGATAACGTATTTGAAATCTAGATATTTAAGAGCAACACATACACAATTCTTTATTCTTATTTGTGTATGTATGAAACGAGCTTACATGATATTGAACAAATTCTGCCCCTATAATTTTAATATTTGAAAATGTAGATTAACAGTGAAATATATGCCATTTTTTTCAAAAAATATTTAATGAAGTAATATTTGATTGAGGAGTAAATCTCATTTGCACAAAATACACCATATAATTTAAATATTTTATTATAAAAATGTAATTTATTTATACTAAAATATAGTACAATTTATATCATTAAAAATAAATTACATATTTAAAAAATACTTTTAAGTTAACAATTTACTTAGTGCATACAAGACCTTCCATTTATTTGAGATATCACATTGATTATGTAAGAGAAAAGATAATACTATAATAAATTATTATGAAAATGAGAAATAGCTTTAACGAGAAATAGTATTACAATAATGACTGGGTTATGACAAATTATAATGATGAAATATGGGGTAATTTATTGAACTAGGGACCAAACGGTAAATTCGAAACATTGACTTATCCATCGTTCGTCCCCACGGATACGACTAATGCAGTACGCATCACTTTCATTATAATACCACTATTTTGAATTGACATTATCAAAGTAGACGTTGGGCCTCTTTGTGGCATTTACTTTTTCTTGAAATCCAAATCTGCAACAAATACTGATAATTGAGGGAATAAAACCAGCTTCAGCAAAAACTACGTGTTTTAATTAACCGTCTATTTTTTCAATTTCCCCCAAATATTCCACCTCTTCTTAATCTATGTCGCAAGTGAGGATTTGAAGCTTCATTGATGGCGTTTTGTTGAATTGAAGTAGGCTGTTTGTTTTGGCCGTTTAAATGGAGAAAATCGAGAAGAAGGAGGGGTCCGAGTTGGTTAGTGATGACTCGGTGACTGAGTCGAGGGAGAGCGGCGGAACCACTAGTTGTGAGAGTAGATCTAGTTCTGATAATTCGTCTTCAGCTCAATTAGGTTGGTCTATTAGGAAAGCGGTCATTTGTTCGGGAAATGATTTTTCTGAAGGAAAAAGAGGTGATGGTGATGGCTCTGTATTGAAGAAGCAGGGTTCAAAAGCTTCAGGTTAGTTGTTGTTTAATTATCTCAATTTATACTTTTAATGATCTTAATTGCAAGTCTATATAATCGTAGAAACTGTAGAGATGTTTGTTTGTGTACGATTGATCATAGTATTTGCCATGGTTTTGAGCTATCAATGAACAATTCAGTTTGTATGAGTCTATGAAACACAAGGTTTTCAGAATTTGGTTAGCAGTATCTATAATTTATTTTTTCATCTTGTCTACTATGGATAATTGCTGATGTGCTGAATTGATAGAATTGGAGATGATGAAAGAGCGGTTTGGGAAATTATTGCTCGGTGAAGACATGTCTGGCAGTGGTAAAGGAGTATGCTCATCTTTGGCCATTTCAAATGCAATTACCAATCTGTGTGGTAAAGATTTACTTCCTTTCACTATGTAATCATTTTTGTTTTAAGTTTTTGTTTGTAGTATCTGAGTATCAGTTTTGTTCATCTGTAGCTACTGTGTTTGGACAATTGTGGAGATTGGAACCATTGCCACCTGAGAAGAAAACAATGTGGAAAAGAGAAATGCAATTGCTACTTTCTGTTAGTGATTATATCGTTGAATTGAAGCCCTCTTGGCAAACATTTCCTGATGGAAGTAGGCTTGAGGTGATTCAACTTCAGTTTCTTGATTCATTCTTCTTGATGATTTCATATGTATAATTCAAGTAGAATATTGATGGGATCATATGTTTACTGTGAGTTATTACTTATGAAATTATTACTTGTTTGCATCCTATTCAGGTTATGACATCAAGGCCAAGATCAGATCTGGTTATTAATCTCCCAGCTCTACAGAAACTTGACAACATGTTACTAGTAAGAGTTAACTAAATATTTCATTTCAGTTGGTTGATTAATGAGTACAAATGAACGAATAACGGACTTATTTCTTGTCCTCGTATTACTTTAGGAAATACTAGATGGGTTTACAAATACCGAATTTTGGTATGTTGATCAAGGTGTGGTAGCACCAGAGACAGATGGATTGTCCTCTTTCCGCGAAACTGTTAAACGACAAGAGGACAAATGGTGGCTGCCCGTGCCACGTGTTCCAGCTGGAGGTCTCCCTGAGGCCACGAGGAAGCAATTAACTCACAAGCGCGAATTTGCAAGTCAGATACTTAAAGCCGCTTTATCCATTAACAGCATTGCTTTAGCTGAGATGGAAATTCCAGAGTCATACTTGGAAACTCTCCCAAAGGTATAATTATATGCTCATAAGTAACACCTTTTAAAAGCACACAATTAGAACTTCATAATTTTCCATTCAACTATGTAAGTTGAATACTGACCTTGCTAAGCCATTGCAGATAAAGTTTAATAACGAACTTTCCTATATTCACTCACGGCCTATTATCATGAGATACCGTTGATCAACTTATCTGATACATAGGATATTTAAACCATTAATTACATGTCTTAATTAACTTAATTATCACACATGGGCCATAATATCATGCACTTTCTAGTAGAAAAAGTTGTCTGGTGTCTTTTTAATAACTTGCACCCACTACCATGATTTCATCATTTCTAATGTTTTCTTTTGTTATGATACTAATGCATTTATCATTCTAGAATGGGAGAGCATGTCTAGGGGATGTCGTCTACCGTTACATCACTTCCGACCATTTCTCCTCCGAGTGCTTGCTTGATTGCCTCGATTTATCCACCGAACATATTGCTTTAGAAGTAGCAAACCGAGTGGAGGCAGCAATATACGTGTGGAGAAGAAGACATCATCCAAAACCCCAACCTAATCCCAGCCGTTCAACTACCAGATCGTCTTGGGAGATTGTTAGAGATCTCATGATAGATGGAGGAGACAAGAGGGAAGTCCTTGCTGAAAGAGCTAACACCCTCTTGCATTCGTTGAAACAACGATTCCCAAGTCTTACACAAACCACACTTGACAGCTGCAAAATACAATGCAACAAGGTTTTAACATCTACAACCCAACTTCTATATGAATATTAGATCATGTGATGAAAAGTATAGTTGTATATTGGAAAAAGTACTAATACTGTTCAGCCTACCAACTACTCCCTCCGTCCCAACATAACTTGAACACTTACCTTATTTGGACGTCTAAACATTACTTGAACATTCCCAAAATGGAAACAAACATAATATTAATACATTCACAACACCCTTATTTTTTTCATTTCCCACTAAAACCCACTTTACTTGGTTTGAATGCCATTTTCAGTGTTTAAGTCCTCATGGGACGGAGGGAGTAATACTTTTCTTTGTATGAACTAATACAATTCTTTGTATGAACTAATACTTCTCATTATATATCTTAGTTAATTTTGTAAACGTAACTGCTGTGTAGAAGTTTCTGCTCCTGTTATTGCATCCTCATAACATTAATGTCATGTTTCTTTAATCTCTTCAGGATGTTGGGAAGTCCATTCTTGAAAGCTACTCACGAGTCCTGGAAAGTCTGGCATTCAACATTGTGGCTCGTATAGAGGATCTACTATACGTCGATGATATAAACAAACAATCAGATAAACTCTCATCAATGAGTTTAGTTTCACACAAAAAGGTCTCAGTCCCGTTTTCTGTGCCTGTCTCAGACACTCCCTATCGATCAGCATACAGCACGCCTAGCTTCTCCCCTGCTCCGCTGATAAGCCCAGCCCCTGGGGAGAAAACCCCGTTTCTGAATGGCAACTGGAACAAGCCTCCACGACGGGGCTTTGGTGTTAAACGGGCCCTAACAAACTACCTTCATGGCGATACTAAGGCGAAAAACGGGGCCCACATTCTCCAGGGCCTCGGTTCTATTTCGAACAGGACGATTGAAGGGACAGTGTCCCGTTTGAGCATTGAAGGGAAGGAACATGTGGCCGTCCATGTTGAGTCAAAGGTACGGCAGATTGATAGGTGAAACACTTGGCCTCAAGATCTCTTGGTTTTGAGATCATAGTCTAGTGTAGGTTGAGGAAACTGGTGATTTGAGATATTACAATTAGCTTCTTGCTTATTATCTTAGATTAAGGAATGTAATTTGAAGTGTTATTTGTTCATTGATTTGATTTATTTGGTGAGTAATGATTATATTTTCTCGATCCTTTCATATGACATTGTCATTTATGCCATGTTTTATCTTGTATTCTCCAATAAAACGTTTAAACATCATTATATTATTAGTATCATTATAATCAAAGGATTGATGGAAACAAAAATGTTTTTAGTAGAATAACAGTGTTAGTATGTTAGATGCATATCATATTTATCATATTTGTTTTTTTGTTTTTTTTTAAATGTAATTAACAGTTTACTTATTGTCCTCTAGTAAAAAACTTACAACAAAAGGATTAATAATTAAAAAGAATAAGAAAAACTGGGGCATTCCGAGAATTGAACTCGGGACCTCTCGCACCCTAAGCGAGAATCATGCCACTAGACCAAATGCCCATTTTTGTTTTTACGTGCTTAAGGAAAGGTTAACCCTGTAATAATCAGTTTATAACAATATAAACTCTCTCAAGGTGGAGTTTAGTTTGTTAATTTTTTCAAATATATTTTTCTTCCCATACAAAACTTACAACTAAACCAGCTTTAACTTTTCTTAATTAAATAAAATTATACTATCATTTATTATTTTCAGTAAAAATATATTCGTGTCGATGAACAGTATATGGCAAATCTGAGTCTATATGAAATCAGTTTTTACGAAAATAGGAGGAGAATTTGTGGCAAATTGTGTTTAACATATTAACGTTAGGATGATATTAATAATCATGAAACAAAAAAATAATCAAGATTGAATTATTCACAACCCTACTTAGCCTTGGACGGACTTGTCCTACTTTGGAGGTGTTATTCATGACGCCCTTGAGCGTTGCACATTTTTTGATTCGTTTACTTTTAGTTGGGTGAGACGTTGGGTAATTCTTTGGCCCACTTTCTAGCTCAATTTGCTTTCTTTTGTGTTTCTCCTTTGATTTCAGTGTCTGTTCTTGAGACCGTTGTAAACTCTATGGATACCGATCTTTCCGGTATTTGATTTATATATTTACTTTTCTGTAAAAAAAAAACTTGTTTATTGTTTTTTTCCTTCCCAAAGAGATATTCAGATACACAGCTAATTTGGTAGTCGAAAAATGGGCTGGTCTACTGTTTTCTAACCCAAAAATCATGGGCCTTCTTCTATTTCTAGCCCAATTTCTGTAATACAGCCCCGGAATCAGCATCTTCTTGTACGAAAAAGCAAAAGGCACTTCTCAAATCTCAACTTTCACACACATATGCGTGCAAAATCAGCCATACCCAACACACACACACAGTAAATAAAACCCCCGCCGTCCGATCCAAATCTCCGTCGCCCGATCCAAATGTCGGCCACCAGCATCCACATCACGGCGCTTGACGGCATCGTGAACGTAAACTCCCTGTTCACGCTCGCCGTTTTCATCGGGCTGGCCTGGAACCCGACCGACCCGAACAACAGCCTAATCGACCCGGTCCAGCAGCCCGATTGCTCTCCCAGCCCGAAGATCGCCGAAAATCTAGTCGCCTTCCACGTGTACTCGTTCGCGTGCTTTCTGTTCTCGAGCCTGGTGGCGTTGGGCCTGAAGCAGGCGATAAGGCTGGCCCAGGGGGCCCATTTCGAGAACAGGGTGTTTTGGGCCTTCGATCTGGCCCAGGTCAACAAGACGGCACTTCGGGTCGGGTACGTGGTGTCGTCGATCGGGTCGGTCTGCGGGTCGGTTTTCCTGATGCTGGCGTTGGTGAGTGTGGTGCAGATTAAGCTGGGGGTTTTGGGGTGTGGGGGGAGTAGGCATGGGTACGGCGCGGTGGTGCCGTTGATGGTTTTGGTGCCTTGTGGGTTGTTGATTTATGTGTGTTTTGTGTTTTATGCTTTTACTCGTTGAATTTTGTGGTTGTATTGATAGTCAAATACTTGTGTAATTTATCGTGCTTCTTGTTTGTATTGTGCTACAAAGATTTCGAGTTACTTCACTTGAGGTTCGACTTGGGAAATCAAATTTATATATTCTTAGGCTTCCTTTGGGTTATTGGTGACTGATAAATACACTAATATTCTTACACTTTTTTATTTCAAATTTAGTATAGTAATTTAGTATAGTTTTGAAATTAGTTCAAATTGTTTTAATTTTTTTATTTTTTTTTTTTTTAAATTGATCATTTTACTTGCAATTATTTTGCTTTTTGATATTGGTCTAGTAATTTTGCATGGTTTTGAAATTGATACTTTTACTTGCAATTATTTTGCAGTAGGTTACAAAACAGGTAATCGATGGATATACAATTATTTTGCTTTTTTCCCTATAATTTCTAAGAGCCACTTGAACCTTTTTAATCCTAATAATCCATCGGGTTTGGGGTTGGGTTTAAAGATAGAAGGTATATTAAAAGACAAAACCAATTGAATCAATTTATTGGGTTTAAATTGATCGAAAATCCCAAAATAAACTAAATTACGCAGAAATCACTTTTGCTCCCTAAAAAAATACATAGAAAAATCTTGATCCCAAATTATTAGAATTTAAAAAATTTAGGTGAAATTTTGAAATTAAGAAAAATAAAAAATAATTATAGATGTGACAATTATTAGTTTGGTGATATACTGCAGATCTACAATAAGTTAAAAGACTAATTTTAATTTTTTAAAGGCTTAATTGCAGAAAAAATCACGACCTTTTAAAAAATTGCAATTTAATCTCAACATTTGAATTTTGTGAAATAAAACTCAATTTTGACAATATTTTGCAAATATAGCTCATGGGCAAACACCTCCTACCCATAAATGATGTGGCATCCTAGGTGAAGAAAACTTACCATCACATCATCTACCTGACCAAAATGACGATGTTCACACTTTATTGATCTGTATTTGTTAACACCCTAAACTAAAATAGAATTTTCTAATTTTCTTGAGCCCTAAAATGAAATTTCTCTCAAAATGATATCACAGTTCTCCAAAATCTCATCTTGTCCAACCCATCTGAAATCGTTCATTGAAGTGATTCGTTCATATCGAGCGGATACCGTTATCCTAATCTATCATTTTCTTCGTACAACAATGTTGCTCCTAAGCTTTGTGGTCATGGTGAGGCTACCTGATTTTATGTCCGTGACTAATGAGAATTCAAATAGAAGGGTTTGGTGGTTTTGTTTCTATAAGGTGATATAACCCTCGATTTATTTCTCAAATTTTTATGTCATTTTTAATGGAGAAAAATTTCAGCATTATAATTTATTGAAAGGGGATTTTTTGTTTTGTTATAGAATTTTGATATCATTTTCTGCATCTACAATTTATTCGGTCAAGTGTTGGGAATAATTTGTTAGTAGGAGCTAGCTATTTGACTAAAAATTCTTCAAAAGAGAATTGTGCATTTTAAATTCTTCTGAATCATTTTCTCATTTTTGTGAATTCCCTCCATTTTAAATGGATTGTTTTTTAGTCAGGTAGATGATGAAATGGTAAATTTTTTTCAGCTAGTATGCCAAGTAATTTACGGGCAGGGGGTGTTTTTCCCGTGAGCTCAATTTGCAAAAGATTGTCAAAGTTGGGTTTTATTTACCAAAATTCAAAGGTTGAGATTAAATTGTAATTTTAAAAAAAGATTGTGATTTTTTCTGCAATTAAGTCTTTTTTAAATAATTTACATGATCAAAATAAAAAAAAGTCAAAACAATTAAAACGAATTTAAAAATAAAGCAAAGTTAATGGACTATACAAAATTTAATTTCTTAATAAAATAATGAGATTTTGAAAAGGAGATGCTAAAAATATAGAATGACCCGTTGAGACTTGAGATAACCAAAATTTAGTCGAAGGCGAGTGTTTCTTAAATATTTCACTCTTGATTGTAGGGGTGAGCATCGGTCGGTTCGGTCCCCGAACCGAACTAAATTGCAAAAATCGAAAATTAAAATGTTTAAAAAATATAAAATAGAACCGAAATCAAATTGTAGTGGAACTGAACACAAACCGAATCAAAAAATTTCGGTTCGGTTTGATTCTAAACCGAAAAAACCAAAATTCATAATTCGCAAGATGCTAACAAAATGCTCGTATTCTTAAGCGTAACAACTAACAAAGCAAAAACATTATGCATGAGGAATATGTCAAACTCATTAAATATACTCATAATATATAGACATGTCATAAGTTCATAACACAAAAAATATTTCATAACCAAAAGTTCATAATTCATAACAATAAATTAAAAGTGGGATGGTTGTCATTTGTGATGGGCAACTGAGAAGGGATAATGGGCCGTGTGGTAATAATGGGTATTGTTATATGTACAGTTGTTACTTATTAATTAATTAATTTAAGGATATTAATATTTATATATTAAGTAAATAATAAATAAAAAATAGTGTAAATATAATTTCGGTTTTCGGTTTTACCAAAATTTTAAATTCTTAAAACCGAATCGAAAACCAAAAACCAAAATTTTTATATTTTAAAACCGAAACCGAATTATTTAATTGAAAACCGAACCGAATTTAATATTTAGGTTCGATTCGGTTCGATTTTTCGGTTTTGACATATTTTTGCTCACCCCTACTTGATATTATAATGTTTTTCCCCAAGCACTGCAACATTTTTAAATGAACAATTATTTTTTATCCTTAATTATTTCAAAATTGAAGCAAAAACACCAACAATGTAATTCTTATTAGTATTCCCATTCAAAAAATTAAACTAAACATCCCCTGAATTCTTAGTTTATTCATTTAAAATCCCTCAATCAAAACATAACATTATATTTTTCAGGAAGTGGATAGCCAGCATTTCAATATTTTACACTACACTAACACCACTCAGCAATTAGTGGGCACTGAGAGGAAGTAATGTTGATGGGAAAACATTAATTCTCTTAGTATTAGTTAATTACACAATCATAATATTACACTTATAAAAACATTAATCCTATAATATAGAAGATCAAATCCAGCGTTACATTACACAATCATTCCTAGTTCTTACTTTTCAACACCACTCACAATAGAATAGGATAAACAGGGGTAGGTGAACAACAGTGTTCCTCCTACATTCATGACAAGTGTACACTGCAAAATTATATCAACGGCATGTCGGAATATATATATATATATATTTTTTATATGTACAGTCTCATACATACATGTAAACGAAACTCCTCCATTTTAATACCAAGACGTCACGGGTAATCCATATATCATACTCCCTCCTCCGTCCCATTCTTAATTATTCTTAATTGCATTTTTTTTATTTTGAACGTTCTAATTTTAACTGTAAATTTTTTTAAATAAAAATATTTACTTTATCAATTTATCATGTAAAATACTAATAAAAAATTATTTTTATCTCCAATTATTCATTACTTTATCACTTTATCACATAAAATATTAATAAACAACTCTTTATACTTCCAACACTTTATCACTTTATCATTTTTTTTTAAATTTAAGCACATAGTAATCCACCGGTTAAAAATGAGATGGAGAGAATATAATATACAAGTACTATGATCAACACATTTCAATATTTAGTGTAGAATCATAAATCCGCGGATCATATGATGTGGTATTTCAAACAATTGGTATGCATCACTATATATACACAAACCACAAGAGATATACAATGAAGTACAATATTTATGAAATAAATAAAAAAATTGCTAGTAATTTTCCCAACAAGTATAAGGGAGACTCACTTGATAATAGGTACAAAATGGTTGGATACAGGGATGGATCTAGGGGGAGCGTCGGGGGCAATCGCCCCCTTTTGGGATGAAATTTTTTTATACTATATATATCGAAAATTTTATATTTATACTTTAAAATCGTAAAATTTTATCATTTCGACTCTGTTGGGATTCTAAAATTTCATCATCCTTATTGTATGAAAATTTTCGCCCCCTTGGGACGAAATCCTAGATCCGTACCTGATTGCATACAGAGGCGAATGCACATAGATCAAAGGGTATGCAAGTGTACCTGATTGCATACAGAGGCGGATGCACATAGATCAAAGGGTATGCAAGTTTTTTTGCTAAATAATTTTTATATATAGTGTATTTAGTTTATATTTTGATTTTTGAGTTATAAAAATATATTTTATTTTAATTTGTAATTTTTAATAGGTTAGGCCTTGTATTTATTAGGTGCACGTACGGTGCACTCCATAATATATTTTAGAGAATATAACTTATTGCATAAAAATCATACAATTTGTTACATTGAAACTTGCAATTTGTTTTACGAACACATGTTTCATGTTTCAATGTAACAAATTGTATGTTTATAAAATTTACTATGGAGTGCACTGTGCACATGAGACCCTCTCTATTTAATATTATATGTTTTCAAATTTTCAACTGTTTATATTTTGTTTGTAATTTTTTTAAGGAGTAACACTTTGTAAGACGATCTCATGGTGAGACGGAGTATAATTGATAATGACGCTTTAACACTTGCATTTTGAAAAGGGTGGGTGACCCGTCTCATGTGTAAGATCATTTCGTTTTTGTGTTTTTAGGACGTGTTTTACATTTTGAATTTTATTATTAATTTTTTTTAGTATTATTATAATTGTGCATACCCTGTTTAAAATTTCTGGATCCACCACTGATTGCATATACGTAGGTACATTTATATTTTTGATTGCAATTTTGATTATATATATAATTTTATTTGTACTTATTAGTAGTTCTTCCTAAAAAGAGAAGTAGTAGGAACACGTTTGACATACGAAATCGTTTCATACAAATTTTTATCTAAGTTTTATTCCGATATTGAAAAACTACAAGAAAAGTGTAGAAATGAATCGAACCATATGTTTGCAAGCAATTAATAATAAGAAAGAAGTTCAATTAGTGTTTCTCCCACTTGAAAATTGAAATTCAAATGCATTTCGAGTCATCCAACCACAACAAACCACCCAAAAAAATCCACTATAAAAACTCCTTCATCCCCTGAAGCTAATGCATCACAAAACAAACATCGAAATGGAATCATCACCCAAACAATTGTGCATCGCCGGACTGGTTCTCCTTCTCGCCGTCACCGCTTCCTTCGAAGCAAACGCCGCCGGGGAGTGCCCAAGATCGACGCCGGACAGTGAGGCCATGAAGCTGATCCCCTGCGCCTCCGCCGCCAACGATCAGAACGTCGTCGTTTCGAAGAACTGTTGCACTCAGGTGCAGAATTTAGGCCAAAATCCGAAATGCCTCTGCGCCGTTCTGCTCTCTAATATGGCCAAAGCCGCCGGAGTTAAGCCCGAAATCGCAATCACCATTCCCAAACGTTGTAACCTTGTCAATAGGCCCGTTGGTTACAAGTGTGGAGGTTAGTAACTGCAATTTTTTCATCCAATTTACAATTTACAAACACTTATCAACTGATACCAATACACTTACAAACTAATATCCCCGGATTAGTCGGCCCTTGAGCCGGATACCGTGTTATCAAGAAAAAAAAAATACCAGAACGCATATCAACTGATATCGTTACACTTATAAACTAATACCGTAAAATATATGTGAGTGTAAATATTATGATATTAATTTATAAGAGTAATGATATAAGTGAATGAATGTTATAGTATTAGTAGGAATCTATTTTCATGCGGTGAACAAGTTTCACAGGAGAGTTTGTCAGGTATAAAAATTAATACTATTACACTTATGAACTAATAACTTAACACTTATCAACTAATACCGTTACACTAATGGACTAATACCGTAACATTTATGTGTGTGTAAATGTTATGATATTAATTTATAAGAGTAATAGTATCACTGAATGTTATGGTATTAGTGCAGATCCAATTTCATAAGGTGAACAAATTTTACAGGAGAGTTTTAATGTATATATATATACACACAAAATTTTAAATTTCTCCATTTTTGCAGCTTATACGATGCCATGAAAGCTTGGAAGATGATGTTTTAAGGAGATCGATGTTGTATTGATGTAACTGAATGTATGTTTGAGTGAAGTAGCATCTGTGTGTGCTTTGGTTGTGTTCTGCACCAGGACATGTTCATCTATATAAATAAACTGATTAATTATGAATAAGTGTTTCTATATTTTCTTTGTCCATGTTTTCATCTTTACAGTTACTATCATTCTAAAATTTCATCTCGGATAAAAAGTAGGGATGACAATTCGTATTGTCGTGTTTTATGCGCACAATAAAAACTCAATACAATAAAAATCTGCACTAACACATACGGACACCACATGATTAGAAAAAAAACAAAAACAAATTTACATTAAAAATTATACATATATAGACGTCACGTGACATGACACAAAAAAAACGATATGTAAAATACAAAATCGTCAATAAAAGTACAAAATATAAAATCATATATATAAACAAATTTTTTTTCCAAGTTAACTGATCGACACGAGCACGGTACAGAACTTTGTGTTTTTAATGCATCAATACGATAAGGATAAGAACACAATAAGCTTAAATACTAACTCACAATTTTCATATTGTTTTTGTACTGTATTACCGTATCGTATTCGAAATTATCACCATAACCAAATCAACAATATAAATTAAACATACCAAAAACAGTCAACTTAAAAAGAGCAAATAAATCAAACACGCCCAAAATAGTCAAACTATATCACTTCATTGCAATTTAATGATCAAACGGGATACGAAAAAGCAACAACAGGGCTCCTCACTTGGTGCACACCATCATCCCACACCAAAGAACCCGACAAATCAGTCACCAAACCCGTTGCATTAACCGTCACAACAAAACTCCGTTTCTCCTCAACCGACGTAAACGAAAGTGTGTGTGGGCGGACACGGATGCTCAGCCCTGGCGCCGCCTTCAAAACAGCCTTATAAGTGGACGACGGAGACCCCACATTCGTAACGGTTCTGTGGAAGACGGCGTGCGCAGTGGTGTTACGGTCTACACTAGAGGCGACTACGAAGGCTGGATAGTTGAGATCATAAACACTAATACTTTTGCCTACTGCTCTGCAGTTTGTTTTGTCGCCAGTTATACGTTGCAGATGCCCACCGTCGTAGCCTTGGCCGCACAGGAATTTCACGTAGTCGACTTCTAGGATGTCGTATACCAAACCAGGGGATATAGCCTTAGCTGGGTTGATGTTGCCACTTCCACGGGCCAAGTCCGAGTAATTTGACTCTGTTTTTACGTGTGTTGCTGCTTGCATTATTGTTAAACCAAGATTAGTGAATAAGACAAAAATTTGTGAATTTGGTTCACAGATCTAAGTGATTTTTTTTTTTTTTTGTCTTGTAACTTTTTTGTAATCTAATTTTCTAGCTGACGTGAACACTGACTGTTAAAAATGTTTATTTTTTCTGCAATTTAGGAGGAATTTTTCTATCTCCTTCTATTTTTTTTTAAAATGATTTTTTAATAGTCAACGTGTACATCAGCTACGAGATCGAAAAATGTTAATTTTAGCCACCACGTTACTTGCGCGTGATCTGAGATATCCTACCTAAAAAGCTCTAAAATGGATTCTATATACAAGATATTGTTAATCCGTTTTATAAACAGATCAAAAAGGAATGAAATTTGCACAACTATGTTGCTCGAAGAAAATTGGTTAGTTAATTACCGGTAGTCATAAGAGCTGATTTGATGGCAGCCGGAGACCATGTAGGATTAAAGGATTTAATGTAAGCAGCTGCAGCGGAAGCGTGGGGACAAGCCATGGATGTTCCCGACATGAAGTTGTACGGGACTACCCGTTTATCTTGGGGTACTCCAGTGACACTAGTAGCCTCCGACCATGCTGCAAGAATGTCGACTCCAGGTGCAGTGAGATCCGGCTGTAATAAAATGGAAACAAGAAAGTTATCACGTAGTTTTTACGCGCACTCTCTGGGATCTATATTCGAGTCAAAGTGAAGTTCACCTTTAGAATTTGGTATGTACTATTGTTTGGACCCCTCGAAGAAAAGCTGGCAACAAAAGGACTCCCCGTTTCATCGTCTTCGATACTCTTGAAGATCGTTGCTCTCGGGTTCCTGAATCCCAAAAATAATGATAAATTCAAATCTGTGTGGGGCTATTCACATCCACATTTTTGCTCAATACACCCATGTATACAATATTTATACCATCACATAGACGATACAACTGTAAAATGAGTATATTGAACAAATGCCCGAGAGGTTTGCGCCCTTTAAATCGCCAACAATTTGAAAAAACACAGTTTTGTATACACCAAGTGCACCATGCAATTCAAGTGTTTATTTTAAATGGTATTAGTTGTTTTCATTGAATAATATTAGTTGTTCACCAGTTGCACAGTGCAACTGGTGTACAAGAAACTTACTCATTTGAAAATAAATAATAAATAGCAAACAGGGAGCTAAATACCTTGTTTTGTTAATATAATCAAAGACTTGATGACCATCATATTTTCCCAAAACAGAGGCTGGTATGGAATATGTAGAGCCGAGATCTCTGTAGCCGATATTATAAAATATAACTCCAGATGCACCTGCTGCTGCTGCTGCGTCTGCATATGCTAGTCCATTCCACGAGTAGCACAGGACAATGGTACCCTTAACTTTTTCGGGGTCTAATGTGTCTGTATCGCACCACCTGAAATATTAGTACAACGTTAGTCCAGTTCTAACTTTTGAAGGTATGATCAGTTATATTGCTGTTTGGGTAATCTGTATATCTTACTTTGATTGGGATTCATTAAAATTAAGAGCAGTGTTTGGCACATTTCCTCCATACACCAAAGGGTAACTCTCTTCTTTCAGGGTAAATGTATTTATTGCTACACCCTTATAAGTTTTGTTGTTTCCTAACTTCACCTTATTCACAAATTTCCTGTCTATCGAACTTGCTCCAACCGTAAGCACCCAAGGCGAATTATTATAGGTGGTTTTAAACAACGGTCCGTCATTACCAGCAGAAGCTGATGTAAGAATTCCATTTTTCATGGCATGGAATGCACCAACGGAGATCGCGTCAATAGTGTAGTTGCCCGTATCTGGGCTTCCTAACGACAATGAAATTATGTCTACTCCATCAGCTATTGCATCATCAAATGCAGCAAGAACGTCTGCACCTGGGCAGCCGTCGGACCAGCAGGCTTTGTAAACTGCAATACGGGCCGAAGGCACTCCTCCACGGGCCGTTCCTGCCCGAAGCCCGTAAAAATTTGCACCCCAAACTAACCCCCCGGCTGCTGTGGAAGCTGTGTGTGTTCCATGTCCGTCGGTGTCTCTTGGAGACGGAATGTCTGGGTGAGTTATGTTACTGTCTGTGCGGTAATACCTTGCTCCGATTATTTTTCTACAAAAGATAATGACAAATTGAATTGGTACTATTATGGAATACGAAGTGGCACAGAGGAGTCAAATTGAATAAGAAATGATATTGTCTGTAATAATTTTGGTGTTCCACTTTATTTTCCACATTCTAGATGTATGATATGTGGATGTCTAAAAAAATATTAACGAACTGTATATATATATATACTGACACATGTTAATGATCCAGAACATGGAACATATGATAAAATACAAAAAAATGGTACAAAGGAATCAAATTGATGTATCAAAAGGGATGTTGGGAGGTGGGTTTGACTTACTTGTTGCAAGTAAAGTCGGACGAGGATTGACATGTACCCTTCCATTTGGTTGGAGGTGGGCCGAAGCCCGCATCCTGAAAACTTTGGGATTCTGGCCAGATGCCAGTGTCCACCACTCCAATAATGATGTTATTCTCCATTTGATTTCTTTGAACATTCAAAGGAAAGCCCGTAAAGTTCCATGATCGCGTTGTTTGGAGTTTGTATTTCGTGTTAGGGAAGACGGAGACCACTTCTTTCAACCCTGGATCATCAATAGAGACTTGAATTAATCCAGGAACATAATAACAGACTGTAAATAAGCAAATACGAGTTCACTTGCTGGAAATTCTGTGCCTCTCATCCTCTGTCAGTTTTGCGACGAAACCATTGAAGCTTCTCGTGTAGCTGTAGAGCCACGACTCCGCTACCCTATTGCTGAACCATCAATTGATCACATATTAGGGACATTAATAACAAATATATGTAATTTGTGATCAGTAAGTGCAATTCAACCTTCCCAAAGATGTGTGTAGCATGCTTCTGTGTTGTTCTGCTGCAGAAAACTCGCCTTTCGGAATATCGCCCATGTAAACTATGTATACCTGTAGTAGATGATCAGAGTAAACATGGATTTGATGCTATACAAAATTATTTCATAATAAATAAAGAATTAAATGTGTGCCTTTTGATCAGAGGATTCATCAGCCATTCCATTGCAGTTGATGAAAAACAGAGTAAACAGGGAGATGAGTAGGAATGGGCATGATGCTGAAATTGCCATGTCACACTTCTGAGAATTTTGTAATAACAACGCCATCTGAATATTCGTGTTTTATAGGAGAGACAAAGTGAAACCTCCAAATTAATTGCATTCAATTTCAAAAATAATTAGAGCTTTTAAGTATTAAAGATAGTTGGAGTTCCCTCTCCTCTTCACTTGTAACTTAAAAAAAAAAATATCAGAAGTCTTTTATTATTCGAAATTGTGTTTTCATCTTTCAACCTATAAATTGAATCATACTTACAACAGCAGTGCTAACTGTTGTCGTTAGAACAAATGACAACGGCTATTATAAACCGTTGATGTAAAAGAGTCAACAATAAACCATATTTATTATTTGACAACGCATATTTTAATCCATGGACAATGAATGCCATCAATTGTCTATGACTGAATTTGTTGTAGTATTGGTTACAAGTAACTTTTTCATCCAATTTTCACACACTCAGACATACACATATATTATATACACACGCATCACAAACTCTCCTGTGAAACTTGTTCATAGAATGAAACTGATACCACTAATCTTATAAACTAATACAATAGCATTTAACGCTAAGTTTTTAATATATAAGTGTAATGATATCAATTAATAAGTGTAATGGTATTAGTTTTTAAGAGTGATATAAATTTAATATTATGAACAAGTTTCACCGGAGACCTACTCTACACGCAGAGTTTTAATTTCCTCAATATTTATCCCCTGTAACAAGTTGCAGCTTCTTGTTATCATATTGGCTGAAGATGAATTTGACATAGTCGGCTTCTCTGATGTCGTATACTAAACCAGGGGATTTAGCCTTAATTGGGTTTATGTGGCCCGACCCGCATGTGAATTCAGCATCCGTGTTGGTTTGAATACTCATTTGAGCAGTTGTACAGAAAAGAAAAATATAAATAAATAAGATTGGAAAATTATTGGTAAAGAACCTCTTTGAGTTTTGAATGGCGCATGCTATTAAATAAAGACTATATGATATAGATTATAGAGAGACGATCAAATAAATGAATTTCGTTTCACAAAAATGAACCTTTGTCATTGGTCGCTTTGATGTATCTCTTGAAAAATTTAACTGGTACTGCTTAAGCAAGTATTTGATGCTGCTGTTTCTTTTTCTCGACCTCATGTATATTTTGATATTAGGAAGAATTAAGACTTATGTATAGAATTCCAGTCATATATACAATGGATTTTTTTTTTTTTTTGAATTTAACGGATTGACAATAACACGAACGAAAAGCTTGTGTCTTTATCATATTGTCATGAAAAAATTAAACATTAAAACATGCAAATTTTCATGGCGTTTTTATGTCGTGTTATCGTATCGTATCTTAAAGTTGTAACAACAATCAAACGACCAAAATAAATCAAACATGCCAAAAATAGTCAATTTATATCACTTCATTGCAATTTATTGATCAATCGGAATACTAAAAAGCAACAACAGGGCTCCTCACTTGGTGCACACCATCATCCCACACCAAAGAACCAGACAAATCATTTTCAAAAACCGTTGCATTAACAATCACAACAAAACTCTGTTTCTCCCCAACGGACGTAAACGAAAGCGTGCGTGGGCGGACACGGATTCTCATCCCTGGTGCCGCCTTCACAACCGCCTTATAAGTGGACGACGGACACCCCACATTCGTGACGGTCCTGTGGAAGACGGTGTTTACAGTGATATTTTTAATTCCTTTAACACCATAGGCCACGAAAGCTGGATAGTTGAGATCATAAACACTCATACTTTTGCCAGCTGCTTCGCAGTTGGTTTTGTCGCCAGTAATAAGTTGCAGACGCGTACCGTTGTAGCCTTGGCTGCACAGGAATCTCACGTACTCGGCTTCTCCGATGTCGTATACCAAACCAGGGGATATGGCCTTAACAGGGTCGATGTTGCCACTGCCTTGAAGTCCGGGAAATATGATTCTGTTTTTACGTGCGTTGCTGCTTACATTATTGTAAATCAAGATTAGTGATAAAATCAGTAAGAAAATGACAAACTTATGAACTTAGTTCACAGATATAAGATAATTTTTTTTTCCCATAACTTTCCTATATAATCCAGTTTCGAGCTCATAGCTGATGTGGACGATGACTGTTAAAAAAATTCATTTTTTTTGCAAATTAGGAAGAATTTTCTTATCTCTTTCTATTTTTTTTTATAATAATCAGCATCCACGTCAGTTACGAGCTCGAAAACTGTCATTATAACCGCCACGTGACTTGCGTGTGATCGAAAATAAAATTGGACAATCTAGATAGTTTATGAGAACAAAATTGAATTGTTAATTTTTTTAAAACAAAAAACGGATTATAGAAAACTTATGGAACCAATTATGTTACTTGAAGAAAATTGGTTAGTTAATTACCGGTAGTCATAAGAGCTGATTTGATGGCAACAGGAGACCATGTAGGATGAAAGGATTTAACATAAGCAGCTGCAGCAGAGGCATGGGGGCAAGCCATGGATGTTCCCGACATGAAGTTGTACGGGACTACCCGTTTATCTTGGGGTACTCCAGTGACCGTAGTAGCCTCCGACCATGCTGCAAGAATGTCGACTCCAGGTGCAGTGAGATCAGGCTGTAATAAAATGGAAACAAGAAAGTTATCAAGTTGTTTTGACATGTCCCTGGTTTATACACTATAAGAAAATAGTGCATTGCATATAAATTTTTTTAATATTTTTCCAACAAGCCTACGAAATTTTCAGTGAAAATAATTTCGTCCTTCTTAAATAGTAAAGCTTGCCTACGATTTGCCTACAATTTTTTTTTAATTATATAGGTTATTTTTAAATTACAAATTGACAAATTCTCCTGTGCACCACATGCATCAATAAAATTGGTGCAATTTAATTTTAAAAGCTATTTTTCTAATTTTTTTAGTTTTAATTTTTTTTTTTTTTTTTAATTTTGGTTTTCTTTTAACTTTAATTTCAGTTTTAGATTTTTTTTATTATTATTATTTTATTTTTAATACCCGGCCCGGCCCGAAACCCGGCCCGAGTGGTTCATGGTTCACTCGGCCCAAATGGTTCATGGTTCACCCGGCCCGAATAGTTCATATATGATTTAGAGTTCATTGTTTAGGGTTAGGGTTAGGGTTTAGAGTGCACCAATTTGGATTGGTGCATGAAGTGCACAGGAGAATGACTCTTACAAATATAATTGTCTGCGGAAATGTAAATTTCCTATAAAATTATTTGTGTAGGTAAGTTTGCCCACAAAATTACAAAGGTGTAGGTAGATTGCTCGTAGTTAATTTGTTTGCCTATGAAATTATTTTGTAAGTATTTTTTTTAAGAAAATATTCTAAAAATTGGTTGGTAAGTCGTAGACAATCCTCACTTTTAAGGACCAAATTATTTTTGTAGGAAAATATCGTAGCCATTTAAAAATTTTCGAAAGCAATTCTTCATTTTCTTGAGGTAATAGTCAGAGTTAAGGTCACCTTGAAAATTTGCTTTGTAATATAATTTGGACCCCTCGAAGAAAAGCTGACAACAAATGAACTCCCTGTTTCATCGTCTTCAATACTCTTGAAGATCGCTGCTCTTGGATTTCTGCATATACACTTGTAAAGTGAGTGTACAAATTTTTGATCAATATGTACAATTTTTTAAGCACCTTATATCATCATATACAGTTGTAAAGTGAGCGTACTGAACAAATGCCTGAGCGGTATGCACCCTTCAAATCACAATAATTTTGAAAAGACTAAGTCTTTTACGCACCAGGTGAACTTTGTTGTGAGTTGTTATTTATGAGAATTTTATGTAGCTAATTTTATAACAACTCACAAACAAAATAAATACGTGTACGATATTACGGTAAACAACAAGAAATTATTGACCCGATTCGTCAATAAATGACTACTCTGGGGGCATTCCAAGCCAGGGATGTCATATTGCGAGGTTTACATATACAGTACACAACACTTCTCGTGGGGAAAACTTCTACGAAAGATGGTGATTTGAAAAATATATGCGTGAGTGCTAGGGAATTTTTTCTGAACTCCTATGGAAAATTTCTGAACCTTTTTCTTGTTCTTTTTTCTTCTATTTATAGTACTTTGGCAAGCATGAGCTGGAGACTTCGTGTCTTGCAAGAACTCATGTGATGCTGCTACGTTTTCAACTTCGTCTTCCTGGTTGAGCTTTGGATTTACTTGCTTATAAGACATTCTTTTTGTTGTCCATATCAACTTTTGTTCGACCGATTGCTCTGTTCGCCCCTTTGACCATATCGATTTTGTACCGGAACACTGTCCTTAACGAGCATATAAGAATGACTATAATGCTTGCCAGATTCGGCGTGCAGACTTGTTTGGTCGGTAAGGCGAGCACACTTGTTTTGTCGTCAAGGCGAGAACGCTTGTATGGTTGTCAAGGCGAGCATACTTGTAGCGAGCATATTTGTAGCGAGCATATTCGTAGCGAGCATACTTTTAGCGAGCACACTTGTAGCGAGCACACTTGAATTATTACCTGGGCGAACACCTCTCCATCGGACATGGTTATTTTAATAATTTATTGATACACGTGTCCCTCCGACGTGTACAAATTAATCGAGGTGAAAATATCGAACACAACAATACCCCCCAGCCGGGCCGCTTTGTATTCATCATGGGGGCCCGACTGTTGGATATATTGAGCGGGCCTTCGTGAGTGTCGTTTCGTCTTCTGTGTCGAATTTTCAAAATTTTTAAATCCAGCATCTATAAAAACCATTTTGCCGCCTCAGTCCTTCTTCCTTCTCTTCATCTTCTCTTCTTTCTTTCTTCACATTCCGTCCCGTCTGAAATTTCCGGCAAGAGCATGCTTACTTCGGTGAAAGATTTCTTCCAGGTAATTGCTTCTTACCCCCCTTAATTCCAATTATGACTTCTCGTTCGAGTTCTACCGCTTCAATTGAGTCAAACCATCATAATTCCTCTTCCTCCTCTTACCGTCCGATCTCCCGTAGTGGTGCTAATGTGCCGGAGATGAACGCCTCGGGTTTAAGATCCCGCTGGCAAGTTCGACAACCATTTGCCATTCTTTCATTGGCTCGAACCAAGAGACCTCAAGAGCTGGCTCGAATTCAGGCTGAGAGAGATGCTCAACGAGCAAACCGAGGGGAGGCGAGCAGAGTGAAAAAGGAGAGCCGACCAGCCACGCCCGGACCGGGCGAGTCGAGTCGGCAGAAGAGTGTTGGGATTATACTAAAAAGTATGCTTTTTACTTTGTATAATCGAAACTGAATTTCCAGACTTATTTACTGAAATAAATTGTTTATCACTGATGCTTTAAATATTATTGAATGTTACATATATTTCTTTGCATAATCTGCTCAATAAGTCGAAATGCGTGTTACATTGTAGTTAATTTAGTGATACCAGATCACAGAAGATTAAATTAACAGTCCCTTGTAACTAAAAGTACGTTATTCACGACCTAGATGGAAATGAACAACCCATCGTGAAAGGTTGAAGTGTAAGGCTCAGATTGACTTGTCTTGACCAAGAGATTACACTAGTGCATGACTGATGCACTGAATATGACCTACAGGAGGATAAATTCTTCAGAACTAAACAAGGAAGAATTAGACCTCAGTGGTTCGTTGTTTCTTAATCTTCGTCCCTTAAATAGGATCACGTGGGATTGGTAACTATTGCTTTGACTTATCATGGGTAGCGAATCAAAGAGATTCAATACTTTTTATCTTGAGCAATATTATTAGTCACATGTGATTGCTAAGATTTAATACTAAGAATCATGTGCAAATCTGCTTGTTTGATTTGCCCCTTGGGAGGTTCATAAGCTTTATCATACCAAATCTTGCAAGTGGAATTAGTTTCCTGTATGGATAATAATGTTGAACCGTTCCTTGACCAAGGATAAAAAGATATTAATTAATGGAAAGCTATTTCAAAAGCTTGAATTAATTAATGGGCTAGATAATCTTAAACACGAGAAATAATGACCAAGAGCCATATTGGTCATAATATGGGTTAAGATGGATAGTCAATATTAATTATGTAGTGGGATTAATTAATATTTATGGACTTGAATTATATTGTGGCTCAATATTAGATATTCAAGGTCCATTAGAAGGTCCAATCTTAATTCTCCTAAAGGCCCTCTGGGTAGCCCAACATATAGTCCATTAACTGAAAAGGTGATTAAAATAAAATAAATATTGTTGCTTATTTTTCCATGTATATTTCGAATTTTATAGATAAAATTGGGAGAAAGATTTTCTTTGAATTTTGTTATGGAATGAAGATATGTATCCTTGGAATACAAGATTATCTCATTAAATTCAAGAAATCTCCCACTTGGTTATCTATAATGATGAGTTCGAAAATTTTGAAAATATAGTGGGCAAGAAAGATTTTCTTGATTTTCTTGAAAAGATATTATGGAAGATATGTATTTCATGAAATACAAGAATATCTCATAAATTCAAGAAGATCCAAATCTTGGATTCTTGAACCATATTTTCGAAAATTATCCATAATTTGAGGAGGTAGGATTTTTGTGGAATATTTTAATTATGGGAAAAAGAATATAGGAGATATATTCAAGATTTCTTGGTGATCAAGAAAAAATCTTTTCCCACATTGTTTTTTTCATTCCCAAGTCTTTGAAAAAATCGACCACTCACCTATAAATAGGGATGATTCTTTCATTCCCAAGTACAATTCCATGTCTTTGGAAAAATTAGCAAATCCATGATATGTTGTTGCAACAAAGTTTATTTTTTTTTGTTTTTAAATATTAATTGTTCATTCCCCAACGAAAGTATCCTTCCACCGACCGTGCTCCTCACCAAAGAGATCCGAAGTCGAGCAAAATCCAATAGGCTAAGGAATACTTGGGAAGTCCTTTTGGTTAGTCCGTCCAACCAAAATTCAAATGGAGGTCACATCCCCCAGGGACCCGAACTGCGTTCCCACTCCGTTCTCCCGAGGACAAGTCGGTTATGGGATCGAAACCGTAGAATTCGCGATCGTGGGTTTATCTTCGTTGTTCCATCCGCTTATTTTATATATGCATGATATGTTGTTGCAATTATTATTTGAATTAATATAGGATTAATTCATGCTAGTAATAATTAAAAGAATTAAATTTGTATTTAAATATTCACCCCGAATAGATCTCATGGCAACTCATTCCCCAACAAAGAGGACAACTTCGTCTGTCGGCCGAAAAGGTGATCAGCGACCGATGAAATGAAGCTCCAAAGCATCCTCCAAAAGAGATCGAAAAGGATGCTACGCTTCGGGAGGCTGCACTTGTCGGGAAGAAGCAAAATCAATAGCTCCATCGAGCATCGATGTTAATGAGAAAACTTTGCGACCCCTACTTTGGTCTTGAAAATTCAAAATTGTACGAATAAGTATGTTGCCTTTCTCCTATGGTCGGTCCATCCGATCACAAACACTAAATTCTTTGAAATGGAGGTCGGTACATCTATGCTCCACCCCCCTCGGGACCCGAACTCCTATTTTGGATGACTCCTTTGAGTTCCCAAATCCGTTCTCCTACCGAGGACAAGTCGGTTATGGGATCGGACCTTGCGCTCTGGTGAACAGTAGATGATGCGTTTGCTTTCGCTTTCATTGGAATATCTTCTTTGTTCCATCCGATTTTTGTCTTTTTTAATTATGTTGTTTCCATTGTGCTTGTTGGGTGAACATGCGGGAGGGTGAATTTTTCATGAATTGATGTTTGTTTTGTTTCCTCTCGATGCCATTTGAGTTGAAAAGATATATTATTGCTTCTCCTAGTGTCCGCAATATTCTTATGCAACCTTTTTCTTCCCGAGCATGTCCGTCACTATTGCGCTTCGTGTCGTCTTATTTAGACCCCCATCCCAGCATGGACTTTTTGTTGTGAGTCGAAGAGGCCAAATGGGGTCCAATGTTCGACTTTGGAAACCATGTTTGACTTGGTTTTTGTCGCCATGGCCAATCTTTGGTTCTCCTTGAAAAAATGATGGTTGGCTTACACCCAGTCCGCCCAACTTCACGCCAACTATGTGACTCTTATTTATGGTGCGACGAAGTTTCCAAGAGAAGGTGAACGAAACAAACCAACCCAAGATGAAATGAAGTTGGACATCAAGAACAAGCATCCTCTTTGGCCCAAACAGAGGCTCGAAAAAAAACTCAAGAGGATGCTTGATGTCGTCTAGCTCGGAGGAGTTGCACCTTAATCGGGAAGAGGTGGTCTGGCATTAGGAAAGTTCGTGACAAAGCTGAACGTTGAGCTCCAAAAAACTTCGTTTTTATTTGCATTTCGTCGAGACTTTGAAATGTGAGAAAACTTTGCTTCCATCCATCCAACAACTCCTCAGCAAAAGCTCCGATATTCGGTAAGAGACCAACCACTCGACCCCCCCATTGCTACGGTCTTGAAAATTCAAAAAAATGCACCTTTGTTTATAGAGTATGTTGATTCCATGTCCATTTCTCCTATATATGTTAAGCCTTTGCAAGTGCCATCCGCTTCGCTAGACAAACACTTCATCCGTGGATGTTCTCGAAAGTGGTGCGGTATGCCCATTTCGGGTAGTTCCCCATCCCCCTTAGAATCACCAAGTTCGTAGCCTCTTAATCTCGATGAGAAGTACGCATCGACAACCCCCATAGGATCGTAACCTTCCAATATCTGGCCGATTTGAGTGATCGTGTGCGATTTCTCCAATCTCACGATGGGATCGAGATTGATGATCCTATTTTGGATGAGGAAGATGATTCCAATGTGGATGTTGAAGGTCTTGTTGACCAAGCTTTAGTAATCTTCCGATCCAAGCATGAATTTGATCGGTGTGGTCGAAGGGCCGAGGCGAGATGGTCTACTGAAGACGAAACATCTTTTAACTTCTAATGTCGGCAAATTGACGAGCGTTCGAAGGGTTGATGGTACTGGGGGAGTTGCTCCTGAAGGGACCGAGTAGATGATGCAAGGGTCTGCTCGTGCTCCTTCAACTTCATCTTTCTTTGATGGATTCACCTCGATTCCCCATTTTTGAACTGACCATATGTCCGAGGAATTTTCCTCGATTCCCCATGAACCCCGTCGATCTTCCTGCATTTCTTTGGGTTTAGCTTCATATTATATGCCCGGAGGATATCAAATGCCCGTTAGGTGGGCGAGTTGGTCTTCTTTGTGCTCGCTTTTAACCACAATGTCATCGATGTACACCTCGACCGTCCGCCCTATGTGTTCGTCGAACATCTTGTTCACCAGCTTTTGATATGTTGCTCCAGCATTCTTTAACCCGAAAGGCATACGCTTCCAACAATACATGTTTTTTCCTTTGCAGAACGAGGTGCTTTCCTAATCATCGGGATGCATAGGGATTTGATGGTACCCGGCAAAAGCATCCATGAAAGTCATAAGCTCATGCCCCGCAGTGCTATCGACTAGATAATCGATGTGAGGTATGGGAAAATTATCTTTGGGGCACGTCTTGTTTAAATCGGTAAAGTCTATGCACAACCTCCAGATTCTGTTTGGTTTTTGGACGAGCACAGGATTTGCTAACCATTCTGGGCTATTTGACTTCCCGGATGAGCTTATTGTTGAGCAACTTTTTAACTTCGGCATCTAGAGCCGCGTACTTCTCCGGATCGAACTTTCTTCGTTTCTGAATAATTGAGATTTGTGTTGGGTTGATATTGAGATGGTGGCATGCATGCTTAGGATCGATGCCGACCATGCTCTCATGTGACCAAACGAACACATCCAAATTTGTTCAGAGATACGAGATCATTTCAGTCCGAAGTGGTTTCGGGAGTTCTGAGCCGATAAAAATTTCCAAGTCTGGCCTGGCCGGGTCGGCCATGATGGACTCTAGCTGCTCAATAGGTGTTGCTCGTCTTTTCTTTTGTTTCCACTGGGGATCTATGTTCGACCCCCGGTGCTCATCTTCGACCTCCATAGGGTCGAATCCTATGCGAGGTTCTAAGTCCGTAACCCGATCAGATTGTTCTTTAGGGCGAGATCTATTCTCATGGGATCGGGGACCTATCAGTCGCGCCGGGCTCGTCTTGCCGAGAGTTATGTCCGCCCGGAACGATGTATTCGCTCTTTGGCTTGAATCTCCGACTTTCCATATTGATTCTACCATGCTGACAATATTTTGTCTTTCTGGTACGCACGATAGTAATCAATCTCGAGCTTTTTTTTTTATCGTCCTTTATGCTGCCCGTTCCATCAAGAGTAGGAAATTTAAGACAATAGTAGTAAGTCGAACAAGCTGGCTTAAATTCCTGGATGAACGGGCGACCTAAGAACCCGTTATAGGTAGATGGAGCATCGACGATTATAAAGTCTAGCATTCTAGTTCGTCGGATCTCCGGATTTAAAATTGACTCTAGCTCGACTCTTAACCTGATCAGATCATAGGGCCGGGTTATAGATTCCCCGAAACCCATGATGGTGGGATCACATGGTTCTATATACATACTTAGATCCCCAACTTGCTTCTCCATTTGGTGCAGAGTGTTAACGAACATAATGTTCGCATATGCTCCGGTGTAGACCAGGAGGCGATGCACCTTCAAACCGAGAAGACGAAATGATGGTTAGAGAGTCATTGTAGGGGTGATTATCTTCGTCGAGATCATCTTCCGAGAACATGATTTGGTGAGAGGGTGGTGTGCTAGCTGATGTGCTCGCCACATTCACCTGATGGATGTCTTGCATGGCGCACATCTCCATCTTCTTGCGTCTGTTTGATAGGGAAGGCACTTGATAGCAACCTCCACACAGGGCTGTGGTTCGGACGGATCATGTTAATTTCTTGCCCCTCCCTACCTTTGTTCGTGGTTGGGGCCCCTTTCTTCGGTAAGTCCAGCTGTTGGCGGAATTCCTCCTGATCGTTGTCGGACACCTCTTCCACCTTACGCTTTCTCTTCTGATCGCCCGACCTCTCGCGCCAGGTTTCTCTGTTCGCCGGCTTCTTAATATATTGGGCAAGGCGATTTTTCTCATATAATTTCCAGAGCTGTCGCATGAGGTTGCGGCACTCGTCTGTATTGTGCCCGATAAACTCATGGAACGAGCAGAACTTGGAAGGATTTAGATGAGTCTTATCCCTGAAAATACGTCGGGGTTTTTCCAACATGTCACGATCCTTGATCTGATTATATATTGTCTCGGCCGAGACCCCGAGAATACTCTGAAGCGCATGTGCTTCGGCCCCTGCTTCAAATGGTTTGAAAGATCCTGGGGGTTTGTACCCCCCTTCGCCTGTTGGTTTCTTTTCGGCGATCACCTTCCTGGTCGCCACCTTTTTCGCCTTTCGATCGGGCGAAAGGCGGTCTTCTTGCATCGTTATAATCTTGGCTGCTCGCTCATGAAATTCGGCATATGTGTTTGGCCATTCTTGATGCATGGCCTTCCACATGTCCGTATTCAGGGTCAGGCCTCCGACCACCATGAGGATCTTGGCATCCTCTTCGACGGGAGCCCCATCATACAAACATTTATCGAACCTTTCCACGTATGCCCGATCTGACTCTTCCTTGAGTTGAAAAAAATGTGCTAACCGTTGCTTCGGGGCCTGGTGAGCACACATAGATGAGAAATGAGACAGGAATTTATGTCCCAACTGGGCGAAAGACGTGATGGACGCGGCGGGCAGAGTAGAAAACCACCTATGTGCTCGATCGCCCAAAGTCATGGGGAATGATCGGCACTGCGTTGCATCAGTGGCACCCATTGCGATCATATAATCTGAATATTTACTGAGGTGAACATGTGGATCAGACTCAACATCAAACATAGGGATTGGTTGTCGGTTTTTTACCACTTTTTCTTGTACTTCGGCTGCCATGATCGCCGGTGTTAGTGGTGAGCACGACATTGTGCCCGCCCGCGGGAGTCCTTTCGCTGCGGCCAGGTCGGCCTGTAAACCCTCGATTGCTTTCTGTATTTCTGCAAATTTTGTGGAACTGACAGACTTGGATCGGGGTTGTGTCCCATCATGAGGACCCGGGGGTCATGCTCATGATGGGGCAGTCCCCCTTTCCATGTTCGTCCTTGACTACCCAATCGATGATGGATAGACAATTTAGTTCCAGCCGATTTTTGGGATGCGGGCGATCATGAGGATCTGAGGGAGCCGGCATGTTCGTCGGCTATTCCTTCCAGGGATCCCGACGCCTATGATCGCCGATTCGGTCTTTAATGGAGAGCCTCAAACGTCCAAACACCGATTGTCTGGACCTTTGAGGCTGCTCGTCGTCCGACATATCAACAACCTTTTTGTCGGCCCACTTCCGTGCAGCTTTCAACTTAACTTGCTCGCTATCAGGTGTATGCAAGCGTCGATCATCATCATCTTGAACTTTCAACTTGGCCAACTCCTTTTCGGCCCTCTCTTTCTGTGCTCGCAACAACAAAGTGATGGCCTTTGTTGTGGCCGTCGGATCGTTGGCGATATCCTCAAGATTGATGATTTCCGCGGTCTGATTTTTGTGAGGCTGATGCTGAGCCTCTTTCTGAGCGTGAGGTCGGCTCTGTCCCGACCTCTCCATCTGAGTATTCCTAGATTGAGGCATTATATTTCTTTTTTCTGCCTCGGCTATCTATAGGATTGTGTATGGGCTGATTTTTTCTACCCTCCTTCTAACGCCAATTGTTGTGAGTCATTTTTTATGAGCATTCTATGTGGCTAATTTTATAACAACTCACAAACAAAATAAATATGTGTACGATATTACGGTAAACAACAAGAAATTGTTGACCCAGTTCGTCAATAAATGACTACTCTGTGGGCATTCCAAGCCAGGGATGTCATATTGCGAGGTTTACATATACAGTACACAACACTTCTCGTGGGGAAAACTTCTACGAAAGATGGTGATTTGGAAAATATATGCGTGAGTGCTAGGGAATTTTTTCTGAACTCCTATGGAAAATTTCTGAACCTTTTTCTTGTTCTTTTTTCTTCTATTTATAGTACTTTGGCAAGCATGTGCTGACTTGGCAAGCATGAGCTGGAGACTTCGTGTCTTGCAAGAACTCATGTGATGCTGCCACGTTTTCAACTTCGTCTTCCTGGTTGAGCTTTGGATTTACTTGCTTATAAGACATTCTTTTTGTTGTCCATATCAACTTTTGTTCGACCGATTGCTCTGTTCGCCCCTTTGACCATATCAATTTTGTACCGGAACACTGTCCTTAACGAGCATATAAGAATGACTATAATGCTTGCCGTTATTCGGCGAAAGCGACTTGTTTGGTCGGTAAAAGCGAAAACACACTTGTTTTTGTCGTCAAAGGCGAGAACACTTGTATGGTTGTCAAGGCGAGCATACTTGTAGCGAGCATATTTGTAGCGAGCATATTCGTAGCGAGCATACTTGTAGCGAGCATATTTGTAGCGAGCATATTCGTAGCGAGCATACTTGTAGCGAGCACACTTGAATTATTACCTGGGCGAACACCTCTCCATCGGACATGGTTATTTTAGTAATTTATTGATACACGTGTCCCTCCGACGTGTACAAATTAATCGAGGTGAAAATATCGAACACAACAAACTTGTAACTCAATTACAATTTTAACTAGTATTACTTGTTTTAACTGGACTGTATTAGTTGGTCAATTTTAGTTTTTTAACTAAACAATATTAATCGTCCATCGGTTCCATTGTGCTACTGGTGCACAACAGACTTACTCTATGAAAATGAATCATAATAGGGAAGAGAGAGCCAAAAACCTTGTTTTGTTAATATAATCAAAGATTTCATCACCATCATGTTCTCCCAAAACTGACTCTGGTATGGGATAAGTAAAGCTGAAATCTCTGTAGCTGGAATTAAAAAATATAGCTCCGGCTGCACCTGTTGCTGCTGCGGCTGTATATACTAGTCCATTCTTCGGCTCCGTGTAGCAGAGGACAATGGTACCCTTAACTTTTTTGGGGTCTAATGAGTCTTCTCTGCAGTACCTGAAATATTAGTACAATGTTAGACTTCTGAAGGTATGATCAGTTTTATGTACTGCTGTTTGAGTAATCTGCATATCTTACTTTGATTGGGATTCATTAAAATTAAGAGCGGTGTTTGCCACATTTCCTCCATACACCAAAGGGTAATTCTCTTCTTTCGGGGTAAATGTATTTATTCCTGCTCCCTGTAAGAGTTTATATTAAACAAGAAAGAGCAGGTCTCTAGTGAAACTTGTTTATAACATAAAATTTATACTATTACACTTATAAACTAATAGCATAACACATATCAACTGATACCACTACACTTATAAATTGATATCATATTATCAGTTTATAAGTGTCATTGTATCAATTTCATAGTATGAACAAGTTTCACAGGAGAGTCTGTGAACTGAATGCAGGTTTAGAGATTATAGTGAATGTCTCCATCTTATTACCTTATAAATTTTGTTGTTTCCTAACTTCACCTTACTCACAAATTTCCTGTCTATCGAACTTGCTCCAACCGTAAGCAACCAAGGCGAATTATTACTGGTGGTTCTAAATAACGGTCCGTCATTACCAGCAGCAGCTGATGTAAGAATTCCATGTTTCATGGCATGGAATGCACCAATGGAGATTGCATCTTCAGTGTAGTCGTTGGGTTCTCGGCTTCCTATTGAGATGGATATTATGTCTACTCCATCAGCTATTGCATCATCAAATGCAGCAAGAATGTCTGAACCTGGGCAGGTGTCGGACCAACATACTTTGTAAACTGCAATACGGGCCGAAGGCACTCCTCCACGGGCCGTTCCAGCTCGAAGCCCGTAAAAATTTGCACCGGAAACTAATCCTCCGGCTGCTATGGAAGCCGTGTGTGTTCCATGTCCATCAGTGTCTCTTGGAGATGGAATGTCTGGGTGAGTTATGTTTCCATCCGTGCGATAATACTTTGCTCCGATTATTTTTCTACAAAAATAACGATAAATTGAATTTTGTACTACAATGAAATGCAATGAGGGATACAGAGGAATGATATCATCTGTCAAAAATTTGGTGTACCACTTTATATTCCACTTTAAATGTATGACACGTGGATGACTAAAAATATATTAGCGAACTGAATATATCATACCAACACATTTTAATAATCCAGAACATGGAAAAAAATGATGGAATACAAATAGTTGTACAGAGGAATCGAATTGGTACGGGAAACAATATAAATTTGTAACAATTTTGGTGTTCCATTCTGTATTCCACACTATATATATATATACGACACTTGCATGACTAAAAAAGAAAGCGATAAACTGTATATATCATAGAGACACATGTTAGTAATCTTGAAAGAGGAACATATTAAGGAATACAAAAAGTGGCACAATAATTGAATTGATGTATGCAAAGGTTGTTGGGAGGTGGGTCCGACGTACTTGTTGCAAGTGAAGTTGGATGATGATTGGCAAGTACCCTTCCATTTGGTCGGAGGCGGGCCAAAGCCAGCATCCTGGAAACTTTGGGATTCTGGCCAGATGCCAGAGTCCACCATTCCAATAATGATGTTGCTCTCTGTTTGATTTCTTTGGGCGTTCAGAGGAAAGCCCATGAAGTCCCACGATCGTGTCGTCTGGAGTTTGTATTTAATGTTAGGAAAGACGGAAACCACTCCTTTCAACTCTGGATCATCAATAGAGAGATTTGAATTGAATCCAAGAAAACAGAACAACATATTTATATACTAGCAAGAACCCCTGAAAGTCAAAACTCTAAATGAGGAATATGATATCTGTCTAAATAAGCAAATACAAATTGCACATTTGCTTAATAAAAAACAAAGGATCGAGTTCACTTGCTGGAAATTCTGTGTCTTTCCTCCTCTGTCAATTTTGCGACAAAACCATTGAAGCTTCTCGTGTAGCTGTAGAGCCAAGACTCTTCTGCCCGATTGCTGAATGATCAATCACATATTAGGGGCATTAATACAAAATAAATAACAACGAGAAAGTCTTGCATGAGACCGCCTCATACCAGAGGCTTGATGCTTTTGCTTGTTTTTGTGATACTTTTTTTAAAAGTATCACAAAAGCCTACAGAAGTATAATTGTCTCTTACAAGTTTTTGCGATAACGAATATATGTACTTCATGATCAATAAATACAATTCAACCTTCCCAAAGATGTGTGTAGCATTCTTTTATGATGTTCAACTGCAGAGAAGTTACCTTTCGGAAGATCGCCCATGTAAACTATGTGCACCTGTAAATGATCAAGAGTAAGTAAACATGGATTTGATGCAATACAATATTATTTCATAATAAATAAAGAATTAAATGTGTGCCTTTTGATCAGAGGATTCATCAGTCTTTCCATTGCCGTTGAAGATAAGCAGAGTAAACAGAGAGATGAGTAGGAATGGGCATGATGCTGAAATTGCCATATCCAATACTGAAAATTTCTGTACTAACAAATTCGATCTGAATTTATTGAATTTATAACGTGTTTTATAGATACCAAATGGGATATTCTTCTTGAACCCACATGTGAAACCTCCAAATTAATTGCATTCAATTTCAAAAGTAATTAGAGCTTTTATTGGAGTTCCTTCTCCTTTTCACTTGTAACTCCAAAAGTTTAAAAAATAAGTCACAAGTCTTTTATTATTTGAAATTGTGGTTTGATCATTTGCACCAAAGTACGTAGCTGTAGGGAGTATTTTCTCGGGCTATTTGTAGCTTTCTTTGAATTATGAATGATCAATCAACTTCCATGGACCACTTAAGTTTTAGTAGATCTTATGTTGTTTGGAGGGACTATAAAGATAGTTGTATGATTGTATCTAGATGTGGAAAGTTGTCCAAATTTTATTCATTGCTAAACATATTCAGGCAGTAGTGTGGTACATAACAATTTCCATGGTTAATCTATTTATGGAAATCTTTTCTGTTAGCTAATTAGTATGAAATCCCTCCCTCCCATCAAAATTTTCCCCAACTTTTGAGCACACATATTAAGAAATAAGTGTTGACGGGTAATGTGGTAAACCTTTATATTGGATTGAGTGTATGTGTGGCCCAAAAGTATGACATTTGGTGTAAATATATAAATATTGTGAGGGTGTAATTTAATAAGGGGTTTCATTTTTTGGGTGTGCAAATTTTTGTGGGACGTTCTAAAAAGAAAAGTGGACAAATTTTTCTAGGACGGATGAAGTAGCATGTATTTTGTTAGCTTGGTTCAATGACTTTTACAGACAGTATTACCTGATGGTAATTAGTAGGTGAATCTCACAACTTGAGCCCATGTTTTAGATTTGAAAATCCAACATACGAATAAGTGGGGTGTTAGAAAAAGAATATAAACGAATTAACTCTACACTTCATTACAAATTCGAATTTTTAAATACGATGAAATTCTTTCACATTTCTCAAACCTTTTTGACAAAACTTGTATATATAAACACACAATATACTCAATAATATCTTTAAATAGTAATAGTTGTTATACTAAAAAGAATTAATTTGTCAGTATTATTTATTTTAACTGGAAAATATTAACCATGTAAAGTATGGCACAATTGGTGCACAAAAGTATTACTCAATCGAGTAATTTTATCTTTTTCCGTAAATCGCCAAAAAAATAAGCAAACAACGAGCAAACTCTAATTAAGCCTTATAAGCAACAACAGGGCTCCTCACTTGATAAACACCATCATCCCACACTAAAGAACCCGACACAACCACATCACTAATCGTCGCAACAACAACGGTAACGACGAAAGCTCGATTTTCTCCCAACGACGTGAATGACAGAACGTCAGGTCGGACCTGGATGCTCATTCCAGCTGGTGCCCTTACAACCGCTTTATACGTGGACGAAGCGGACCCCACATTCACGACCGTACGTTGAAAGAAAACGGTTTTGGAGCTGCCAGCTGGCGCGATGGAGATTGAGAAAGATGGATAGTTGAGGTCGTAGACGGACCCATTGTTGGCCGCAGTGCAACTTGAGTAGTTATCCCCTGTGACAAGTTGCAGCTTCCTGTCGTCGTAGCCTTGGCCGCAGAGGAATTTGACGTAGTCGGCTTCTTTGATGTCGTATACTAAACCAGGGGATTTAGCTTTAATCGGGTTTATGTGGCCCGATCCGTATGCGAATTCAGCATCCGTGTTGGTTTCAACACTCATTGGAGCAGCTGTACAAAGAAATGTAAACAAATTAAGATTGGAATGATGTCCGATAATGAATTCTTATGTGAAACTTGATTCAAAATACTAATACTGTAACATTCATTCACTGATACCATTATTATTATAAACTAATACCATAGTATTTACACACACATAAATGCTATGATATCAGTTTATAAATGTAATGGTATCAGTTGACATGTGTTATGGTATTAGTTTATAAGTGTAACAGTATTAATTTCGTACTGTGAACAAGTTTCACTTTAGACTAACTCTACTCTTCTATTAAATGGTTCTGTCGAATCTTGATTTTCAGTTATTTTGTGAATCCGATCATTAAAAAATGTGTCGTTGAAAGCGAATGGTTTTCGACCGAATTCATGACCACAATCACAACCAGACCGCGTAATAGAAGGGTATTTTGGACAATTTGTATATACGAGGATGATACGAAAGCATCAAAATGGCATTTGTGCAAATTTCCTCGTAGAAAAATACCTGTGGTCATCAAAGCAGATTTGATGGCGGCAGGGGACCATGTGGGGTTAAAGGATTTAACATAAGCAGCTGCACCAGAAGCATGAGGGCAAGCCATGGATGTTCCGGAGACGATGTTATAAGGTACAACCCTTGTATCTTCCGGATATCCGCTTGCTGTGTTAGCCTCAGACCATGCTGCAAGAATGTCCACTCCAGGCGCAGTAACATCATGCTGGAGATTTTAAAAATTCACAAGTTATAGAAATCAAGAATTAAATTTACTAAAACCTCAAGTCATGGTTAGAACCACACCTTCATAATGTCCCTAGTAATCGGATTCGGACCCCTTGAAGAAAACGAGGCAACAAACGGAGCGGATGTATCATTCGCCTCAACAATCCTAAATATTGTTGCTGTTGGATTGCTAGGTGGATTAGAAAACAAGAAATCAGAATGATGAACTTTAATCATCTTCAAAATGAAATAAAAGTAAGGGTGGGGCTATATTCACTTTCAGATTTTTACTCTATACACTCACATGTACAACTTTTTCTAGCACCATGTACCATAACATGCAAATGTAAAGTGAGTGTATTAAGCGAATATTTGGGTGCCAATAGCCACGCCCGTGAAGAAAATCGGAAGATTTTGAAACCTTGTTTTGTTAATATAATCATAAACTTGGGCACCATCCTCTGTTCCTAAGTAAGAGGTTGGTATGGGATAAGCGAGGGCCACGTCTCTCAATATATCGGCCTGCGTTATAGCTCCCACAGCACCTGCAGCTGCCGTCGTCTCTGCATTACTCAAACCGTCGCAAAAGACAATGGTACCATTTACTAATTTTGGGTCTAAAGAATCCGGGTTGCAATACCTGTATTAACAAATTGTGGGACTAAATTGAAAATTTTAACTATCTTGGAGTCTTTAGGGGAAAATGTTAATGATGTGGGACGTAAAATATTTTTAACTCGAACCATGAAAATTATTATCTCAATATTACCTCGATGAGGATCAGTTAAAACCTCCTGTTGTGTTGGGAACATTTCCTCCATAGACTAAAGGGTAATTGTCATCTTTGAGGATGAATGTGTTTACTGATACTCCCTAAAACAGAGGAGCAACAAAGTTTGATATTAAAGACAATGCAGAAGCGACAACCAATCTTGTTAAAACCGTTGTTATAAACACATCCGTTGTCTTTCAGCAGACATTTTGCTGAAAGACAACGGATAAAATTCTCATAATTTGCATTTTGGGTAAAAAAAACATTTTGTCCTATAAGTTCGCCAATTTTTATTTCATGACACTCCACTTTCTTGAATTGAATTACATCTTGTTAATTTTCAAATTTCGCCTGTTCAATGGGCTATAGTTGGTTAATAACCGATTTTAAGAGTTAACCGGATGAAATTCTAAATTAAGAATAAGTGTATAAACGGAAATTGAAAAGAATGTCATGTTTGCTCAAAATTGATCACTCACCCATTGTAGCTGGTCAAACTACAAAAAAATGAAGTTTAAATTTTAAAAGTTAACAGAAACTAAATCCAGAAAAATGGAATGCCTTGAAAAAAAAAAGAAGCAAACTGGACTAAAAAAAACTCCCCTGCATTTAATAAAGAAAACAAGTAAGTTATCCTCTAATTACCTCAAAAGTGTTGTTGTTTACCAACTGCACCTTAGTCAGATATTTCCTGTCTATAGTACTAGCAGCAACCGAAAGGGACCAAGGCGAAAAATTGAGTATAGACGCGGCGGCTGGTCCTGAATTACCGGCAGCATTTGATGTAAGAATTCCGTTTTTCATGGCATGGAACGAACCGATTGCAACCGAATCATTAAAGTAATCGGTGGGCAAGATCCCTCCTATTGAGACGGATATTACGTCTACTCCATCAGCTATCGCATCATCAAATGCAGCAAGAATGTCTGCATCTGAGCAGCCACCCGACCAGCAGACTTTATAAACGGCTAGTCGGGTGGATGGAACTCCTCCACGAGCAGTTCCATCAGCGAAGCCATATAAATTGGCCCCGGAAACTAAGCCGCCAGCGGCTATGGACGCCGTGTGCGTTCCATGTCCACCGTGATCCCGAGGAGATGCATCATTTGGTGCAGGTCCTTCACTGGGATAATACTTTGATCCTATGATTTTGCTGCAGAACATGTACTTTGTTAATTAAAAGAACTAAATTCAATTTTTTTGTTTCTTATTAATTTTTTAGAAAATGCTTTGAACTTAATAATAACATTACATGTTTATTTATGTAAGTTGCATTATAGAAATAAACAAGTCGTGTGTGAAACTGTCCCACATTCTGTGTACTGGACGACGGAAATTAAAGTAGTTGAAAAGAATAAATAACATTATGAAAAAATAATTTTTGTGAGCGAAATATAAGTATCATTTTTTACCTTCAAAATATTATATTTTACTTAAAAGTGCAATTTTTTCACGGCAGTATAAAACACATTATGTGAGATTGTTTCATATAAATTTTCGTGTGTATAGCTTACTTGTTGCAAGTGAAGTTGGATGAGGATTGGCAAGAACCCTTCCATTTGGTTGGCGGCGGACCAAAACCATCATCGTTGAAACTCTGGGATTCCGGCCAAATGCCAGAGTCCACCATTCCGACAATGATATCACTCTATGTTTGTGCTCTTTCCACATTTACGGGAAAGCCCATGAAGTCCCATGATCGTGTAGTCAGAAGCTGTTTCTTCGTGTTAGCGAACACAGAGACCACGCCTTCCGAGCCTGATCCGTGCATGATCAAGTAGAGTTATAAATTGATCAAAATATTTCCAAAATGATTCAGAAAATTTCTGTAAAACGGATCAAATCATTAATATTAGGCCTACTTGCAATTTTGTTCTTCTCTTCCTCAGTGAGCTTTGCAACAAATCCATTGAAGCTTCTCTTGTAGCTGTAGAGCCAAGACTCTGCTGCCCTTTCTCTGAATTGAGAAGCCATAAAAATTTAAGAGTTCAATCTTTAAATCAAACCTTGATCAGAGATTTTTTTTTTCAAGTGATAAATAAGAGATTAGTCAACCTTCCCAGAGTTGTGTGTAACAAGCTCATGTGCTGCGCGGTCGTAGAGAAGTCGCCTTTTGGACGATCACCCAGGTAAACTACGTAGACCTGTAAATCAGTTTACACTTATGAAATTATATGTACTCAAGGAATTATTCAAAAACCAAATGAAAAACATGATGTCAATGGTTCTTAATTCTTGATTTCATGAAAAGAATTAATGTAACCTTTTGATCAGAGTTTCCACTGCAGCTGAGCAAAGAAACTAAAGTGACTATTACAACAGCCTTCCATGAAGGCACAACTCCAGTAGTCGCCATGGGAAATTAAATTGTTGAGTTTGAGCTCGAATCGAACGATTTTGGGTGTTTTAGTTTCATACATGTAATAACAAGATTAAATTATAGAGGGAGATTTACATAATTCAACATGTTTTTGCTGCCTTGAGAACCTCAAAATGTGAACCTTCCAACACATGAAACTGTCCAAAGTAGAGCCCATTCACATAGTCAAACGTTGCTCTAGGTTGGAAAATTATAATCAAATTCATGTCACCTTATCTTTAGATATATAGTATGTAATTAGACTCAGAAATGATCATATATGATCTTGTCTTTTAACTGTGGGTGTGTCCTACATTGATTGTATCCAAATATAATTTTCCAGACAGTCTAGCATGATGAAAATGATATACCTATAAATTTTTATAATACATTATATGATTAAAAATTTAAAAATATCACAAAAACCTGTAAAAAAGGTGTTTGCTCGTTCAAGGCTAGAATGTAGGAAAAAGCAATAATAAAAATTGGTAGTAACACAAAGTTGATAGAAAGACCAAAAAGATGGCATAGTCAAAGCAATTTCTGCAACTAGGTAACAAAACAGTACAGTTCAAATCATCGCTAGTATTTCCAAAAGAAAGCTCTTTCTTTCTTTACATGATAAAACTACATAAAATACTGACAGGTAACACAAAACGTCGTCTTTTTTTTTCCCCGAGTAAAATACACTGTATTATATTCGATCAGAGGATTCTGTCCTGCAGATCTGTCAATAAATAGGAAGCCATAGAGCTTAACTTCTTCCCAGTTTCTCCTGCCATGTTCTTCAAAGAGGAGATATCTTGTTGTGCCTGTTAAAACCAAAACCAAAGTTTTCAAGAACCAAAAATATAAAAGGTCAAAATATAAACCAGTTTCTCACATTACAATTAGTTTGCATTTCATGGTATTTTGTAAACAGTATTGGTTGATCCAATAAAATGTTTCAGTATTAGTTGCATCATTTTAAAAGCATTAGATGCTATACTGTAAGTACTAGTTGTGAACTAGTTGTAACGTTAGTCTATTTTACATATAAAAATCAAATTGCTAAATAAATATTTTACAGATAAGAGAATGAAACTACAGGCAGCTATATTACCTGGAAAGAAAGCTTATTAATGAGATCACCGGCAGTTAGGTCGATAGCAGAACTCGAGTCGTGACCAAAAAGATCAGCACTAGAAATCGATGATGAGCCCTACAACATAATGGTACTTAACATCAATATCTAACCTTGAAAAAAACAAAATGGCCAAAATATTTCCCCAACTGGTGTACTAAATAACTGGAACATGATTTTCATGATTCTTCAAGTTGAATACATATTAATGTCATACATCCTATATAACTGTATGAGATCTAGATCGACATATTTCTCTGCTAAATGCCCTTGATATAAATGAAGAGAATCTACATTCTGAAATTAGTACCTGCAGGATTGAAAACTAAAAGTGTACGTCCAACCATCCCTTATAAAATTCAAGATTCACATGCATCAACAGATATTAAATGTGGAATCCAATAATTTGATCAAATAAAAACAACTTTATCTCAAGAATCTACGAATAGCCGAAGACTAGGTAATGGGGCACTGAACAAATTGAAAATTAGCACCATAAGAATAAAACACGACTGAGAAGATATAAGGATATAAAACATACTGAGAACTGTTGCAATGTAGCTGATGCTTCCAAATCCCTAGCATTGTTTTGCACACCGAAGAATTGGGCTGATGATATAGATTTTGCATTTGTAAACTTCTTCCTCGCTTCATCAGTCTCCTCAACCTAATGATGGTAAGGAATTATCGTCAAGATTCATGCACAAGTAAAGTGACCTCCAATTATGTCTTGGCTACAAAAGTTCTTCTTATTAGATATGATGGGGGTTTGTGGGGGGTGAGATCTCAACATGTAAAGTTAAAAACAAAGGCAAATCATTTTCCAGGTAAAAGCATTTAGAACAACACCAGAAGATAGTTTAGCATACATTACATCATATTCTTTCTTTCTTTCTTTCTCTCCTTTTCTTTTTTTTTGGCCAAATCAAAAGAACTGTCCTTGACAACATCAAAATGGTGTGCAGTTCCAAGAACCTCCAAAAATCTTATTAACCAGATAGTAAAATAAGTGGATTAATCTTATAACCAGCTATCTCCCTAACGACCGGATTGAAGATTTCCATTATATCAATAGAGAGACAACAATTTATATTTTTTTTTTCCCAACATTAGCAAGTTTAAATCCTAACTCAGTTTGACCATAATTTTTATCCTTACTTGCACTTTGGATGAATTTGAGCTGCTTTTCTTAGGGAAACCACTTTCCATGCCATAATCAGCAAAGAAATTGGATGACTTTGGAGGTGTTACATGGTTAATAATACGGGCACCTCCAGGACTCGTCTCAGTAGATTGCCCATTTTCTGTATACTCAAATCGAGAAGCAAATGATGAACCAACTGCAGGGATGCTATTAGTTGTGGAACTGGCAGTAGAAACTTGTACAGGTGGCTCTTCAGGCTTCTGATCATAAAGGCTTTCACTAGGCTGCCAATATGAAAGCATAGTACAGTTTAGTAAATAAGACAGTGATTTATTGGGGAAATATTAGTTAATTTGGTTTAGTCCCTAAAGTTTAACTTTTTTCCCAGATTTGACCCCCCTGTTTCACTCGCTCTCAAAATTGGTCATGAAAGTTCACCTTTGTTCCCACTTTTTGGTCCTGCCGTCAGTTGACCGTTTGTTGACTAACATAATCATCTTTTTGGGTGCTAAATGTAATTATTTAAAAGTTTTTGTACTCAAATGTATAATAAAAAACTTTTAAATAATCGCATTTATCACCCTCATATAGTTGATTCCTGATTTTCACCAGTCAATAGACGGTCAACTAAAGGCGGTACCAAAAGAGGGGGACCAAAACTTGATAGTGAGGGAAAGAGGGGGACCAAAACTGGAAAAAAAGGTAAACTTTAGGGACCAAAAAATAATATATTCCTATGATGTATTACATGACGTTAAGATCGTAAGAGATAGTTGAGACCCACCTTGTTAGTAAGTTTCTTAGCACCTAGCCCTCCTGTCTTTCCAGTTCTCTTTGCACCAAGAGATTTCTTGACAGTCATTGAGGCAACTGTCGAGGCTCTTGGTGAAGAAGAAGATTCTGGTGTTCCGCTTTTCAGAAACGAGCTTTCCTTTGGGGCCTCATTTAAAGAACCTCGTTTTGGATCTTCGTTGACTTTTATATCAGACAATCCATGAGGAGGTCCTGATACCTGGGAAGTAACAGGTGATAATGGTAAGCCTGCATCTTCTGCGTTGCTCTTAGAAACTTCCTTTGCAAGTAATTGCCTATATAACTCAGCAGCTCTTGAGGTATATTTGGCCTCAATCTTGCCTCCATCATTCCAACCATGTTGTTTGAAAAACACTTGTGCACGATTATTTCCACCAAAGCACATCATTTTCAACTGCTCAGGAGTCCATGAATCCATATTTGTTGACCTGCAATTAAGGATTGGCATGAAAAGCTATGTAAATTAAAAATAATCAAAGACAAACGGAGATCGGTGCTTCGACAAAATAACCATGAGCAAACCCATAATTTTTCTTTTCTTTTCAAATACATGAATGAGAAGCAGACAATCACACGGTACTGAAACCGCCAGTGATATTTAAGTGTTAGTTTTCCTTAACCTTTCTGACTTGGTGCATAGACGTATGATTTATTTATATATTTGAAAATAAGTGACTATTGATATTGTCATTGGTGTTTGATGCCTATATACCACCAATGCTAATATGACATTCTTGTTGATTTTTTCTTTTTTGTCACATTCTAGTATGTATTCAATATTAAAGATTGAAGAATGTTCTCAACGGTTTCTGTTTAGTTGTTAGTTCAGCAAGAAGAAAATGTAACATATGAAATGAGAACTCAGGCTATATGTTCTTATCAAAATAAATCTGAAATATTTTCCATATAAGAATTGGGTATAGGTGGAAGTGTCTGCTGAGAAGTTATAAAACACTGAACCAAAATTCAATCCTTAAATTATACAAAGCAAGTCCACCATAAGGCTATGCCTGCAGATCCTTTTAACAGGAAAACTACATAATTATGCCAAATTTTCCTTGTATTGCCAAAAAAAAAATCTAAAATTTCTTATATCCACAAATCAAAGAATCATTTTCAAACTTCAAATTTTCTATAACAAACTTGAAGTACTTCTTCCCCCAAACTCTCAGGTGCTTCCTTCATTTCAAAGCCAACAAAAGACAGAAAAATTAGAGAAAAGATCGGATATATATGTATTCTTTTTCAATTATTTATAGGTATATAAGCAGTTTCTGCATCTGTGTGTCCAGCTTTGCTCGAGGATGTACTTGAATTGCACCTCGGACAATTGGAGGCCTTTGCGCTGACGGTGCGCCTAATACCTTTAAAAATGATGGTGTATCCCATTAAGTTCCTTGTTTATAATCAATCAAACAATATTTTATGTTGAAATACCATTATCCAACTTACTTTCTTTTGTTTGCTAGGTGGTTATTGGGAACTTCATGTTGAATTGGTAAATTATTTTCTAAAAATTGTTGGTCCTGTATTAGAATTAGAAAGAGAAAACTAACTATTGAGCTAGTGAGTTTTAGCATTTCAAACTTAAATTAAGGTCTGTACTCTGTACACATAAAAGGTTACACCCAGTTTGGTCTCATTTCAACTCGTTTCCATCCCAGTATTCACTAGGTTATGTAAAAGAACATAGTCGTCATCACTATGAATGAGGCTATACCTAACTTCATTTATAATTCGTTCTTCCACACATCCAAGCTTAACATATGCATCTGCTCCATTGTGATCCCGAGCCAGGAAACATACCTAGTTGAACAATACTCTCCTTTCAATCTTGCAGGCATCCTCCTTTCAATCTTGTAGGCATCCTTTTATCTCACGAGACTCTTGCATTTCGTCCAACTTGTGTCAATCATATGTTCTATTTCTTCTGGAATGTCCACAACCATTCAAATAATAGATGCTAAATAACGAAAAGCTTTAAAAACAGGACTTCCCAAGCATCAATCCCAATCAGTAATGATCACAATATAACATTTAGGTATATTTTTTCTTCTAAGTAACCCACCAGTTTAATTTTGTGAGCAATCTATCAGAGGCTCTCTCTAAGTCGATGAATAGCATATGCAAGCACTTTTACTATCTCTAATGACTATGTTTCTCAATAATTTATAATACAAGAAATGATAAGTTCCCTTAGGTTGAGATTCACAATTCTTAAGAAATAGCTCTGAAGAATTAGTTCCCAGTATACTGACATCTCCAAAATACACAGTTTCTCAAATGCCCGCAAATTAAACTATAGTTCAAAGAAATAATTGCTGAAAATGTGTAAGATCCCTTAGGTTGAGGTTCAAAATTCTTAAGATAGTGTTTGCAAACACAATAAAATTACAATAAATTAAACGCTGACTGAAAGAATCACAAAAGCATTCAATCAGCCATAACGAAGCTGATCTACTGGGGGTGGGAATATAACAATAAAAAAATCGGAGAAACGATTTACCTAACAAAGCTGATGTGCACACCAAGGCTTCGATGAACACCCGAACAATCAATGCACAAGAAGATCCCATAGGTAACGGACGCCCAAGTTGGGTTTTTCGCGTTGCAATCGAAACACATCTGAATTACAAACATCAATTTTCAAATTAGGGTTCAATACCAAACCCCAGAAAACAAAAAAATCTAAAAAAAGGAGAAAAGGAATAGTTCAGATCTGAATTAGATCTCAGCATTGCCAATCAAAATCAACGCCGTAAATTCATCAAAAAAAATATATATCAGAAACAGAAAACGAAATTCACCTTGTTCTCGGACTTGGCTTTGAGCTTGCGAAAAACGCCGTTTCTGTCGGTGTAGTGATCGGAAGCCATGACAATTAATTAATTTGATGCTTCCGTGAATTAACAAAAATTAGGGCGTGTGTTTATGGATTATGTTACAATCTGGTAGCTATATATCGGTTGTATTTTTAGAGAGAGAAAGGCGTCTGGCTTTCCCCCTCTGATGACAAAGTGCGAATTGAAGAGCATTGATTATTTATTTCTATAAAAACAACCACACCATACCGCCGTAACACAGTTAACTTTTGATACCATTAATCTGAATCATTCCATCAAAAAACTAAACTGAATCATTTGTATTTACAAACTCTATTTCATTTCTCAGGAATTTCTTGATTCTCATTGTTTTAGTAATGAATTCAAACCATTTTCTCACAAATCTATAAATAGAAGATTGAACTACACCAAAATATAAGAAGCGATATTTTCTAGCCCCAAATTTTGAAAAAAAATATGGGAAAAGAATCTTATTAATTTATTTTTTAAATAATCACCTAAAATAATTTAATTATTTTAATTTGAAACAAATTTTCATCTCTAAATTATACTAATATTTTTTTAATAGTTTGATATAATTATATATATATTTATAATAAATTTAATTAAGCAGCCATAACATATTTGTTTATAATAGAAATTTAAAAACAAAAAATATATTCCACATACAAATTATATAGTATTACTTACTAAAAAGTAAATATAAATAACTAATCAAATAATTTTAATTAGAAAAGTACTAGTACATACTAAATTAATATTGCAGGCATTGCCACGCATTCTAAATTGTAGTTATTAAAAACTTAAATTGAAAACACACCTTACTTTTCATGCTTCCCAACACCCAAGATACAAACTAAATATACTTCAATATACAACTGGATATTCTTCTCTTTTAAAACTAATCACACAAAAACTAAAATCAAAAGTTTCACACAAAAAACTAAAACCAAGAGTTTATAGATGGGTTCGTTAACTTGCTTCCAAGTATCATTACCATTTAACCATATCATGTTCATATTTACAAGATCAAATTCATATTTCTGTTAAAAATTAATGACAAACTATAACCAAAATCAAAAGGTCATAGATGAGATCATTAATTTGTGTCCTTATAATGATCATTTTTCACAAGATCAAACTCATAACTAAAAAAATACATACTACTGTTGCTGTGAGATTTGTAAATAAATGAAATGTACTAAGAAGGAGGAAATAACATTTTAATATTACCTTCATGCAAAAAGAGTGGTGGTTGGTGTATGCAACAATAAGAGCAAAGATAGTTATACACAGAGATATCACTCATCTATTGCACGAAAAACTTTTACATTTCTCAAAACGTTCAAGAGTGACAAAAAATTTGGCATGGACCGTGTATCATTGATTTTTTAAAATATTTTAGGATCGATTTAAAGGTCACTCTACTTTAGAATTTCTTGGATCAAGAGACCAATACACTCAACATAAAAGCAATAAAAAACTTCTCCTAAATTTGTACAAGGACTTTTCATTATTCGAGCAATGTGGGTCTGTGACAATTAAAAAAATTAATTGTATCCTTTGATTCATAAGGGTTAAATCAGTATAAAGGCAACATAATTAAGCATCATCAAATCCTACTCAAATCTATTAATTTGTTTCCTTGTTCGTACCTAATATATTACTTCTGTTAAAAGCGCAACACACAATTTCAACAGACAAATTAACAATTATAAGAGTTGAAAAAATTTAAAAAGAAAATAAAAATTAAAACCTCCAATGTCGAAATTAACAACCAACACAAACGTCATCAGGAATCTATAACAGAGGGTCCTTATAGTGCTGGTGGAGGAGTCGCAGCTTCCTTCTGTCCACAACCCAGTCCTTTAAAAACATCATTACAATTTGAAATACTTAAGAGGTTAATGTGTAACGAATATCAATGGTTTAGATAACAACCTTTATGTAGAAAGATTGCACAGGTTGCAAATTTGCAACTTCGGCTTCATCTGGCAAAAAAGCTAGAAATGGACTTGAACAAATGCATGTAATTTGTGATCATAAGCACTTGCAGCATCATTATAATTTTTATGATTTTTCTTTTCAATAAAACATTAAAGAACTTTGTGTTAGCATATCTTTGTCTGTTGATACTGATTAGTACTGATCCTATAGAGTAACACTCATGTGAACCAGGTTCACACATGAACTCTATCACTGTTATGTGTAAAAACTATCACTGTTATGTACAAAACATTTCACTGTTTAAAAATATAAAACATTTTCTAAACAATGATTGTTTTTGTTAATAACAGTGATAGTTTTTATACATAACAGTGAGAGTTTTTGTATGTAACAGTGATACTTAAATAACCGAGTTCATAGCATGAACCTGATCTATACAAGTTTTTGTCGGTCCTATAAATATTGTGCAGTATTACTGTACAGTGTACTCCCATAAACGGAAGCTGATTCATCTTTGCTCCACATAATCCCCTCAGTTCCAGTCACAAGTTAAGCATTCGTATACATGTGAATTTTTTTACTTGACATATCAAGGATGTCTAGATACTAATATCTAGACTCTTACATATAAAATTGATATCTTATGTAAACATTATCAGTGAATTTTGATCAAAGCAACCGATGGAAGTGACCGGAAAATATATTTTCTCTATCTAGGCTTCAAATCAAGTGAGATGTGGAAACCCATATATATTAGATAAGTGCAATTTGTCAGCCAAGTTCCATCATTATAATCCACCCAAAGACCATTTACAAAAAAAAGGTGGACCACCTGATCATCTTAAACAAACTACACAAAAATCAATACGACAAATCTTATGTTTATCAAGTTTTATGTCTCTAGTATGAAGACATTACAGAGATCTCTAGTCCACTTTTAGTGAACTCACACTAAAAGTCGTAAAAATCCACCACTGGCCGCTTCAAATGGGTTGTTGCTGTTGGGAAATTAGGGGTGCCCGGATCTATTCGAGGTGAATTTAAATATATATTTAAATTAATTAAGTAATTACTAACATGAATTAATCCTAAACCAATTCAACATAATAATTAATAAGCAAATAAACATCATGCGTACACGTAATTCACGTAAATCCTAAGCATGCAGAATCTAGGAATTACGTAAATACTAACCTCTCGTAGAGACACCCGTTGAGACGATAGATCAACCCAAAGTACCTTCTCAAATATGTCCCACGTCCACGAACGTAATCCGGTGGGAGGATTATCAACGAACTATTTTAATCTAAAGGAGAAAATAAAATATTTGGCCATCACCTTTGTGGATTTCATATTTTTCCAACACATGAAATTGCACTTGGGGATGAAAAATTCATCCCCTATTTATAACACTAGGGGTGGTCGAAAATTTGACCTAGGAATAAGATGGGAAAATCTTTTTCTTGATCTTCAAGAAATCTTGAATATATCCAATATATTATTTTCTCCATAATAAAATATTCCACAAAAATCTCACCTCCTAATATTAAAGATATTTTCGTAAATTTCAACTAGTTAGGAAAAAAATAAGATCTTTGACTTTTCTTGAATTTATGGGATAAACTTGTATTCCAAGAATACATATTCCATAAAATCTTTCCAAGAAAATCAAGAAAATATTTTCTCTCTTCCTATCCATTATTTTCGAAAAATATTGTGGAAAAATAAGCCAAAATATTTTCTTCTCATTTTCATTAATTGGACTTTAGTTTGGACTATTTGAGGGGCCTTTAGGAGAATTAAGATCGGACCTCCAATGGGCTATGAAGCTTTAATATTTAGCCAAAATATTATTCAAGCCCATTAATATTAATTTACTCCACTATAAAATTAATATTGAACTATCCATCTTAACCCACATTACGACTTCACAATAATATGGCTCCCGGTTATTATTTTCCGCGTTTAAGATTATCTTAGTCCACTAATTAATTAAGCCACTGAACAGACTTTATATTAATTAATATCCTTGTCTTTGGAGTAAAGACAACTCAACATTATTATCCATACCGGAAATAAATTTCCACTTGCAAGATTTGGTATGATAAAGATTCTGAGACCACCAAGGGGAAAAATCAAGCAAGCCGTACTTGCACGTGATTCTCCGTATTAAATCTTAGCAATCGTCATGTAATTAATAATATTGCTCAAGATACAAGGTATCGAATCACATTGATTCTTTTCCCATCATAAGTCAAAGCAATAGTTATTAATTTTACACGATCCTATTTAAGGGACGAAGATTAAGAAATAACGAACCACTGAGGTCTAATTCTTGTATATTCAGTACCGAAGAATTTATCCTCTTGTAGGTCATATTCAGCGCATCATAATGCACTAGTGTAATCCCTTGGTCAAGACAAGTCAATCCGAGTTTTACACTTCAACCGTTCATGATGGGTTGTTCATTTCCATCTGGGTTGTGAATTTGTACTTAGTCACGAGGAACTGTTAATTTGATCTTCTGTGATCTGGTATCACCAAATTAACTACAACGTAACACGTACTGACTTATCGAACGGGTATGCAGTAAATATATATAACATTCATTCATATTTAATGCAACATGTGATAAATAATTTATTTTAGTAAAATAAATAAGAAATTTAGTTTGGTTATACAAAGTAAAAGCATACTTTTCAGTATAACCCAACAATCTCCCACTTATACTCAAAGTCTGCTTTTAAGTATACTACAGCATGTCTTGTGTTCTATGTGACATCTAATGTCACCCTACACGAACCTAATAATATTTCTCTCACTTATACTCAAAGCAGATTGGCAATGCTGTTGACACCTATTCCTTCCACATGTCTCTCGAATGTACTCTGAGGCAGACCCTTTGTGAATGGATCTATTAGGTTGTCTTCAGACGCAATCTTTGCCACCTCTATGTCTCATCTCTTAACGATTTCTCGTATAAGATGGTATTTTCTTTTTATGTGTTTGCTGGACTTGTGGGCTCTCGATTCCCTAGAATTTGCAACTGCTCCGGCGTTATCACAGTAAACCGTGATCGTGCTGGACAAATCCGAAACGACGTCCAAGTTCACCAGGAAGTTCTTGAGCCAAACCGCTACTTTCGCTGCTTCACAAGCAGCTACATATTCGGCTTCCATGGTAGAATCGGTGATGAATTTCTGCTTAACGCTTCTCCATGTCATGGCTCCTCCCCCCATGCAAAACACACTACACGAGGTTAACTTTCTGGAGTCTATGTCTGATTGGAAATCTGAGTCCGTATAACCAATGGGGATTAGACTGTCCGATTGATAGACCAACATTCTGTCCCGTGTCCTCTTCAGATACTTCAGAATGTTCTTAACCGCAGTCCAATGCTCTTTCCCAGGGTTACTTTGATATCTTGCCACCATTCCTACGGCGAAGCAGATATCCGGTCTCGTGCACAGCATCGCGTACATGAGGCTTTCCACAGCCGAAGCATAAGGAATGCCCTTCATGTCATCTATTTCCTTTTGTGTCTTGGGACACATTTCCTTGGATAGATGGATTCCATGTTTGAAAGGTACAAAACCTTTCTTGGAATCTTGCATGCTGAATCGCTTCAAAACTGTATCTATGTATGAAGCTTGCGAAAGCCCGATCATCATTTTCTTGCGATCTCGAGTGATCTTGATCCCTAGGATGTGACCGGCTTCTCCCAAGTCCTTCATATCAAACTGTTTTGACAGCCATGCCCTTACGTCTGACAACATCTTTACATCGTTCCCGATGAGCAGAATGTCGTCTACGTATAGTACCAAGAATACCAAGGTAGTTCTGTCACGCTTTTTATACACACAACTTTCGAAATTGTTTTGATAAAAACCATAGGATTTTATAACTTGATCAAAACACTGATTCCAAGCACGGGATGCCTGCTTTAGCCCATAAATGGACTTCTTTAGCTTGCAAACCAGATGCTCTTGGCCTTTTTTCAATGAAGCCTTCGGGTTGTTGCATATAGATCTCTTCGTCAAGACTTCCGTTGAGGAAAGCTGTCTTGACATCCATTTGCCAGATCTCAAAATCTAGGTGCGCAGCAATCGACAAGAGAATTCGGATGGACTTGAGCATGGCTACGGGCGAAAAGGTTTCCTCATAGTGGATCCCTTCTTTCTGAGTGTACCCTTTCGCCACGAGTCTTGCTTTAAAGGTTTCAACCTTTCCGTCTGGTCCCCTTTTCCTCTTGTATACCCACTTGCATCCAATGGGTTTTACCTCATTAAGTGGTTCGACTAGCTCCCACACTTTATTGTGATCCATTGAACCCATCTCGGCTTCCATTGTTGTTTGCCAAGATGTCGCATCCTTGTCCTGGATCGCCTCGTTGTAGGACCATGGATCTAATTCTTCTCCTGAGATCAAGTCCGAGGACTCTCCGATCCCTAAGAATCGCTCGGGTTGTCTAACAACCCTCCCACTACGACGAGGTTCCGGTTGTGTAGGTGTGATGCGTGGTATGTCTTCTTGTACAGTTGGCAACGGAGTTGGCCCTCTAAGTTCTTCTAAGGTAATCTCGCTTCTAGGCTTTTTATCGTTCATATAGCCTTCTTCCAAAAATCTAAAGTGCGTACTGATTACGACCTTTTGATCTTCGGGACATAGAACATGCATCACTTCGTTCCTTTGGGGTACCCTATAAACAACCTTAATTCCGAACGTGCATCCAATTTCCCAGCTTCCCTATCCAACACGTATGCCGGACACCCCCAGATCCTCATGTGTCCTAAGCTGGGCTTGCGCCCCGTCCACAATTCACTAGGGATTTTTGGAACCGATTTGAATGGCACTAAGTTCAGAATGTAAGCTGTTGTTTGCAAGGCGTAACCCCAAAATGATTTTGGTAAATCCGCATAACTCATCATTGATCATACCATTTCTAGAAGTGTTATGTTTCTTCGTTCTGCAACCCCGTTTTGTTGAGGGGTACCGGGTGCAGTCAACTGGGATGCAATCCCTTCATCCGACAGGTAGTTCAAGAATTCATCGCTAAGGTATTCGCCTCCACGATCAGATCGTAGAAACTTGATACTCTTTTCCTTATGATTCTCTGCTTGAGCCTTAAATTCTTTGAATTTATCAAAGGTCTCAGATTTATGCTTCATTAGGAAAACGTACCCATAGCGTGAGTAATCATCGATAAACGTAACAAAATACTCGTAGCCACCTCTTGCTTTGATTTGCATTGAACCACATACATCGGTGTGAACGATCTCCAACACTTTTTTTAGCTCTAAGTCCCTTGGCTCCAAATGCCCTCTTGGTCATCTTACCCTCCAAACATGATTCACAAGTTGGAAATGGTTCAATCAGGAGGGACTCCAATGAACCATCTTGGACCAACCTTTGGATCCTTTTTGGATTAATATGACCTAATTTTAGGTGCCAAAGAAGTGTCTCGTTCACGTTGGTCGAACGTTTCCTTTTACTTGAAATAGTAGATATGTTATAGGATGCATTGCGTGTGTGATGTGCACAGTTAATAATGTAGAGATTGTTCCGTAATGTTCCATGACAGATAACCACATCGTTACGAAAAATAGTAACATGTTTATTAAAACGAACAAAATATCCATCAGCAAATAGTTTTGAAACTGAAATAAGGCTTTTGCGAAAAACGAAAACATAAAGAACATCTCTTAAAATTAAACTCTTGTCTTCAAAAGACAGTGCCGCCTCCCATCGCTTCACCGCCACTCTCATAAAGATCGCCTAAGCGTGACGAGGATCTCTCTTCCACTAAGTTGTTTCGTCCGCTTGAACCCCCCGTAGAACGTGAAACAAACATGATCGATGGATCCGTATCCCACTACCCACGAATGGGTAGCATAGGCCGCTAAACAAGTTTCAACAACTAGTGCGAGAGAATTACATTTCTTTCCATTCCGCTTGGGTTTGGAACAGGCCCACCTCCAATGTCCCTTTTCACCATAGTTAAAACACTTCCCTTTTGGTTTCTTTTGGATTCCTAACCAACTTACCGCCTTACCTTTACTTTTCTTAGTACGAGCTTTGCTTTGTTTCCGACTAATCATCTTCACTTTGATCTTGCCTTCCACTGGCCTAGATCTTGAAAAAAGTTTCTTAGTCACCAAAGCCTCGTCTTCTTGTCCCAAATATTTCTCTATCGTCTTCAAGACCTCTTGTAGAGTATCCATAGTAAACATGTGATCACTCATCACAAAACTACAGTAAAACTCATTAAAGCATCTCGGAAGAGTTTGGAACAAGAATTCGATTTGAACCCCATCATCATACTTAGCACCAAGGTAGGTTAGTTTCTCAAAATGGCGCCTGACTTTGAGAACATGATCCCTTACAGGTGTTCCCCCCGTCATCTTTAGCTGGGCCACGCCATTATGATGAAACTGTTCAGTCATGCGGCTTTCTGTTGAAAACATTTCCTCGAGACTTTGCATGATTTCCGCAGCTATGTTTCAACATCTTTATGAATGTGTTTCAAATCATCAGACAATGAAGTCAAGATCATACACTTCATAAATTTGTTGGCCTGCTCCCAGATTTCATACATGGATCTCTCCGCATTGATGACCCATCAGTAAGTTTTTCAGGTTTGGATCCCCCAAGAACCTAATATTGTGGTTGTGCCGTGAGGACAAATTTTATATTTCTTTTCCAAACTCCATAGTTTTCACCAGTAAGTTGGTTTTCTTTGAGCATATATTTCAATGGATTAAAAGGTTGCGGCATGATGATACTGAAATAAACATACATCTTGTGTCAATATCCGGATCAACACAAAGAAAATCACATAATTCGATCACATGATTCATATTGAAATCTCAAAAAAAAATATATGAACATGCATCGACCAACATCTCAAAACAGTTTTTAAATGAGCCTCTTGGGAGGTCATCATTTAAATCACATTCAAGCGGGTTACAAACAAAACGATTACAAACCTTTAATATTTAAAAAAAAAAATTAATAGTTGGCTCCCTGACTTGACCAATATAAAATTGACAGGGGACTTCGCCAAGTATATGCATATCAATTTTATACCTAAGTAATAACCATGATTAAATCTGAAATTACTACTTCGTTTTGATCGAGCCTCTTGGGAGGGTCATTAATCGCCACTAATAATAATTCACAATCATCCTTTTGAGAATATATTCATGTGAAAGCTTTTCTTTTGGCCCCCCTTGGGGAATTTCTCCAAAAGATTTCACAAATAAATAAATCATGGAGGTCAAAATTAATTCGATTCATAACCGAATTAATTGTTTAAAACATACTTAGTAATTTTTTGAATTTGAGATTTTTCGTTGAGCAATTCCACATTTAAACAAATTAAATAAAACATAAGAAAATACAACAATAAATCAAGCAAAGCAGAAAAATAAACATATTGGGCACAAATTATTCAATTGTCATGGTTTGATTTTTCTTGGCTTAATTTTGAAGAAACGCCGTCTTGAATTTCTCCCACTCGAACGTCTCAAAAAGTCACGCGTCTGCACCGATCCACTCACGGCCGGGTGCGCCAGACCCGACCCCGTGTCTATCGTCGTCGTCGCCCCGCACCTAGCGCCTAACACCGGTTCCAGCGCCCGCCCAAATATTCGCCCGACGCTTCGATCCCGCGTCGGCCTTTCGCCGACTTTCAAGACGCCTTGACGCTTTCCTTACCAACCTAAGGCTTCGATCCCGCCCGGCCCGCGCCGAGCCCCGATTAGACTAGCGACGTCCACGTCGGTCGTCGTTCCTTGCACATTTAAAACGCTTCTGTCGTCACCCACATACTGATTCGATCCATTTTTATTTCTCGCCTCCGTCTTCGTCTTCGATCAGGTTATAATTTATTTTACAAAATAAATCAACTTAAATCTAAACTAGTCTATTACATTGAACAAATCAAATAGCCTAATCTACTCGTGGATTTTCTCACGAGAAAAACAAATTTGAACGAGTCGAATTAAAATCATTCAAATGCATGAAATAAATAAACACATTAAATACCAGGACAATTGGATACCTGCAAAACAGATCTAGCAATTCTACTATCCAATTTTCAATAAAATTTAATGGCCAACATAATTTAAATAACAATTTAAATACAGAGCTCGAAACCGAGGCTCTGATACCAGTTGTTGGGAAATTAGGGGTGCCCGGATTTATTCGAGGTGAATTTAAATACATATTTAAATTAATTAATTAATTACTAACATGAATTAATCCTAAACCAGTTCAACATAATAATTAATAAGCAAATAAACATCATGCGTACACGTAATTCACGTAAATCATAAACATGCGGAATCTAGGAATTACGTAAATACTAACCTCTCGTAGAGATACCGGTTGAGACGATGGATCAACCCAAAGTACCTTCTCAAATATGTCCCATGTCCACTAACGTAATCTGGTGGAAGGATTATCAACGAACGATTTTAATCTAAAGGAGAAAATAAAATATTTGGCCACCACCTTTGTGGATTTCTAATTTTTCCAACACATGAAATTGCACTTGGGGATGAAAAATTCATCCCCTATTTATAATACTAGGGGTGGTCGAAAATTTGACCTAGGAATAAGATGGGAAAATCTTTTTCTTGATCTTCAAGAAATCTTGAATATATCCAATATATTCTTTTCTCCATAATAAAATATTCCACAAAAATCCCACCTCCTAATATTAAGGATATTTTCGAAAATTTCAACTAGTTAGGAAAGAAATAAGATCTTTGACTTTTCTTGAATTTATGGGATAAACTTGTATTCCAAGAATACATATTCCATAAAATATTTCCAAGAAAATCTTTTCTCTCTTCCTATCCATTATTTTCGAAAAATATTGTGGAAAAATAACCCAAAATATTTTCTTCTCCTTTTCATTAATTGGACTTTAGTTTGGGCTATTTGAGGGGCCTTTAGGAGAATTATGATCGGACCTCCAATGGGCTATGAAGCTTTAATATTTAGCCAAAATATTATTCAAGCCCATTAATATTAATTTACTCCACTATAAAATTAATATTGAACTATCCATCTTAACCCACATTACGACTTCACAATAATATGGCTCCCGGTTATTATTTCTCGCGTTTAAGATTATCTTAGTCCACTAATTAATTAAGCCACTGAACAGACTTTATATTAATTAATATCTTTGTCCTTGGAGTAAAGACAACTCAACATTATTATCCATACCGGAAATAAATTTCCACTTGCAAGATTTGGTACGATAAAGATTCGAGCTCACCAAGGGGACAAATCAAGCAAGCCGTACTTGCATCGCGATTCTCCGTATTAAATCTTAGCAATCGTCATGTAATTAATAATATTGCCCAAGATACAAGGTATCGAATCGCATTGATTCTCTTCCCATCATAAGTCAAAGCAATAGTTATTAATTTCACACGATCCTATTTAAGGGACGAAGATTAAGAAATAACGAACCACTGAGGTCTAATTCTTGTATATTCAGTACCGAAGAATTTATCCTCTTGTAGGTCCTATTCAAATAATGCACTAGCATCATAATGCACTAGTGTAATCCACTTGATCAAGACAAGTCAAGACAAGGTCAATTTGATTAATCGATATCACCAATTAACTAAATTAACTTCGTAACACGTCTTGACTTATCGAGCGAATTTATCAAGTAAATATATATAACATTCATTCTTATTTAATGCAACATGTGATAAATAATTTATTTCAGTAAAATAAATAAGAAATTCAGCTTGGGGTTATACTGAAAAGTATGCTTTTACTTTGTATAACCAAACTGAATTTTCTGTCTTATTTACTGAAATAAATTATTTATCACTGATGCTTTTAAATATCATTGAATGTTACATATATTTATTGCATAATTGTTCAATAAACAAGACGATTACATTGTAGTTAATTTAGTGATACCGCATCACGTAAGATTAAATTAATGTATCCACCCTTGTAACTAAAAAGTACGTTGTTCATGACCTAGATGGAAATGAACAATCCATCGTGAAAGGTTGAAGTGTAAGGCCCGATTGGCTTTGTCTTGACCAAGAGATTACACTAGTGCATGACCGATGAATCGAATAGGACCTACGAGGATAAATTCTTCAAAGATCGAACCGTAAGAATTAGACCTCATCGTTTCGTTATTTCTTAATCTTCGCCCCTTAAATAGATTGTGTGTGGTTAGTAATTATTGCTTTGACTTATGACGGTAGAGAATTAATGATATTCAATACTTTATATCTTGGGCAATATTATCGTCACACGCGATTGCTAAGATTTAATACGAAGAATCGCGCGAAGCACGCTTTGTTTGATTTGCCCCATCGGAGGTTCATAAGATTTATCATACCAAATCTTGCAAGTGAATTTGTTTCCTAGATGGATAATAATGTTGAACCGCTCCTTGACCAAGGACAAAAGATATTAATTAATGGAAAGCTATTTCAGTGGCTTGAATTAATTAATGGGCTAGATAATCTTAAACACGGGAAATAATAACCGGGAGCCATATTAACAGTAATGTGGGTTAAGATGGATAGTGCAATATTAATTATGTAGTGGGATTAATTAATATTTATGGGCTTGAATAATATTGTGGCTCAATATTAGATAATTCAAAGTCCATTAGAAGGTCCAATCTTAATTCTTCTAAAGGCCCTTCAAGTAGCCCAAACATAATGTCCAATAACTGAAAAAGGTGTTTAAAATAAAATAAATTATTGTTGCCTAATTTTTCATTTTTTTTAAAAAAATTATGAATAAAAGAGGGAGAAAGATTTTATTTGAATTTTGTTATGGAATGAGGATAAGTATTCTTGGAATACAAGATTATCTCATTAAATTCAAGAAATCTCCCACTTGGCTATTTGTAATGAAATTTTCGAAAATTCCATAACATAAGGAGGAGGAGATTTTATTTGGGAGATATTTTGGGAAATAGAATATATTGGATATATTCAAGATTATTTCTTGAGGAAGAAGCAAGGAAATTTCCCAATCACCCAAAAACCCTAATATTTTCGTCCCCCTTAGCATTATAAATAGGGGATGAATGTTTCATCCCCAAAAGAGCACGAAAATTGGTTTTTTCGAAAAAATATCAGCGTCGATAAAATATCAAATATTTTGAAACGTCGACAGATTGTATTTTTTCAAAAAAATTCAATTGTAAAAGTGCAATTCCATGTGTTGGAAAAATTAGAAATCCACAAAGGTGGTGCAACATAATTTTATTTTTCCTTTTGTTAAATTGTTCGCGAGTTCCTTCCACCGGATTGTTGAACAAGGGCAAGGGAATACTCGAGAAGACCTTTTGGTGAGTTCGTGTGAACGAGATCCATCTTCTCAACGGTTGTCACTCAGAGAGGTTAGTTTACGTAAACTCGTAGTAATTCTGCATGCGTAGGATTTACGTGAACTAATTGTATGCATGATTGGTTGTTGAATTATTATTTGAATTAATATAGGATTAATTCATGCTAGTAATAATTGTTAGAATTAAATTTGTATTTAAATATTCAACCCGAATAGATCCGGGCAATTAATTCCCCAACAACTGGTATCAGAGCCTCGGTTTCGGGCTCTGATTTTTAAATTGTAATTTAATTCATTTTCATTAAATTTAAAATTGGATAGTAGAATTGTTAGATCTTTTTTGCAGGTATCAAATTGTCATGGAATTTAATGTGTTTATTTATGCATACATATAAATTGTGGTTTTTAATTTGATTCGTTCGAATTCGTTTTGCCTCGTGAGAAAATTCACGAGTAGATTAGGATTTGTTTGATTTGATCAATGTAATAGACTAGTCTAGATCTAGGTTTATTTATTTTTCGTAAATAAATTGTAACCTGGATCGAAACTATAAGGAGACGAGAATTAAAGGATAGATCCTAACCATACGCGACGACGCCGTGATCACGCGAAACGTACTGCTGGGAGGCACTCGCATGACGCTGACGCGTTACGCGACGGGACGCACGATGCCAGCGTCGCCGGGCGAGGATAGGCCAGACGCTACGGACGGGCGACGAAGCACGGGCGCCGGCAGACCGGGTAAGGCGGCGGCCGAGGTGGGACGCGCTGGCGCCGCCGAGATCCGCGGGGCAGGCGAGGCCGGCGAAAGCGGCGAGCGCTTGCGGATGCGCTGCTGGTACGCTGCTGCCGCCGCCGAGGCGCAAGCGGCGCTAGCGGTGCCTCGCCGAGGCATGTCGAGGTCGATTCGCCAAGGGGGCGGATCTTGAGCATGCATCCCTACCGCAAGCTACTACTTTGGCGTGGCGTTTGAGACGGAGTTATTTTTTCGAGACGATCGAGTGGGAGAAATCCAAGACGGCGTTTCTTCAAAATCAAGCCAAGAAAAATCAAACCATGACAATTGGATAATTTGTGCCCAATATGTTTATTTTTTTGCTTTGCTTGATTTATTGTTGTGTTTTCTTGTGCTTTATTTAATTTGTTTAAATGTGTTTGCATGAGAATTGCCCAATGAAAAATCTCACCTTCAAAATTACTAAGTATGTTTAAATAATTAATTGACAATTTTATTCCGGATAATATAATTGAATTAATTTTGACCTCCATGATTTATTTATTTGTGGATTCTTTTGGAGAAATTCCCCCCACGGGACGTCCAAAAGGTAGATTTCACATGAATAAATTATGAATGGATGATTGTGGGTTATTATTAGTGGCAACGATGACCCTCCCCACGAGGCTCGTTCAAAGCGAAGTAATAATTCTGTATTTAATCATGGTTATTACTTAGGTATAAAATTGATATGCATATACTTCCCCGAAGTCCCTGTCAATTTTATATTGGTCAAGTGAGAGCCAACTATTAATCTGGATATTAAAGGTTTGAAACTGTTTTGTTTGTAACCTGCTTGAATGTGTTTAAATAATGACTCACCCCACGTGGCTTATTTCAACTGTTTTGAGATGTTGGCTGATGCATGTTCATATTTTTTTGAGATTTTAATATGATACATGTGATCGAACCATGTGATATGTTTGTGCTTATACAAGTTGTTATTTATTTCAGTTCAGCATGTCGCAACCTTTTAATCCGCTGTTAATATACTTAAAGTCAATAGAATAAGTATGGAAACTATATTGATTGGAAACGAAAAATTATAATTGTCCTAACTGCACAAAAGCACAAGTGGATTCTTGACACACCAAAATCAGATGAGCCAACTGACGAGTCAAAAATGAGGGACTCGTCAGATCACTTGCGAGAGATGTCGTCGCTGAAAATGGTGGAGGGCAAACCCTTAAGGGATTACATCCTCAAAATTGATGGCCCGTCTGAACAAACTTGAGGTTCTGAGTGCAGATTATAATCTGGAGACTCAGATGAATTTGGTACTTCACTCTCTGCCCAAAAGTTTTTGAGCATTTTGGCCTCGCTAGCTGATTTGTTGCAAGCTTTGGTCTCGGCAGAGATGTTGATGGGGCACCAAACTCAAGTTTTGACGGCAAATGGTCCCTCTTCATCTTCTAGGCCAAGGGAAGGCAAGAAGAAGAAGATGACCAAAAGCCATAAGCAATCAGACTCAACTGTTGCCAAGGGCAATGGTAAGATGATGAATGCTTGTGGTGTCAAGGAAAATCCAAAGAAGAAGTGCTTAAGATGCGGTGAAAGAGGACAATGGAGGTTTGTCTGTTCCAACCCCAAAAGGGCCGGAAAGAAAGGTAATTCTCACGCACTAGTTGTTGAAACTTATTTAGCGGCGTATGCCTCCCATTTATGGGTGGTGGATACGGGATCCACTAATCATGTTTGTTTCACTTTACAGGGGTTCAAGCGGACCCGGCAACTTAGTGGGAGTGAGATCCTCATCACACTGGGCGATGCTACGAGAGTGGCAGCTGAAGCAGTGGGAGAAATGCACCTGTCTTTTGAAGACAGAGTTTTATTTTAAGAGATGTTCTTTACATTCCTACTTTTAGAAAGAATTTAATTTCGGTTTCTATACTTTACCTTGATGGATATTCGGTTACTTTTGATAAAGTTGTTACCATTTCTCTTTATGATAAATTTATCTGTCATGGAACGTTGTTGAATAATCTCTATACAATTAACTGTGCACACCACTCACGAAATGCATCCTATAACACATCAACTGTTTCTGATAAAAGAAAACGTTCATCAGACGTGAACAAGACACTTCTATGGCATCTTAGATTGGGACATATTAATCTAAAAAGGATTCAAAGGTTGGTAGAAGATGGTTCATTGGAGTCTCTCCGGGTTGAACCAATCCCAACTTGCGAATCTTGCTTGGAGGGTAAAATGACCAATAGGGCATTCGGAGCCAAGGGGAATAGAGCTAAAGAAGTGTTAGAAATTGTTCACACGGACGTATTTTGGTCCAATGTCAATCAAAGCAAGAGGAGGTTATGAGTACTTCGTCACCTTCATTGATGATTACTCAAGGTACGGCTATATTTTTCTCATGAAGCATAAATCTGAGACCTTTGATAAATTCAAAGAATTTAAGGCTCAAGCAGAGAATCATAGGGAAAAACGTATCAAGTCTCTACGATCTGATCGTGGAGGCGAGTACCTCAGCGATGAATTCTTGAACTACTTGTCGATGAAGGGATTGTATCCTAAATTAATCGCATCTTAACCCCTCAACAAAATCGGTGTTGCGGGAGCGAAGAAACATAACTCTTTTAGAAATGGTTAGATCAATGATGAGTTATGGATCTACCCAAGTCGCTTCGGGGTCACGCCTTGAAACAAATGGGGTTATATTCTCGAACTTGGTGCCATCCAAGTCGGCTCCCAAAACTCCCAAAGAATTGTGGACCGGGCGCAAGCCCAGTTTGAGACACATGAGGATTTGGGGGTGTCCGGCCTACGTGTTGGACAAGGAAGCCGAAAAATTGGATCCACGATCAGAATTAAGGTTGTTCATAGGATACCCCGAGGGAACAAAAGGGTGTATGTTCTATGGTCCCAAAGATCAAAAGGTGGTCATAAGCACCCACTTTAGATTCTTGGAAGAAGACTATATGAACGAAAGAAAGCCCAGAAGTGAGATTACCTTAAATGAGCTTAGAGGGCTAACCTCAGTGTCAACTGTACAAGATGATATACCAAACGAGACACTTACACAACCGAAACCTCGTTGTAGTGGGAGGGTTGTGAGACAACCCGAGAGATTCATGGGGATAGGAGAATTCTCAGACTTAGTCCCCGGTCAAGATGAATCAGACCCATGGACTTGACGATGAGGCAATCCAAGACAAGGATGCGGTTTCTTGGCAAACAGTAGTGAAAGCCGAAATGGGTTTTATGTATCATAACAGAGTGTGAGAGCTAGTCGAACCACTCAATGGGGTCAAACTCATTGGCTGCAAGTGGGTATACAAGAGGAAAAGAGGACCGGACGGGAAAGTGGAAACCTTCAAGGCAAGACTTGTGGCGAAAGGTTATACTCAGAAAGAAGGGATCGACTATGAGGAAACCTTTTCACCTGTAGCAATGCTCAAGTCCATCCGAATTCTCTTGTTGATTGTTGCGCATCTCGACTTTGAAATCTGGCAAATGGATGTCAAGACGGCTTTCCTTAACAGAAGTCTTGAAGAAGAAATCTATATGCAACAACCCCAAGGCTTCATTGAAAAATGCCAAGAACACCTAGTATGTAAGCTCAAGAAGTCCATTTACGGACTCAAACAAGCATCCAGAGCTTGGAACCAATGTTTTGATCATGTAATAAAGTCTTATGGGTTTGATCAAAATGAATACGAAAGTTGTGTGTACAAGAAGCGTGTCGGAACTGCATTGGTATTCTTAGTACTATACGTAGATGATATTCTGCTCATCGGAGACGATGTAAAGGTATTGTCAGACGTAAGGACATGGCTTTCAAAACAGTTTGATATGAAGGACTTAGGGGAAGCCAAAACGTCCTTGGGATCAAGATCACTCGAGATCGCAAGAAAATGATGATAGGCTTATCGCAAGCTTCATATATAGACACTGTCTTGAAGCGATTCAGCATGTAGTATTCCAAGAAAGACTTCGTACCTTTCAGGTATGGAATCCATCTATCCAAGGATATGTGCCCTAAGACACAAAAAGAGATAGATGACATGAAAGGCATTCCTTATGCTTCGGCTGTCGGAAGCCTTATGTATGTAATGTTGTGCACGAGACCAGATATCTGCTTTGCCGTTGGCATGGTTGCAAGATATCAAAGTAACCCGGGAAAAGAGCATTGGACGGCAGTTAAAAACATTCTGAAGTATCTGAAAAGAACTCGAGATAGAATGTTGGTTTATCAGTCAGACAATCTAATCCCCATCGGTTACACGGACTCAGATTTCCAATCAGACGTAGATTCCAGAAACTATCTGCCTCAATTAGTGTGCTTTGATTTGGGAAGTGTAGCCATGAAATGGACGAGTGTGATGCAGAAATGCATCACTGACTCAACCATGGAAGCCGGGTAAGTAGCTGCTTGTGAAGCAGTGAAGGAACCTATTGCTTGGCTCTAGACCTTCTTAGTGGACTTGGATGGAGTTTCAAATTTGTCTAACAATATTTGCTAGGGGCAGTTGCAAATTCAAGGGAACCAAGAGTCCACGAGTCAAACAAGCACACTGAAGGAAAAAAATCTTAGACGAGAAATCGTTAAGAGATGAGATGAAGAGGTGGCTAAAATCGCATTGGAGGATAACCTAGTTAATCCTTTCACAAAGTGTCTGCCTCTGGAAACATTCAAGAGACATGTGGGAGGAATGATTGTCAAGTGCGTAGCCAATCTGCTTTGAGTATAAGTGGGAGATATTATTAGGTTCGTGTAGGTGACATTAGATGTCACGTATTAGGAACTACACGAGACGTACTGTAGTATAATTAAAAGCAGACTTTGAGTATAAGTGGGAGATTGTTGGGGTTATACTGGAAAGTATGCTTTTACTTTGTATAACCAAACTGAATTTTCTGTCTTATTTACTGAAATAAATTATTTATCACTGATGCTTTAAATATCATTGAATGTTACATATATTTATTGCATAATTGTTCAATAAACGATATGTGTTACATTGTAGTTAATTTAGTGATACCGATCACGTAAGATTAAATTAACGATCCCTTTGTAACTAAAAAGTATCTTTGTTCACGACCTAGATGGAAATTAACAATCCATCGTGTAAGGTTGAAGTGTAAGGCTCAGATTGACTTGTCTTCACCAAGAGATTACACTAGTACATGGCTGATGCACTGAATAGGACCTACAGGAGGATAAATTCTTCAAAGATCGAACCGGAAGAATTAGACCTCGATGGTTCGTTATTTCTTAATCTTCGCCCCTTAAATAGGATGTGTGTGGTTAGTAATTATTGCTTTGACTTATGACGGGTAGAGAATCAATGAGATTCAATACTTTATATCTTGGGCAATATTATCGGGTCACACGCGATTGTTAAGATTTAATCTGAAGAATCGCAAAGAAAGTACGCTTTGTTTGATTTGCCCTCTTGGGAGGTTCATAAGATTTATCATACCAAATCTTGCAAGTGGAATTTGTTTCCGGTATGGATAATAATGTTGAACTGTTCCTTGACCAAGGACAAAAGATATTAATTAATGGAAAATTATTTCGGTGGCTTGAATTAATTAATGGGCTAGATAATCTTAAACACGGGAAATAATAACCGGGAGCCATATTAACAGTAATATGGGTTAAGATGGATAGTGCAATATTAATTATGTAGTGGGATTAATTAATATTTATGTGCTTGAATAATATTGTGGCTCAATATTAGATAATTCAAAGTCCATTAGAAGGTCCAATCTTAATTCTCCTAAAGGCCCCTCAAGTAGCCCAAACATAATGTCCAATAACTGAAAAAGGTGTTTAAAATAAAATAAATTATTGTTGTCTAATTTTTCATTATTTTCGAAAATTATGAATAAAAGTAGGGAGAAAGATTTTCTTTGAATTTTGTTATGGAATGAGGATAAGTATTCTTGGAATACAAGATTATCTCATTAAATTCAAGAAATCTCCCACTTGGCTATTTGTAATGAAATTTTCAAAAATTCCATAACATAAGGAGGAGGAGATTTTATTTGGGAGATATTTTGGAAAATAGAATATATTGGATATATTCAAGATTGTTTCTTGAGGAATGAGCAAGGAAATTTCACAATCACCCAAAAGCCCTAATATTTTCGTCCCCCTTAGCATTATAAATAGGGGATGAATGTTTCATCCCCAGAAGAGCACGAAAATTGGTTTTTTCAGAAAAATATCAGCGTCGATAAAATATCAAATATTTTGAAACGTCGACAGATTGTATTTTTTTGAAAAATTTTAATTGTGAAAGTGCAATTCCATGTGTTGGAAAAATTAGAAATCCACAAAGGTGGTGCAACATAATTTTATTTTTCCTTTTGTTAAATTGTTCGCGAGTTCCTTCCACCGGATTGTTGAACAAGGGCAAGGGAATACTTGAGAAGACCTTTTGGTGTGTTCGTGTGAACGAGATTCATCTTCTCAACTGTTGTCACTCCGAGAGGTTAGTTTACGTATGTTGTAAATTATTTGTATTTCAAAATGATTTATAATTAAAAACTTATAAAATATTTTATTAGATTTAAACTTATCATATTTTATTTATTTTACCAAGTCAAATATATATAATCCCCGTCTTTCAACTCACGAGTGATTCTCTCAACCAAAATTCTCAGTCAATTCTTCTTACTCATTTTTCCTATTTACTTGGTCTTGACTAACAACTTAATTGTTGTTGCTATTTTTGTGCGTGGAATTAGTCACCACTTATCTCTTTTACACTTATATATATAATATAATGTTTTATTGAGAATAGATCGGGAAAAACATACGCTATGTAAATCCTTCTTTCTTCTATTCTCTTTGCTGGGTTTATTATTCTGTTGCTCCTGATCCTAGGTTTATCCTAGAAGACTTGTTGAATCCTAGGGGATTGCTAAGTGTAAATCCTTAAGGACAGTGCATTTCAAGCACGCCTCAAGTGGTTTTCCTTTGATCTTCGTTTTTATCTTTTCCTTGTTTTATTTTGATTATTGGATTTTCTAATATTTCCAACAATCTTAAGGATTTACATTCACCAAAATTCAATTTTGTTCTACCGTTTTTATCCTACTTGTTGATTCTTCTTTCTATTGATTATATTCCCTTCGCAGCGTAAGCGTAATGTTCCCTTCATTGCATAAAGATTGAAATAAATGGTTTATCTACAGAGTCATGTGCTCTGCTCACACATTGCAAGCAAAATCAGCCTTTAAAACATTTATTACCCTTTGAAGCCGTATATATATATACCTCAAATATACTGCCTTTTATATAATTATAATGGATTCCTTGAAGGGCATTATTTCTGAATATGGGATTCCGTGGAGAACGCGCTTTAGGAAAAGTTAAAGTTTCTTCAATCAAATTCGAACTCTGCATTCTATGGATCAAGCGTTCTATGGATCAATCAGACGATACCTTGATGCTAAAGGGAGGCCCGGGAAGCAGGTGCAGCTCGTAATTAGATGGTTTGAAATCTCAAAATTCGGGACGCGATTATAGGCAAGTATGAGTGCAGAGAAAATTGGTATGGTCATAAACCCTACTCTCTATGTGTGTTATATTATGAAAATATTTGGGAGGCTATTCTGAAAATTGGTGCTCGTGTGAATGAGTGATGGCCTTGAACTTTAGCACGTGTAAAGAAATTTTCCTCTGAAATGTGCATGTTTTTATGTGTATCTGGTTGGTTTATATTATTTGTGAAGATGGGTTATTCATATACTATTGTGTTGGTTTTTGCTTTATATAATTGAGCATTCACATGTTATATGTTGTTTTTATACGTTTCCTACTATCGAAAACTGGCGTCTAAGGACTCCTCCTACTTATATGTGTGTACACTGAAAATAAAATGTTTAAATGAAAATTTGGTCTGATCATGTCAGTTTTTATTCTTTAAAAGGAATAATGTTTTTTAATTCAGTTTTTTTAAAGGAAAAATAATCAAGTATGTTATCTCTTATCTATTTCCTTTTACATATTCATTATTTATTGCATGTGGTTTTCCATGTGAATGTGGTCATATATAAATATTTATATTAAAGGAAATTAATGTTTAAAAGTGTGAGAATGTCCAACTCTAAATATATGATTCCATGTTTATTGGTTTTCTTGAGCTTTGTATGCTAGATTTATAATGTTGAGAAGTGATGTGTTGGGTGTTAATACTTCTGTTGATACAAATAGTATTATTTGTACTTGTATTCTTTTGAATGATGAGCTAATTTCTCATGCACCACAATAGAGTTGATCATTTAATTGAGTGAAAAGAATTTTGCAAATGATTTTTTATATTTACCTTGTTTTAGAAGGATTCGCGAAATTTTTCAAATCATATTATTTCAAATGATTCAATTTTTTGCAAGATTATTTCTATTGAAAATCCAGTATTTAAACAATTTTGAGACATGTTTTTTAAATGATTTATCATCTGGTTATAAACCTATTGGTTGTGAATGGATTTTCAAAATAGTTTTATTCAAAATAAAACTTTTATTCTTTTTGACATTGTTTGACAAATGTCTATAATTTCGTCCATTCAAGGTTTAATTAAATTGTCTTCTTTAAAAAAAAAAACTTTTATTCATCAAATGGACGTCTAAAGAATTTTTAAAAAGAGATTTAGATTATGAGATTTATATAAGTGGCATGAGTGATATGATCAAGTTTATTATCTAGTGACTTTACTTCTCTTGAAGAAGATAGTTGTGTATATCAAGGTGATCTTGTGGCCCAATTTGAGTTTGCACAAATTATTGAGAATTTGATGCACAAACTATAATTGTTAAACATACTATGATGTCAAAGTTTTATACTCTGAAATTGTCTGGCAATGAGGCCATGAAGTTAAGAAATTGCTTAACTTGTATTTCAATTAGATGAGAAACAAACACTCTGTTGTCGATGCTTTGTGATTGCTAAGAAGTAATAACCATTGCTAAGAATAAAACTTTCAATGGTAAAATAGACATATTCGTATACGAAATGAAGTGGTTAACCAGCTGTTAGAAGATGAAATGATTTGACTAGTCTTAATTGAAGAGGAATGGGACAAGCCAATTGAAAATTAACAGTGGTGGGAACCCAACCTTTGTGATTGGAGATCCCATGAATAAGGTTCATATGGGTAATAACAAGCCACTTGTTAGTTCTGTTAGCACCTTAATTTATATCCCTTCCTAAATGTGTAGTGCTTTAAAGCAAATGATTTCTAAAATGAGTGTGGTGCTTTACTGCAAATTGAGAGGATAAGCTAAAAGCTTTTAATGAGTCATAGCCCTTATGGGTGGTATATTATTTGCAGAATATACTTTGATGAACTCACCTATATGAGTGTGGAGTGGGGCCGCTCCTATGAGACAGTGGCTAAGTCTGTAGAGCACTCATGAATAACCAGACACGCGCATGACCTATTCGCGCACAACCGCGTTGAGCAACAAAATAAACACATGTAATGTGATGGATAAGCAATTTAAGTTACAACAATAAGTTATTGGTTCATAGAAGCTATATGCTTCACCAATGCTTAGTAATTTATACCTTATCTCTTCTAGGTCTGGTTCATAGTCCAAAAGACACCAGATTCGATGCATTACATAGTCCTGTGATACCCAGCTGTTGTTATTTTATTTTTGCATTTTATAAATCTTTTCCTCGAGACTTTATAAATGATTTTGAAATAGGTGGGGATTGTTGTAAATTATTTGTATTTCAGAATGATTTATAATTAAAAACTTATAAAATATTTTATTAGATTTAAACTTATCATATTTTATTTATTTTACCAAGTCAAATATATATAATCTCCGTCTTTCAACTCACGAGTGATTCTCTCAACCAAAATTCTCAGTCAATTCTTCTTACTCATTTTTCCTATTTACTTGGTCTTGACTAACAACTTAATTGTTGTTGTTATTTTTGTGCGTGGAATTAGTCACCACTTATCTCTTTTACACTTATATATATAATATAATGTTTTATTGAGAACAGATGGGGAAAAACATACTCTATGTAAATCCTTCTTTCTTCTATTCTTTTTGCTGGGTTTATTATTCTGTTGCTCCTGATCCTAGGTTTATCCTAGAAGACTTGTTGAATCCTGGGGGATTGCTAAGTGTAAATCCTTAAGGACAGTGCATTTCAAGCACGCCTCAAGTGGTTTTCCTTTGATCTTCGTTTTTATCTTTTCCTTGTTTTATTTTGATTATTGGATTTTCTAATATTTCCAACAACGTAAACTCGTAGTAATTCCGCATGCGTAGGATTTACGTGAACTAATTGTATGCATGATTGGTTGTTGAATTATTATTTGAATTAATATAGAATTAATTCATGCTAGTAATAATTGTTAAAATTAATTTTGTATTTAAATATTCAACCCGAATAGATCCAAACAATTAATTCCCCAACGCAGTTGCCTTTTAAGGTATGCACTCTTTAAGTTTATAAAACACTCAAATAAAGGCTGACTTTTTAAATCCTAATTTTTGTGAACATAATTCACGTGCAAAAATCTTTCAGCCCATCACTTTTACTCCTTACATTTCAAATTGTCAATTGAGTAATAACATTCAAAATCCCTATGCATTAAAGTTATTGAGATATTCCTAGCGATCTACTTAATCACTATTTAATTAATAGAAAGGGTATTGGGCCATTACAGTAAGAAGCGCCTGTCGCACCAAGAAATCCCATATTCTCACATAATCTTCGAATTAAAACAATATTTAAATACAATCTAAAAGAAAAATGCATAACCAAATTAAAAGCGTATCTCAATCGTCACAAACCTGTGGAGATCCTTCTTCAGCGGAATGGGTCGAATCTGTAGACACCGATTAGGATTCCGTTGCTCGAACAGATCGACATCGACAAGGTCGGCATCGGCGGAGGACACAAATCGCAGCAGAATCCCCGCTCGCACGCACTCAGGCGGAGGAAATTACTTTGGGCATATGAAATATTCAACTTTTGTGAAATACATTATGCGAGAGTGATGATGTAAAAATAATGGACTTAGCCCGTGGATCCAGTCCACCCCCAAATACTTAAAAGGGTGGATTGGACCAAGTATTTATTAACCTGTTTAGATTATCTTTATCAATAAACACCCACAACTCAATCTCTTAATAAAATAATTTTTCTTTTTCACAATTTAATAATTACATTTATCTATAATCAATTTTTATTATATTTATAAAGTGATATATTAAATTATTTGATACTCAAAATTGATAATTATAATAAAAAAAAATTTATCACACACGTATTCAATAGAAAATGTTTGAATTTAGGAAAAAGAATAAAAATTACAAGAAATAAGAGAATATTTAATTATGATTCAAAATATATCAATATTGGTCTCTATTTATAGAGAAAATAAAAGTATAAAATTTGATATAACTTTTATTTATTTATTTTATATAATATATTCTAAAAAATGAAAACTTAAAACTTATTATATATAATTTAGATTAACAAATGAGAAAGTGACACATGGCATGTGAACTTGTTCACAAACTAGTTCTCTATGACGAACTATTCGTGCATTTTAGATCTAATTTTGATTTTTCTTTTTTTTTTTTTTTTTTTTGTCTTATGTGATGAACCAGCGGAATGGTTCATTGATAAACTTAGTCTTAGAGGCGTGCACAAACGGATTGCAAAGTTTTTTGTTTTTGTTTTTTTTTTTTTTTTTTGTCAAGCAAGAAAAAATTTTATAAAATTTTTTTAGAGTATAAGGGATACTCTATCACTTACAAGGTTAGGAAAAAAAAACACAAATTAATTATAACACTTTTGCACTATTCCTCCTTTCTCTATTTAGGATTTAGAAATCAATTTATCAACGAACACTCAATCTTTTAAGATATTCTTCGATCCTAACCACGACCACATGGCATGTGTTAGTAGATACTCTCTCCGTCCCACGATTACTTGAACGTTTGTCTTATTTGGACGTCTCAATGTTACTTGAACATTTCCAAAATGGAAACAAACATAATATTAATACACTCACAACACTCTTATTTTATTTCACTCAAACCTACTAAAACTCACTTTACTTAGTTTGTGTGTCATTTTTAGTGTTCAAGTCCTCAAGGGAGGGAGGGAGTAATAAATTAATTTTATTGTTTTACCAAGATCACATCAAACATTTCAACGTTACATCAAATGTCATTACTTATTCTATACTAAAAACAACTTCATCTCATTTTATTTACACCACATATCATTACTTTATTATTCAATACTCATAAAAAAACCAATTTTATCTATTTTAATATTAATAAATAATTCTTTCATTAAAAATCTCGTGCAAACAGTAAATGTTCAAATAAAAAGGGAACGAATGGTGTATTAGAAGGACGATTGTAAATTAAAAGATCACATATTTTCTTCATACTCAAGGAAGTAGATAGGCTTATTCGAAACTTGGTGAATAGACAAGAAAATTAAGAACCAACCTTGTGAAATAACCAAAGACAAATTAATCAAACAAATTAGAAGCAAAATCATGGTATCCTTATTGAAATGATGGCAGCTTGAAAATAGCTAAACAGAATTGGAAAATCCAACAACAGGGCTCTTAACTTGGTGCACACCGTCATCCCACACCAAAACACCCGACAACGCGGCACTCCCAACTTGCGCCGTAACAGTGAGCACAAAAGTTTGCGTCTCGCCCAACGACGTAAACGAGAGGCTGCTCGGCTCGACATCCATGCTAAGCTCCCCTGGCCCGGCCAACATCGCCATGTAGACGGACGACGCGGACCCCACGTTGGTGACCGTGCGGTGGAAGACGGCGGTGACAGAGTCCCCTGCATTTCCGGAGACGGCGAAAGACGGGTAGTTGAGATCGTAGACAGTGCCGTTGTTGGCTGCGGTGCAAGTCGTGTTATCGCCAGTGATGAGTCGAAGGTTCGTCGCGTTGTAGCCTTGCCCGCACAGGAATTTGACGTAGTCGGCTTCTGAGATGTCGTATACCAAACCCGGGGATTTCGCCTTGATCGGGTTGATGTGGCCCGACCCGTAGGCGAATTCCGCGTCTGTGTTGGTTCCCATGCTCATCGAAGCAGCTGGACAAAATGAAATTTATAAGACTTCCCTCTTCTTGATTAGTGTTTGGACTTTTTTATTTATTACTATTATTTAGGAAAAACGAGTTTTTTTGGTCCAGTAATTTTATTATTTTTTAGTTTTCATCCTATTAACTTTTAAACTTTGATTTTCGTCATAGAATGTAGACACTTTTGAGACTTTTGTCATATTGACTTTTAAATTTTGATTTCCGTCGTGTTACTAATATGAATCAAATTCAAAACGTGGTAAAAGGGTGTAAAGTTACGGGATGAAAAATCAAAAGTGTGTAAGTTATCGGACGAAAATCAAAATGTAAAAGTCAATCAGACCAAAACCGAAAAATGGTAAAGTTAGCACATTTTTCCGTATTGTTTACTTATAAGAGATCACTCCCTCTAATTAGTAATAATATGTGATAATACAATATAAAAAAATCTTGTTCTTGATATGTCCATTTTGATAATTGAGAATAAAATAAAGTACCAGTAGTCATTAGGGCGGATTTAACGGCAGCAGGGGACCATGTGGGGTTAAAGGATTTAACATAAGCAGCTGCACCAGATGCATGTGGGCAAGACATGGATGTTCCTGAAATAATGTTGTACGGTACTACTCTTGTATCCCCGGGTATTCCAGTGACAGTAGTAGCCTCCGACCATGCTGCAAGAATGTCCACTCCAGGTGCAGTCAGATCAGGCTGTAGTAAAATGGAAAATGTTAAGAATATGAGGATCAACAAATTAATAATTATGACTTCAAATTTATGAACATATACGATTGATCAACTTTACCTTAAGAATGTCCCTTGTAACGGGATTGGGACCCCTCGAAGAAAAGGAAACAACAAAAGGAGCCGATGATTCATTATATTCAGTACTCTTGAAAATGGTTGCTGTTGGTTTGCTGCATAATCAATATCATAATTTTTAGATATATATATAGCAATCATGTTGAAATTAAGAGAAATTAGTGGACTAAATTAGACCTTGTTTTGTTGATATAGTTAAAAATTTCACCACCATCATCTGATCCCAAGTAAGAGGCGGGCAGGGGGTACGAAAATGCAAAATCTTTGAAGCCAGAATCCTGCATTATAGTTCCTGTCGAACCTGCTCCGAACGGTCCTTCTGCATCGCTCAACGTATCGCAAAGGACAATGGTGTTCTTTGCTAGTTTCGGGTCTAATGATTCTGGATCACAGTACCTGCATTAACAGTTAATTACTTGTCATTTATTTAGAACGTTGTTAAAGGAAACTCGAGACGAGCTATTTGCACCCCTAAAATTGCTAAATACACCCAAATTTGATCACATATGAAAAAACCAGTGAAATGGTATTATTTTTCTTATTATGTTGTAAATAAAAGGTATGTATGTCAATTTAAATCTGTTTTTCTTCTAACTTTTGTATTCTGAAAAAGAAGAAACTAGCACTTTTGTATTCTGAATAATGTAACACGATTTTTATAAAATTTGGTGCATTTAGCAAATCCGGAGGTGCAAATAGCGCACCCTTCCTGGAATTCTTCAAAACAAATATATTACCTTGATTCAGAACCTGAAAAACCTCCTGCAGTGTTGGGCACATCTCCGGCATACACCAAGGGGTAGCTGCTGTCATTGAATGTGTTCACTGCCACTCCCTGCATAAATTAGTTGTGATCTTCATTTAATCACTGCCATTTAAGATAATGACGGACTCTCCTGTGAATTGTGAAACTTGTTCACTCTATAAAACAAAACTGATTTCATACTCTAATATCATAGCATTCATTCACTGATATTATTACTCTTATAAACTAATATCAAAATATTTACACACATAAAAATGCTATAATATTAATTTATTAGTGTAACGATATTAATTTCACCTGATAAGACATGTTGTTGCCCAAAAGGACCTTAGATAGGAATTTCCTGTCTATGGTACTAGCAGCAACAGAAAGAGACCATGGCGAAAAATTAGTAATAGATTCCGGGTCGGGGCCCGAATTACCAGCAGAATTCGACGTAAGAACTCCGTATTTCATCGCGTGGAAGGCTCCAATGGCGATGGGATCGTCGAAGTAATCAATCGGGAAGCCCCCTCCTACTGATAAGGATATAATGTCAACTCCATCAGCAATTGCATCGTCGAATGCAGCCAGGATGTCTGCATCGGAGCAGCCGTCGGACCAGCAGATTTTGTACACGGCAATGCGCGCAGAAGGCACTCCTCCACGCGCTGTTCCCGAGGCAAGGCCGTGCAGATCGGCGCCCGAAACGAGACCTCCGCCGGCAGTCGACGCCGTGTGGGTGCCGTGGCCTTCTGAGTCTCTTGGAGAGGGGAGATCTGGTGGACTGATTGTTCCTTCACTGTGGTAGTACTTTGCTCCTATGATTTTGCTGCATAATTTGCATACATTTTTCAATAATGCTTTGATCAAATATTGTCCCACTAGCTAAGTGGATAGTAAAAATAAAAGTTTGGAAAGTTATTGGACTAAAATTGAAGGCTAATTCTTGCGGCAGAAGTGGGGGTGAGACTGTTCGCAAACCAGCACAAATTAACATCTACCTTTTCCAAAGTATTAAAATATCATTTTCAAATTGTGTGCCGTGTCATGCAAGACCAACTCAGAAATTGATTCCAACAATTTGTAAGTTCTGAAAACGTAATATTTTGCAAATATGAGACTAAAAAATTATTTCCCTTCTACATAGGAGTAATATTTTGGTGCACCAATTGCAATTGGTAATATTTTAAACTAAATTTGATTAAAATTATCAACCAAAATGTATTTCTATACTATTTCGTGGGTCATACAACAAATACAGTCAAAAAGTATTAATTCATGTGAAGAAAAATATTAGTTGTATATTGAGAAAGTAAACTAATAGTTTCTTTTTGTAAAGACTATTACACACTTCTTTATATGAAGTAATAATCTCATTATTTATATATTTCAGTTTTTTTGTATAGTCTCAAAATTGTACTGCATGTGCAGTTGATGTGCATAAGTTTTTGCTTATAATATATATATATAGGGGGCTTACTTGTTGCAAGTGAAGTTGGATGAAGACTGGCAACTGCCCTTCCATTTGGTCGGCGGTGGTCCGAAACCTGCATCGTCGAAACTCTGGGACTCCGGCCAGATACCTGTGTCCAGCATTGCAACGATGACATCACTCTCCGTTTGCGACCTCACAACATTCGACGGAAAGCCCATGAAGTCCCATGATCGCGTCGTGTGGAGTTGCTTTTTGGTACTGGGAAACACAGACACCACTCCTTCCAAGCCTGATGAATCATCAATTACAGATTTTTAAATCAAATCAAGAAATTGAAAAAAAAAAATTATATAAAGAAAAGTGAAAATCAAGTTTTAGTTCAAAATTTTAAGTACTTGAAATTTTGTGCTTTTCTTCCTCAGTCAATTTTGCAACAAATCCATTGAAGCTTCTCTTGTAGCTGTGGAGCCAAGACTCCGTTGCCCTTTTGCTGGATTTCATCAAATGTTACAGATGTTAGGAATTAATTAATCTGCAATTATGAAAAAAGTAAAAACCGAAAAAATAAAAAACATAGATTTGTTGACCCAGTTCATCAAGAGATGTAAATAAACCTTCCGAGAGTTTCTTGTAGTATGCTCATATGTTGAGCCGTGGCCGAGAAGTCGCCTTTCGGACGATCACCCATGTAAACTATGTACACCTACATGTGTATTTATTAAAAAGTTACTAATTTAATTCAAGAATCTAGAAAAAAGCATCTAATATTGTATAGAAAATTATTTGAAACAGAAGATGAATGCATGCCTTTTGATCAGTACTACTAGCTTGAGAGCTTCCAATGCAGCTTATTACGAACGAAAACAGAGCGATAGTTAGAACCGCCTTCCATGAAGGCGAAAACAGAGTATTCTTCGCCATGAAATTATTTGCTTTATTTTAGTGTTTAAGCTGCAATGTTTTAATGTTTGATGCATGTAATAAGAGAGATGGATTTATAGTGGGAGACTTGAATACTTGTGTTGGTTGTCAACCTATCAATAATGTTGTTAAACCCGCCTAAAAATATAAAGGTCCAAAAATCGGCGGTTACAAAGTCAAACAATGTTAATTTGGAGTTTAGCATGTGATCCTCTTGTACCGTACCTTTGTGTGGACAAATCGAATGTTGGATTGTGGAGTCCGAAGTATTTGTACGATCTGTCGAATACCTGCAAAATTGTCATCTATATGTTGTCCAGTCTTTTTGTTAGGGAAACGAAATAAATAAATTAATTCAACACTTCTCTATAAGTTCGTTTCATGGTATCAGAGATTTCAGGCTCACGCCCACGCCCCGGTTCGATTTCTCACCGAAAAGCAATTTCACCTATATTAAATTGTCGATTCGATGGGCCTCTTCCTAATGATAAGAGTAAGGCTGCGTTTGTTTTGAGATTTAAGTGTCTGAAAGCAAGTCAAGGTTTTAAAATCCAGAGATTTAGAATCATTGATGAATAGTAAATGTATATGTTTGTTTTGGGATTTAAGTAGGGTGAGATTTAACTTTATGTCAAATCTATGTTCAATAATGATTGATATTGTATTATTATATTATATTGAGAAGAGTAATAAAGTGTATAAAGTGTGATGTATTGGGAAGAGTAATTATAGATTATATAGGTATTTGTAGGTGTGGATGAAATTTGGGATTTGAAAACCAGACTCTAAATCCCAAACTCGTATGAGACGGGGAGCGCAAAGTCCTAAGTCCATCCGTGTGAATCCCAAAACAAACGCAACCTAGGAGAATTAAGTCCATGAGTAAGGGGAAGTGTTAAGGAAATTAAATAAATGAATTAATTTCACACCTCTCTACACGTTTGGACTTTTAGATGAGACGGAATTCTTTCACTTTTCCAAGTCGGTGTCTTGCTTGCATCTAGATATGACAATTTTGCAGGTGTTTTGGGTATCCGCCCAAGGACCGACTAATATGGAGACTATAATTCAATATTCATCCTCCATGGCCCCGCTTTAAGTTAGACTAAAGTTATGTCTGGATTGACTCATCTCAAAAATTAATCACACTTATTTGAGAAGGTTACCGGTAAATAACACAAATTCCATGGTATGTAGACTGTAGTTTTTTTTTTATCAGGAGTATGTAGACTGTAGTAAATAACACAAATTCCATGGTACTTAGGGTTCATTACTAATTTCCACACATCTTTTTCCTCTCTCCTAATTTTCAAAGTGAAGAAGGGCAAATATACCCACTCTTGTAACAAAATAAAGGTTTATACCCATTTCTACAAGAAAAAAAGAAATATACCCATTTTATATTTTTCACCCAAAAATACCCCACCTATCAATACTCTATCTTATATACATATATACACACATATATAAATTTATATATAAGTATGTGTTAATCAATTAAATTTAAATGCATGTTATAAAATTTAAAATTAAGAACATGGGTCAATAAAATAAAATTATTAAGTTTAGTAAAAATTATTATTAGAAAAGATTTATTCAATTTTTAGAAATGAATTGATAATATTTATAATTGTAAAGAATTAAAAAAATAATTGATCCACATAGTTAAATTTATTTATTATTATTTTAATATGATAGAATGATTTATTTATTTAGTCTATTGATGCAATATATTAAATTTTATTATAATAAATTATTTAATATTTTTTTATCTAATTTTAAAAATTAAGATATAAAAAAATAAATAAAGATGAATATATCTAATAAAATTAAACAAAAGATAAATAGTGTATCATTTAATTAAATTTTAAAGAAATAAGGATGTAAGCCATGTGGGTATATATTTAATTTCTAATAAGGGCATATATGTATTTTTATTAAAAAATGGGTAGATATCTTTTTTTTATATGGAATGGGTAGCTATTTTTAATTTTCAATAAAAGTGGGTATATCTCTTTTTTTCCCATTTTCAAAAGTATTTTTTACTTTTCAATAAAAGTACCCATAATTCATTATTTTACTAGTATTCCTTAATCAAAGAGCTAAAAGAATGAAGAAACTTATATCGGGGACAGGGGAGTATATTTTTCATCCTGGTTAGTGGATTATATACAAACTTTGTTGGGCATGTTTAACTTATAGAGGATTTTATTTTTTTATCAATACTTGTTTTGGTTGGTTCTTTTAATGTTCTTAATAAATGGATAATGTACACGTTATAATACTCGTACATCGGTACAAGTACCTATAAACATAAATATATGAAGAAAATAAACGAGTTTTAAGCGGATTTAGAGTGAATACGACTATACGAGTAAACTCTGTACATTTTTTTCTGATTAAAAAAAAAAAATCGTGTACATTTTTAAATGTATTTGGAACGGATACGAAAAGTAATAATTTCAAAGTGGTGGTTTGGGTACAGGTAGTCCTAGTCCTAGATGGACGGGAACGCTTCCGGAAAAGATCAATACACAAATCACTACACTTTTAGATTTATTGAATTTGTTGCATATCAGTGTTTAATCCCGTTGCAATTCTTTGGGAATAATGTCTTTTTAGACACTAACTTAGGGGAGTTAGTGTTTTGAGGAGAATAGTTTTACAGGTTTAAAGATGTACGATAATATATTTTAAAATTTATAAACATAGAATAATATATATATTTTAAAATTCTGTAAATATATGACAATCGAATCCGAACAAGCAAAAATCTCACATGACATTTTAGCCCGATTTGGGTTTATTCAGACTCGATTGTCCTACATTTACAGATTTTAAAACACATCGTCTTATATTTATATATTTTAAAACATATATTCTTGCATTTCCAACTTCGTAAAATTATTGTCATTAAAACACAATCCCCTAAGTTATTGTCCTAAAATCGTATTTTTCCCTGTAATTTTAGTTGCATCTCTTTATAAATAAAAAATAATTTTGATATTATTCTTATATGTAAGTAATTGCTTCAAGCCCATGAATTAACACTATGTTGAACTAATTTTGTAAAATACAATTATGTGGGGGATGGATGATGTGAAGATTAGAGCTATACTTTTACATGACGTAGGTACGTAATACAAGAACAATGGTAGCTAAAAAGAATGTAAATTTTCTTTATAATTAATGGAAGTACATAAGCTTCATGGAAACATGATGGATAGAACTCAAAACACAATAAATTAAAACCATTCCTTTATGAAATAACCAAAGAAAAATCAATCAAACAAATTAGAAGCAAATCAGGCCACCCTTATAATTAATTTAAAGTGATCCAACGGCATTGGAAAAAGCAACAATAGGGCTCCTCACTTGGTACATACCATCATCCCACACCAAAGAACCGGACAGCGTTGCGTCCCCAATTTGCGCTGTAACTGTGACCACAAACGTTTGCGTCTCTCCCAACGACGTAAACGAAAGGGTGGCCGGCTCGACCCCGATGCTCAGCCCCGATTGCCCGCCCAATATCGCAGTATAGGCTGACGACGGGGACCCCACGTTGGTGACCGTGCGGTGGAAGACGGCGGTGACAGAGTCCCCTGCATTTCCGGAGACGGCGAAAGAGGGGTAGTTGAGATCGTAGACGGTGCCGTTGTTGGCTGCGGTGCAAGTCGTGTTGTCGCCTGTGATGAGTCGAAGGTTCGTCTTGTTGTAGCCTTGCCCGCACAGGAATTTGACGTAGTCGGCTTCTGAGATGTCGTATACCAAACCCGGGGATTTCGCCTTGATCGGGTCGATGTGGCCCGACCCGTAGGCGAATTCCGCGTCGGTGTTGGTTTTCACGCTCATGGTAAAAGCTGGAGTAAAACAAATATATTAGAGTTCGGGTCTGTTTGTAAATTCAATAGAAAAAAAAAAATACAAGTTTTTCAAAGAAATAAGTGCTTTTACACCATATTTTTTAGTTTGCAAACACACACTTCGTTTCACTTGACCAATGACCTGTTGTACTTTTTTTTTTACTTACAAGAGTTTGTTCCCTTGATTTCTAATAAATATATTACAGGTTAATTGCATTAAAAAAATGTAATTTTTGCGTTTTTTCCAATCGCAACATATATATTTTTAAAACCCGCTATTCGATGCATAGACTTTTTAAATTTTGCAGTAATATAATACGGCTATTTCCAAGCAATTTATGTTGACATGACAGTCGAAAAAACCTTTAAATAAATGCAAATTAATCACAATTTTCCAAAAAAAAAAATCCAAATTCGTTCAATGACACTTAGCACGACTTGAAGGAAGATATATAAGCTTTAAAAAACATATGTTGAGATTAAGAAACGTGAAATAATTGTGATTTATTTTGTAATTAACCCTACATATAATACTAGTTGAGTTTGACAATTGAGCGCAGAATTACGTACCAGTAGTCATTAGAGCGGATTTAACGGCAGCAGGAGACCATGTGGGGTTAAAGGATTTAACAAAAGCAGCTGCACCAGATGCATGTGGGCAAGACATGGATGTCCCTGAAATAATGTTGTACGGTACTACTCTTGTATCTCCGGGCAATCCGGTGGCAGTAGTAGCCTCCGACCACGCTGCAAGAATGTCCACTCCGGGTGCAGTGAGATCAGGCTGTAGTAAAATGGAAAATGGTAAGAAAATGAGGATCAACAAATTACTACAAATTAAACATATATATATAGTAAATGAACTTGACCTTAAGAATGTTCCTTGTAATGGGATTGGGACCCCTCGAAGAAAAGGAAACAACAAAAGGAGCAGATGAATCATTATATTCGGTAGTCTTGAAAATGGTTGCTGTTGGTTTGCTGCATAATCAATATTGTAATTTGTAAATCTCAACTTAGATATAATTATCAAGAAAGAGAAATTAGTGAATTTGTTAAGACCTTGTTTTGTTAATATAGTTATAGACTTGACCACCGTCGTCTAATCCCAAGTAAGAGGCTGGTAAAGGGAAAGAAAATCCAAAATCATTCCGGCCAGAGCCCTGCATTATAGTTCCAGCCGAGCCAGCTCCGAGCGGTCCTTCTGCATCGCTCAGCATATCGCAAAGGACGATCGTATCCTTTGCTAGGTTTGGGTCTAATGAATCCGGGTAACAATACCTGCATTACCGATTAAGTAATGTGTCATTCATTTATAAAAAAAAAATTAGGAAGAAATGAACTTAAATGAAAGATTTAACCTTAAAGATTAAGACATGTTTTAGTATATAAAATCATATCAATATACTTTTGACATTTTGAGTAAATATGACAAGTTTTTGACTAAATTGGGGTGTATTTACAAATTTGGAGGTGCAAAATATTACCTCGACTCATCGCCGCTATATCCTGCTGCAGTGTTGGGCACATTTCCGCATACACTAAGGGGTTATTGCTGTCATTGAATGTGTTCACTGCCACTCCCTACATAAAGTAAGGTAATCTTTCTCTGTGAAACTTGTTCATGGCATGAAACTGGTGTAATCGACATGATTCAATAGAAACAAGTAATATTGTCTAATGAAAACAGGGGATATTGTTAGCTGAAAACAACTAATACTGTTTACTGAAACAATAAATATTGTTTAGTGAAAATAAGTAATAATGTAATACTGTTCGGTGAAACAGGGATACAATTAACAAAAAACAAAAAAAAAAAATCATACTATGGTAATTTACCTCATACGACATGTTGTTACCCAAAAGGACATTAGTCAGAATTTCCTGTCTATGGTACTAGCAGCAACAGAGAGAGACCATGGTGAAAAATTGGTAATGGATTCCGGTCGGGCCCCGAATTACCAGCAGAATTCGACGTAAGAACTCCGTATTTCATCGCGTGGAAGGCTCCAATGGCGATGGGATCGTCGAAGTAATCAATCGGGAAGCCCCTCCTACTGATAAGGATATAATGTCAACTCCATCAGCAATTGCATCGTCGAATGCAGCCAGGATGTCTGCATCGGAGCAGCCGTCGGACCAGCAGATTTTGTACACGGCAATGCGCGCAGAAGGCACTCCTCCACGCGCTGTTCCCGCGGCAAGGCCGTACAGATCGGCGCCAAACGAGACCTCCGCCGCAGTCGACGCCGTGTGGGTGCCGTGGCCTTCTGAGTCTCTTGGAGAGGGGAGATCTGGTGGACTGATTGTTCCTTCACTGTGGTAGTACTTTGCTCCTATGATTTTGCTGCATAATTTGCATACATTTTTCAATAATGCTTTGATCAAATATTGTCCCAAGCTAAGTGGATAGTAAAAATAAAAAGTTTGGAAAGTTATTGGATTAAAATTGAAGGCTAATTCTTGCGGCAGAAGTGGGGGTGAGACTGTTCGCAAACCAGCACAAATTAACATCTACTTTTTCCAAAGTATTAAAATATCATTTTCAAATTGTGTGCCGTGTCATGCAAGACCAACTCAGAAATTGATTCCAACAATTTGTAAGTTCTGAAAACGTAATATTTTGCAAATATGAGACTAAAAAATTATTTTCCTTCTACATAGGAGTAATATTTTGGTGCACCAATTGCAATTGGTAATATTTTTAAACTAAATTTGATTAAAATTATCAACCAAAATGTATTTCTATACTATTTCGTGGGTCATACAACAAATACAGTCAAAAAGTATTAATTCATGTGAAGAAAAATATTAGTTGTATATTGAAAAGTAAACTAATAGTTTCTTTTTTTGTAAAGACTATTACACACTTCTTTATATGAAGTAAAAGTCTCATTATTTATATATTTCAGTTTTTTTTGTATAGTCTCAAAATTGTACTGCTGTGCAGTTGATGTGCATAAGTTTTTGCTTATAATATATATATATAGGGGCTTACTTGTTGCAAGTGAAGTTGGATGAAGATTGGCAACTGCCCTTCCATTTGGTCGGCGGTGGTCCGAAACCTGCATCGTCGAAACTCTGGGACTCCGGCCAGATACCCGTGTCCAGCATTGCGATGATGACATCACTCTCTGTTTGCGACCTCACAACATTCGACGGAAAGCCCATGAAGTCCCATGATCGCGTCGTGTGGAGTTGCTTTTTGGTACTGGGAAACACAGACACCACTCCTTCCAAGCCTGATGAATCATCAATTACAGATTTTTAAATCAAATCAAGAAATGAATTAAAAAAAAATTATATAAAGAAAAGTGAAAATCAAGTTTTAGTTCAAAATTTTAAGTACTTGAAATTTTGTTCTTTTCTTCCTCAGTCAATTTTGCAACAAATCCATTGAAGCTTCTCTTGTAGCTGTGGAGCCAAGACTCCGTTGCCCTTTTGCTGGATTTCATCAAATGTTACAGATGTTAGGAATTAATTAATCTGCAATTATGAAAAAAAGTAAAAAAACCGAAAAAATAAAAAACATAGATTTGTTGACCCAGTTCATCAAGAGATGTAAATAAACCTTCCGAGAGTTTCTTGTAGTATGCTCATATGTTGAGCATTGGCCGAGAAGTCGCCTTTCGGACGATCACCCATGTAAACTATGTACACCTACATGTGTATTTATTAAAAAGTTACTAATTTAATTCAAGAATCTAGAAAAAAACATCTAATATTGTATAGAAAATTATTTGAAAAAGAAGATGAATGCATGCCTTTTGATCAGTACTACTAGCTTGAGAGCTTCCAATGCAGCTTATTACGAACGAAAACAGAGCGATAGTTAGAACCGCCTTCCATGAAGGCGAAAACAGAGTATTCTTCGCCATGAAATTATTTGCTTTATTTTAGTGTTTAAGCTGCAATGTTTTAATGTTTGATGCATGTAATAAGAGAGATGGATTTATAGTGGGAGACTTGAATACTTGTGTTGGTTGTCAACCTATCAATAATGTTGTTAAACCCGCCTAAAAATATAAAGGTCCAAAAATCGGCGGTTACAAAGTCAAACAATGTTAATTTGGAGTTTAGCATGTGATCCTCTTGTACCGTACCTTTGTGTGGACAAATCGAATGTTGGATTGTGGAGTCCGAAGTATTTGTACGATCTGCCTCACAATGTCGAATACCTGCAAAATTGTCATCTATATGTTGTCCAGTCTTTTTGTTAGGGAAACGAAATAAATGAATTAATTCAACACTTCTCTATAAGTTCGTTTCATGGTATCAGAGATTTCAGGCTCACGCCCACGTCCTGGGTTCGATTCCTACTGAAAGCAATTTCACCTATATTAAATTGTCGATTCGATGGGCCTCTTCCTAATGATAAGAGTAAGGCTGCGTTTGTTTTGAGATTTAAGTGTGTGGAGCAAGTCAAGGTTTTAAAATCCAGGGATTTAGAATCATTGATGAATAGTAAATGTATATGTTTGTTTTGATTTTAAGTAGGGTGAGATTTAACTTTATGTCAAATCTATGTCCAATAATGATTGATATTGTATTATTATATTATATTGAGAAGAGTAATAAAGTGTATAAAGTGTGATGTATTGGGAAGAGTAATTATAGATTATATAGGTATTTGTAGGTGTGGATGGAATTTGGGATTTGAAAACCAAACTCTAAATCCCAAACTCGTATGAGACGGGGAGCGCAAAGTCCTAAGTCCATCCGTGTGAATCCCAAAACAAACGCAACCTAGGAGAATTAAGTCCATGAGTAAGGGGAAGTGTTAAGGAAATTAAATAAATGAATTAATTTCACATCTCTCTACACGTTTGAACTTTTAGATGAGACGGAATTCTTTCACTTTTCCAAGTCGGTGTCTTGCTTGCATCTAGATATGACAATTTTGCAGGTGTTTTGGGTATCCGCCCAAGGACCGACTAATATGGAGACTATAATTCAATATTCATCCTCCATGGCCCCGCTTTAAGTTAGACTAAAGTTATGTCTGGATTGACTCATCTCAAAAATTAATCGCACTTATTTGAGAAGGTTACCGGTAAATAACACAAATTCCATGGTATGTAGACTGTAGTTTTTTTTTTTTGATCAGGAGTATGTAGACTGTAGTAAATAACACAAATTCCATGGTACTTAGGGTTCATTACTAATTTCCACGCATCTTTTTTCCTCTCTCTCTAATTTTCAAAGTGAAGAAGGGCAAATATACCCACTTGTGTAACAAAATAAAGGTTTATACCCATTTCTACAAGAAAAAAAGAAATATACCCATTTTATATTTTTCACCCAAAAATACCCCACCTATCAATACTCTATCTTATATACATATATACACACATATATAAATTTATATATAAGTATGTGTTAATCAATTAAATTTAAATGCATGTTATAAAATTTAAAATTAAGAACATGGGTCAATAAAATAAAATTATTAAGTTTAGTAAAAATTATTATTAGAAAAGATTTATTCAATTTTTAGAAATGAATTGATAATATTTATAATTGTAAAGAATTAAAAAAATAATTGATCCACATAGTTAAATTTATTTATTATTATTTTAATATGATAGAATGATTTATTTATTTAGTCTATTGATGCAATATATTAAATTTTATTATAATAAATTATTTAATATTTTTTATCTAATTTTAAAAATTAAGATATAAAAAAATAAATAAAGATGAATATATCTAATAAAATTAAACAAAAGATAAATAGTGTATCATTTAATTAAATTTTAAAGAAATAAGGATGTAAGCCATGTGGGTATATATTTAATTTCTAATAAGGGCATATATGTATTTTTATTAAAAAATGGGTAGATATCTTTTTTTTATATGGAATGGGTAGCTATTTTTAATTTTCAATAAAAGTGGGTATATCTCTTTTTTTCCCATTTTCAAAAGTATTTTTTACTTTTCAATAAAAGTACCCATAATTCATTATTTTACTAGTATTCCTTAATCAAAGAGCTAAAAGAATGAAGAAACTTATATCGGGACAGGGGAGTATATTTTTCATCCTGGTTAGTGGATTATATACAAACTTTGTTGGGCATGTTTAACTTATAGAGGATTTTATTTTTTTATCAATACTTGTTTTGGTTGGTTCTTTTAATGTTCTTAATAAATGGATAATGTACACGTTATAATACTCGTACATCGGTACAAGTACCTATAAACATAAATATATGAAGAAAATAAACGAGTTTTAAGCGGATTTAGAGTGAATACGACTATACGAGTAAACTCTGTACATTTTTTTGATTAAAAAAAAAAAAAATCGTGTACATTTTTAAATGTATTTGGAACGGATACGAAAAGTAATAATTTCAAAGTGGTGGTTTGGGTACAGGTAGTCCTAGTCCTAGATGGACGGGAACGCTTCCGGAAAAAGATCAATACACAAATCACTACACTTTTAGATTTATTGAATTTGTTGCATATCAGTGTTTAATCCCGTTGCAATTCTTTTGGAATAATGTCTTTTTAGACACTAACTTAGGGGAGTTAGTGTTTTGAGGAGAATAGTTTTACAGGTTTAAAGATGTATTTGATAATATATTTTAAAATTTATAAACATAGAATAATATATATATTTTAAAAATTCTGTAAATATATGACAATCGAATCCAACAAGCAAAATCTCACATGACATTTTAGCCCGATTTGGGTTTATTCAGGACTCGATTGTCCTACATTTACAGATTTTAAAACACATCGCCTTATATTTATATATTTTAAAAACATATATTCTTGCATTTCCAACTTCGTAAAAATTATTGTCATTAAAACACAATCCCCTAAGTTATTGTCCTAAAATCGTATTTTTCCCTGTAATTCTTAGTTGCATCTCTTTATAAATAAAAAATAATTTTGATATTATTCTTATATGTAAGTAATTGCTTCAAGCCCATGAATTAACACTATGTTGAACTAATTTTGTAAAATACAATTATGTGGGGGATGGATGATGTGAAGATTAGAGCTATACTTTTACATGACGTAGGTACGTAATACAAGAACAATGGTAGCTAAAAAAAGAATGTAAATTTTCTTTATAATTAATGGAAGTACATAAGCTTCATGGAAACATGATGGATAGAACTCAAAACACAATAAATTAAAACCATTCCTTTATGAAATAACCAAAGAAAAATCAATCAAACAAATTAGAAGCAAATCAGGCCACCCTTATAATTAATTTAAAGTGATCCAACGGCATTGGAAAAAGCAACAATAGGGCTCCTCACTTGGTACATACCATCATCCCACACCAAAGAACCGGACAGCGTTGCGTCCCCAATTTGCGCTGTAACTGTGACCACAAACGTTTGCGTCTCTCCCAACGACGTAAACGAAAGGGTGGCCGGGCTCGACCCCGATGCTCAGCCCCGATTGCCCGCCCAATATCGCAGTATAGGCTGACGACGGGGACCCCACGTTGGTGACCGTGCGGTGGAAGACGGCGGTGACAGAGTCCCCTGCATTTCCGGAGACGGCGAAAGAGGGGTAGTTGAGATCGTAGACGGTGCCGTTGTTGGCTGCGGTGCAAGTCGTGTTGTCGCCTGTGATGAGTCGAAGGTTCGTCTTGTTGTAGCCTTGCCCGCACAGGAATTTGACGTAGTCGGCTTCTGAGATGTCGTATACCAAACCCGGGGATTTCGCCTTGATCGGGTCGATGTGGCCCGACCCGTAGGCGAATTCCGCGTCGGTGTTGGTTTTCACGCTCATGGTAAAAGCTGGAGTAAAACAAATATATTAGAGTTCGGGTCTGTTTGTAAATTCAATAGAAAAAAAAAAATACAAGTTTTTCAAAGAAATAAGTGCTTTTACACCATATTTTTTAGTTTGCAAACACACACTTCGTTTCACTTGACCAATGACCTGTTGTACTTTTTTCATTTACTTACAAGAGTTTGTTCCCCTTGATTTCTAATAAATATATTACAGGTTAATTGCATTAAAAAAAATGTAATTTTTGCGTTTTTTCCAATCGCAACATATATATTTTTAAAACCCGCTATTCGATGCATAGACTTTTTAAATTTTGCAGTAATATAATACGGCTATTTCCAAGCAATTTATGTTGACATGACAGTCGAAAAACCTTTAAATAAATGCAAATTAATCACAATTTTCCAAAAAAAAAATCCAAATTCGTTCAATGACACTTAGCACGACTTGAAGGAAGATATATAAGCTTTAAAAACATATGTTGAGATTAAGAAACGTGAAATAATTGTGATTTATTTTGTAATTAACCCTACATATAATACTAGTTGAGTTTGACAATTGAGCGCAGAATTACGTACCAGTAGTCATTAGAGCGGATTTAACGGCAGCAGGAGACCATGTGGGGTTAAAGGATTTAACAAAAGCAGCTGCACCAGATGCATGTGGGCAAGACATGGATGTCCCTGAAATAATGTTGTACGGTACTACTCTTGTATCTCCGGGCAATCCGGTGGCAGTAGTAGCCTCCGACCACGCTGCAAGAATGTCCACTCCGGGTGCAGTGAGATCAGGCTGTAGTAAAATGGAAAATGGTAAGAAAATGAGGATCAACAAATTACTACAAATTAAACATATATATATAGTAAATGAACTTGACCTTAAGAATGTTCCTTGTAATGGGATTGGGACCCCTCGAAGAAAAGGAAACAACAAAAGGAGCAGATGAATCATTATATTCGGTAGTCTTGAAAATGGTTGCTGTTGGTTTGCTGCATAATCAATATTGTAATTTGTAAATCTCAACTTAGATATAATTATCAAGAAAGAGAAATTAGTGAATTTGTTAAGACCTTGTTTTGTTAATATAGTTATAGACTTGACCACCGTCGTCTAATCCCAAGTAAGAGGCTGGTAAAGGAAAAGAAAATCCAAAATCATTCCGCCAGAGCCCTGCATTATAGTTCCAGCCGAGCCAGCTCCGAGCGGTCCTTCTGCATCGCTCAGCATATCGCAAAGGACGATCGTATCCTTTGCTAGGTTTGGGTCTAATGAATCCGGGTAACAATACCTGCATTACCGATTAAGTAATGTGTCATTCATTTATAAAAAAAAATTAGGAAGAAATGAACTTAAATGAAAGATTTAACCTTAAAGATTAAGACATGTTTTAGTATATAAAATCATATCAATATACTTTTGACATTTTGAGTAAATATGACAAGTTTTTGACTAAATTGGGGTGTATTTACAAATTTGGAGGTGCAAAATATTACCTCGACTCATCGCCGCTATATCCTGCTGCAGTGTTGGGCACATTTCCGGCATACACTAAGGGGTTATTGCTGTCATTGAATGTGTTCACTGCCACTCCCTACATAAAGTAAGGTAATCTTTCTGTGAAACTTGTTCATGGCATGAAACTGGTGTAATCGACATGATTCAATAGAAACAAGTAATATTGTCTAATGAAAACAGGGGATATTGTTAGCTGAAAACAACTAATACTGTTTACTGAAACAATAAATATTGTTTAGTGAAAATAAGTAATAATGTAATACTGTTCGGTGAAATAGGGATACAATTAACAAAAAAAATAAAAAATCATACTATGGTAATTTACCTCATACGACATGTTGTTACCCAAAAGGACATTAGTCAGGAATTTCCTGTCTATGGTACTAGCAGCAACAGAGAGAGACCATGGTGAAAAATTGGTAATGGATTCCGGGTCGGGCCCCGAATTACCAGCAGAATTCGACGTAAGAACTCCATATTTCATCGCGTGGAAGGCTCCAATGGCGATGGGATCGTCGAAGTAATCAATCGGGAAGCCCCCTCCTACTGATAAGGATATAATGTCAACTCCATCAGCAATTGCATCGTCGAATGCAGCCAGGATGTCTGCATCGGAGCAGCCGTCGGACCAGCAGATTTTGTACACGGCAATGCGCGCAGAAGGCACTCCTCCACGCGCTGTTCCCGCGGCAAGGCCGTACAGATCGGCGCCCGAAACGAGACCTCCGCCGGCAGTCGACGCCGTGTGGGTGCCGTGGCCTTCTGAGTCTCTTGGAGAGGGGAGATCTGGTGGACTGATTGTTCCTTCACTGTGGTAGTACTTTGCTCCTATGATTTTGCTGCATAATTTGCATACATTTTTCAATAATGCTTTGATCAAATATTGTCCCACTAGCTAAGTGGATAGTAAAAATAAAAGTTTGGAAAGTTATTGGATTAAAATTGAAGGCTAATTCTTGCGGCAGAAGTGGGGGTGAGACCGTTCGCAAACCAGCACAAATTAACATCTACTTTTTCCAAAGTATTAAAATATCATTTTCAAATTGTGTGCCGTGTCATGCAAGACCAACTCAGAAATTGATTCCAACAATTTGTAAGTTCTGAAAACGTAATATTTTGCAAATATAAGACTAAAAAATTATTTTCCTTCTACATAGGAGTAATATTTTGGTGCACCAATTGCAATTGGTAATATTTTAAACTAAATTTGATTAAAATTATCAACCAAAATGTATTTCTATACTATTTCGTGGGTCATACAACAAATACAGTCAAAAAGTATTAATTCATGTGAAGAAAAATATTAGTTGTATATTGAGAAAGTAAACTAATAGTTTCTTTTTGTAAAGACTATTACACACTTCTTTATATGAAGTAAAAGTCTCATTATTTATATATTTCAGTTTTTTTGTATAGTCTCAAAATTGTACTGCTGTGCAGTTGATGTGCATAAGTTTTTGCTTATAATATATATATATAGGGGGCTTACTTGTTGCAAGTGAAGTTGGATGAAGACTGGCAACTGCCCTTCCATTTGGTCGGCGGTGGTCCGAAACCTGCATCGTCGAAACTCTGGGACTCCGGCCAGATACCTGTGTCCAGCATTGCAACGATGACATCACTCTCCGTTTGCGACCTCACAACATTCGACGGAAAGCCCATGAAGTCCCATGATCGCGTCGTGTGGAGTTGCTTTTTGGTACTGGGAAACACAGACACCACTCCTTCCAAGCCTGATGAATCATCAATTACAGATTTTTAAATCAAATCAAGAAATTGAAAAAAAAAAATTATATAAAGAAAAGTGAAAATCAAGTTTTAGTTCAAAATTTTAAGTACTTGAAATTTTGTGCTTTTCTTCCTCAGTCAATTTTGCAACAAATCCATTGAAGCTTCTCTTGTAGCTGTGGAGCCAAGACTCCGTTGCCCTTTTGCTGGATTTCATCAAATGTTACAGATGTTAGGAATTAATTAATCTGCAATTATGAAAAAGTAAAAAACCGAAAAAATAAAAAACATAGATTTGTTGACCCAGTTCATCAAGAGATGTAAATAAACCTTCCGAGAGTTTCTTGTAGTATGCTCATATGTTGAGCCGTGGCCGAGAAGTCGCCTTTCGGACGATCACCCATGTAAACTATGTACACCTACATGTGTATTTATTAAAAAGTTACTAATTTAATTCAAGAATCTAGAAAAAAAGCATCTAATATTGTATAGAAAATTATTTGAAACAGAAGATGAATGCATGCCTTTTGATCAGTACTACTAGCTTGAGAGCTTCCAATGCAGCTTATTACGAACGAAAACAGAGCGATAGTTAGAACCGCCTTCCATGAAGGCGAAAACAGAGTATTCTTCGCCATGAAATTATTTGCTTTATTTTAGTGTTTAAGCTGCAATGTTTTAATGTTTGATGCATGTAATAAGAGAGATGGATTTATAGTGGGAGACTTGAATACTTGTGTTGGTTGTCAACCTATCAATAATGTTGTTAAACCCGCCTAAAAATATAAAGGTCCAAAAATCGGCGGTTACAAAGTCAAACAATGTTAATTTGGAGTTTAGCATGTGATCCTCTTGTACCGTACCTTTGTGTGGACAAATCGAATGTTGGATTGTGGAGTCCGAAGTATTTGCACGATCTGGCTCACAATGTCGAATACCTGCAAAATTGTCATCTATATGTTGTCCAGTCTTTTTGTTAGGGAAACGAAATAAATGAATTAATTCAACACTTCTCTATAAGTTCGTTTCATGGTATCGAGATTTCAGCTCACGCCCACGTCCTGGGTTTCGATTCCTACTGAAAGCAATTTCACCTATATTAAATTGTCGATTCGATGGGCCTCTTCCTAATGATAAGAGTAAGGCTGCGTTTGTTTTGAGATTTAAGTGTGTGGAGCAAGTCAAGGTTTTAAAATCCAGGGATTTAGAATCATTGATGAATAGTAAATGTATATGTTTGTTTTGGGATTTAAGTAGGGTGAGATTTAACTTTATGTCAAATCTATGTCCAATAATGATTGATATTGTATTATTATATTATATTGAGAAGAGTAATAAAGTGTATAAAGTGTGATGTATTGGGAAGAGTAATTATAGATTATATAGGTATTTGTAGGTGTGGATGGAATTTGGGATTTGAAAACCAAACTCTAAATCCCAAACTCGTATGAGACGGGGAGCGCAAAGTCCTAAGTCCATCCGTGTGAATCCCAAAACAAACGCAACCTAGGAGAATTAAGTCCATGAGTAAGGGGAAGTGTTAAGGAAATTAAATAAATGAATTAATTTCACATCTCTCTACACGTTTGGACTTTTAGATGAGACGGAATTCTTTCACTTTTCCAAGTCGGTGTCTTGCTTGCATCTAGATATGACAATTTTGCAGGTGTTTTGGGTATCCGCCCAAGGACCGACTAATATGGAGACTATAATTCAATATTCATCCTCCATGGCCCCGCTTTAAGTTTGACTAAAGTTATGTCTGGATTGACTCATCTCAAAAATTAATCGCACTTATTTGAGAAGGTTACCGGTAAATAACACAAATTCCATGGTATGTAGACTGTAGTTTTTTTTTTTTGATCAGGAGTATGTAGACTGTAGTAAATAACACAAATTCCATGGTACTTAGGGTTCATTACTAATTTCCACGCATCTTTTTCCTCTCTTCTAATTTTCAAAGTGAAGAAGGGCAAATATACCCACTCTTGTAACAAAATAAAGGTTTATACCCATTTCTACAAGAAAAAAAGAAATATACCCATTTTATATTTTTCACCCAAAAATACCCCACCTATCAATACTCTATCTTATATACATATATACACACATATATAAATTTATATATAAGTATGTGTTAATCAATTAAATTTAAATGCATGTTATAAAATTAAATCAAGAACATGGGTCAATAAAATAAAATTATTAAGTTTAGTAAAAATTATTATTAGAAAAGATTTATTCAATTTTTAGAAATGAATTGATAATATTTATAATTGTAAAGAATTAAAAAAATAATTGATCCACATAGTTAAATTTATTTATTATTATTTTAATATGATAGAATGATTTATTTATTTAGTCTATTGATGCAATATATTAAATTTTATTATAATAAATTATTTAATATTTTTTTATCTAATTTTAAAAATTAAGATATAAAAAAATAAATAAAGATGAATATATCTAATAAAATTAAACAAAAGATAAATAGTGTATCATTTAATTAAATTTTAAAGAAATAAGGATGTAAGCCATGTGGGTATATATTTTTTTTCTAATAAGGGTATATATGTATTTTTATTAAAAAATGGGTAGATATCTTTTTTTTATATGGAATGGGTAGCTATTTTTAATTTTCAATAAAAGTGGGTATATCTCATTTTTTCCCATTTTCAAAAGTATTTTTTACTTTTCAATAAAAGTACCCATAATTCATTATTTTACTAGTATTCCTTAATCAAAGAGCTAAAAGAATGAAGAAACTTATATCGGGATAGGGGAGTATATTTTTCATCCTGGTTAGTGGATTATATACAAACTTTGTTGGGCATGTTTAACTTATAGAGGAATTTTTTTTTTTTATCAATACTTGTTTTGGTTGGTTCTTTTAATGTTCTTAATAAATGGATAATATACACGTTATAATACTCGTACATCGGTACAAGTACCTATAAACATAAATATATGAAGAAAATAAACGAGTTTTAAGCGGATTTAGAGTGAATACGACTATACGAGTAAACTCTGTACATTTTTTTCTGATTAAAAAAAAAAAATCGTGTACATTTTTAAATGTATTTGGAACGGATACGAAAAGTAATAATTTCAAAGTGGTGGTTTGGGTACAGGTAGTCCTAGTCCTAGATGGACGGGAACGCTTCCGAAAAAGATCAATCCACAAATCGCTACACTTTTAGATTTATTGAATTTGTTGCATATCAGTGTTTAATCCCGTTGCAATTCTTTGGGAATAATGTCTTTTTAGACACTAACTTAGGGGAGTTAGTGTTTTGAGGAGAATAGTTTTACAGGTTTAAAGATGTACGATAATATATTTTAAAATTTATAAACATAGAACAATATATATGTTTTAAAATTCTGTAAATATATGACAATCGAATCCGAACAAGCAAAAAATCTCACATGACATTTTAGCCCGATTTGGGTTTATTCGCACTCGATTATCCTACATTTACAGATTTTAAAACACATCGTCTTATATTTATATATTTTAAAACATATATTCTTGCATTTCCAACTTCGTAAAATTATTGTCATTAAAACACAATCCCCTAAGTTATTGTCCTAAAATCGTATTTTTCCCTGTAATTCTTAGTTGCATCTCTTTATAAATAAAAAATAATTTTGATATTATTCTTATATGTAAGTAATTGCTTCAAGCCCATGAATTAACACTATGTTGAACTAATTTTGTAAAATACAATTATGTGGGGGATGGATGATGTGAAGATTAGAGCTATACTTTTACATGGCGTAGGTACGTAATACAAGAACAATGGTAGCTAAAAAGAATGTAAATTTTCTTTATAATTAATGGAAGTACATAAGCTTCATGGAAACATGATGGATAGAACTCAAAACACAATAAATTAAAACCATTCCTTTATGAAATAACCAAAGAAAAATCAATCAAACAAATTAGAAGCAAATCAGGCCACCCTTATAATTAATTTAAAGTGATCCAACGGCATTGGAAAAAAAACAACAATAGGGCTCCTCACTTGGTACATACCATCATCCCACACCAAAGAACCGGACAGCGTGGCGTCCCCAATTTGCGCTGTAACTGTGACCACAAACGTTTGCGTCTCCCCAACGACGTAAACGAAAGGGTGGCCGGCTCGACCCCGATGCTCAGCCCCGATTGCCCGCCCAATATCGCAGTATAGGCTGACGACGGGGACCCCACGTTGGTGACAGTGCGGTGGAAGACGGCGGTGACAGAGTCCCCTGCATTTCCGGAGACGGCGAAAGAGGGGTAGTTGAGATCGTAGACGGTGCCGTTGTTGGCTGCGGTGCAAGTCGTGTTGTCGCCAGTGATGAGTCGAAGGTTCGTCGTGTTGTAGCCTTGCCCGCACAGGAATTTGACGTAGTCTGCTTCTGAGATGTCGTATACCAAACCCGGGATTTCGCCTTTGATCGGGTCGATGTGGCCCGACCCGTAGGCGAATTCCGCGTCGGTGTTGGTTTTCACGCTCATGGTAAAAGCTGGAGTAAAACAAATATATTAGAGTTCGGGTCTGTTTGTAAATTCAATAGAAAAAAAAAAATACAAGTTTTTCAAAGAAATAAGTGCTTTTACACCATATTTTTTAGTTTGCAAACACACACTTCGTTTCACTTGACCAATGACCTGTTGTACTTTTTTTTTTTATTTACTTACAAGAGTTTGTTCCCTTGATTTCTAATAAATATATTACAGGTTAATTGCATTAAAAAAAAATGTAATTTTTGCGTTTTTTCCAATCGCAACATATATATTTTTAAAACCCGCTATTCGATGCATAGACTTTTTAAATTTTGCAGTAATATAATACGGCTATTTCCAAGCAATTTATGTTGACATGACAGTCGAAAAACCTTTAAATAAATGCAAATTAATCACAATTTTCCAAAAAAAAAATCCAAATTCGTTCAATGACACTTAGCACGACTTGAAGGAAGATATATAAGCTTTAAAAACATATGTTGAGATTAAGAAACGTGAAATAATTGTGATTTATTTTGTAATTAACCCTACATATAATACTAGTTGAGTTTGACAATTGAGCGCAGAATTACGTACCAGTAGTCATTAGAGCGGATTTAACGGCAGCAGGAGACCATGTGGGGTTAAAGGATTTAACAAAAGCAGCTGCACCAGATGCATGTGGGCAAGACATGGATGTCCCTGAAATAATGTTGTACGGTACTACTCTTGTATCTCCGGGCAATCCGGTGGCAGTAGTAGCCTCCGACCACGCTGCAAGAATGTCCACTCCGGGTGCAGTGAGATCAGGCTGTAGTAAAATGGAAAATGGTAAGAAAATGAGGATCAACAAATTACTACAAATTAAACATATATATATATATATATATATATAGTAAATGAACTTGACCTTAAGAATGTTCCTTGTAATGGGATTGGGACCCCTCGAAGAAAAGGAAACAACAAAAGGAGCAGATGAATCATTATATTCGGTAGTCTTGAAAATGGTTGCTGTTGGTTTGCTGCATAATCAATATTGTAATTTGTAAATCTCAACTTAGATATAATTATCAAGAAAGAGAAATTAGTGAATTTGTTAAGACCTTGTTTTGTTAATATAGTTATAGACTTGACCACCGTCGTCTAATCCCAAGTAAGAGGCTGGTAAAGGGAAAGAAAATCCAAAATCATTCCGGCCAGAGCCCTGCATTATAGTTCCAGCCGAGCCAGCTCCGAGCGGTCCTTCTGCATCGCTCAGCATATCGCAAAGGACGATCGTATCCTTTGCTAGGTTTGGGTCTAATGAATCCGGGTAACAATACCTGCATTACCGATTAAGTAATGTGTCATTCATTTATAAAAAAAATTAGGAAGAAATGAACTTAAATGAAAGATTTAACCTTAAAGATTAAGACATGTTTTAGTATATAAAATCATATCAATATACTTTTGACATTTTGAGTAAATATGACAAGTTTTTGACTAAATTGGGGTGTATTTACAAATTTGGAGGTGCAAAATATTACCTCGACTCATCGCCGCTATATCCTGCTGCAGTGTTGGGCACATTTCCGGCATACACTAAGGGGTTATTGCTGTCATTGAATGTGTTCACTGCCACTCCCTACATAAAGTAAGGTAATCTTTCTGTGAAACTTGTTCATGGCATGAAACTGGTGTAATCGACATGATTCAATAGAAACAAGTAATATTGTCTAATGAAAACAGGGGATATTGTTAGCTGAAAACAACTAATACTGTTTACTGAAACAATAAATATTGTTTAGTGAAAATAAGTAATAATGTAATACTGTTCGGTGAAACAGGGATACAATTAACAAAAAACAAAAAAAAAAATCATACTATGGTAATTTACCTCATACGACATGTTGTTACCCAAAAGGACATTAGTCAGGAATTTCCTGTCTATGGTACTAGCAGCAACAGAGAGAGACCATGGTGAAAAATTGGTAATGGATTCCGGGTCGGGCCCCGAATTACCAGCAGAATTCGACGTAAGAACTCCGTATTTCATCGCGTGGAAGGCTCCAATGGCGATGGGATCGTCGAAGTAATCAATCGGGAAGCCCCCTCCTACTGATAAGGATATAATGTCAACTCCATCAGCAATTGCATCGTCGAATGCAGCCAGGATGTCTGCATCGGAGCAGCCGTCGGACCAGCAGATTTTGTACACGGCAATGCGCGCAGAAGGCACTCCTCCACGCGCTGTTCCCGCGGCAAGGCCGTACAGATCGGCGCCCGAAACGAGACCTCCGCCGGCAGTCGACGCCGTGTGGGTGCCGTGGCCTTCTGAGTCTCTTGGAGAGGGGAGATCTGGTGGACTGATTGTTCCTTCACTGTGGTAGTACTTTGCTCCTATGATTTTGCTGCATAATTTGCATACATTTTTCAATAATGCTTTGATCAAATATTGTCCCACTAGCTAAGTGGATAGTAAAAATAAAAAGTTTGGAAAGTTATTGGATTAAAATTGAAGGCTAATTCTTGCGGCAGAAGTGGGGGGTGAGACTGTTCAAAACCAGCACAAATTAACATCTACTTTTTCCAAAGTATTAAAATATCATTTTCAAATTGTGTGCCGTGTCATGCAAGACCAACTCAGAAATTGATTCCAACAATTTGTAAGTTCTGAAAACGTAATATTTTGCAAATATGAGACTAAAAAATTATTTTCCTTCTACATAGGAGTAATATTTTGGTGCACCAATTGCAATTGGTAATATTTTAAACTAAATTTGATTAAAATTATCAACCAAAATGTATTTCTATACTATTTCGTGGGTCATACAACAAATACAGTCAAAAAGTATTAATTCATGTGAAGAAAAATATTAGTTGTATATTGAGAAAGTAAACTAATAGTTTCTTTTTTGTAAAGACTATTACACACTTCTTTATATGAAGTAAAAGTCTCATTATTTATATATTTCAGTTTTTTTGTATAGTCTCAAAATTGTACTGCTGTGCAGTTGATGTGCATAAGTTTTTGCTTATAATATATATATATAGGGGGCTTACTTGTTGCAAGTGAAGTTGGATGAAGACTGGCAACTGCCCTTCCATTTGGTCGGCGGTGGTCCGAAACCTGCATCGTCGAAACTCTGGGACTCCGGCCAGATACCTGTGTCCAGCATTGCAACGATGACATCACTCTCCGTTTGCGACCTCACAACATTCGACGGAAAGCCCATGAAGTCCCATGATCGCGTCGTGTGGAGTTGCTTTTTGGTACTGGGAAACACAGACACCACTCCTTCCAAGCCTGATGAATCATCAATTACAGATTTTTAAATCAAATCAAGAAATTGAAAAAAAAAAATTATATAAAGAAAAGTGAAAATCAAGTTTTAGTTCAAAATTTTAAGTACTTGAAATTTTGTGCTTTTCTTCCTCAGTCAATTTTGCAACAAATCCATTGAAGCTTCTCTTGTAGCTGTGGAGCCAAGACTCCGTTGCCCTTTTGCTGGATTTCATCAAATGTTACAGATGTTAGGAATTAATTAATCTGCAATTATGAAAAAGTAAAAAAGCGAAAAAATAAAAAACATAGATTTGTTGACCCAGTTCATAAGAGATGTAAATAAACCTTCCGAGAGTTTCTTGTAGTATGCTCATATGTTGAGCCGTGGCCGAGAAGTCGCCTTTCGGACGATCACCCATGTAAACTATGTACACCTACATGTGTATTTATTAAAAAGTTACTAATTTAATTCAAGAATCTAGAAAAAAGCATCTAATATTGTATAGAAAATTATTTGAAACAGAAGATGAATGCATGCCTTTTGATCAGTACTACTAGCTTGAGAGCTTCCAATGCAGCTTATTACGAACGAAAACAGAGCGATAGTTAGAACCGCCTTCCATGAAGGCGAAAACAGAGTATTCTTCGCCATGAAATTATTTGCTTTATTTTAGTGTTTAAGCTGCAATGTTTTAATGTTTGATGCATGTAATAAGAGAGATGGATTTATAGTGGGAGACTTGAATACTTGTGTTGGTTGTCAACCTATCAATAATGTTGTTAAACCCGCCTAAAAATATAAAGGTCCAAAAATCGGCGGTTACAAAGTCAAACAATGTTAATTTGGAGTTTAGCATGTGATCCTCTTGTACCGTACCTTTGTGTGGACAAATCGAATGTTGGATTGTGGAGTCCGAAGTATTTGTACGATCTGTCGAATACCTGCAAAATTGTCATCTATATGTTGTCCAGTCTTTTTGTTAGGGAAACGAAATAAATAAATTAATTCAACACTTCTCTATAAGTTCGTTTCATGGTATCAGAGCTTTCAGGCTCACGCCCACGTCCTGGGTTCGATTTCTACTGAAAGCAATTTCACCTATATTAAATTGTCGACTCGATGGGCCTCTTCCTAATGATAAGAGTAAGGCTGCGTTTGTTTTGAGATTTAAGTGTGCGGAGCAAGTCAAGGTTTTAAAATCCAGGGATTTAGAATCATTGATGAATAGTAAATGTATATGTTTGTTTTGATATTTAAGTAGGGTGAGATTTAACTTTATGTCAAATCTATGTCCAATAATGATTGATATTGTATTATTATATTATATTGAGAAGAGTAATAAAGTGTATAAAGTCTGATGTATTGGGAAGAGTAATTATAGATTATATAGGTATTTGTAGGTGTGGGTGAAATTTGGGATTTGAAAACCAGACTCTAAATCCCAAACTCGTATGAGACGGGAAGCGCAAAGTCCTAAGTCCATCCGTGTGAATTCCAAAACAAACGCAACCTAGGAGAATTAAGTCCATGAGTAAGGGGAAGTGTTAAGGAAATTAAATAAATGAATTAATTTCACACCTCTCTACACGTTTGGACTTTTAGATGAGACGGAATTCTTTCACTTTTCCAAGTCGGTGTCTTGCTTGCATCTAGATATGACAATTTTGCAGGTGTTTTGGGTATCCGCCCAAGGACCGACTAATATGGAGACTATAATTCAATATTCATCCTCCATGGCCCCGCTTTAAGTTAGACTAAAGTTATGTCTGGATTGACTCATCTTAAAAATTAATCACACTTATTTGAGAAGGTTACCGGTAAATAACACAAATTCCATGGTATGTAGACTGTAGTTTTTTTTTTTTTTGATCAGGAGTATGTAGACTGTAGTAAATAACACAAATTCCATGGTACTTAGGGTTCATTACTAATTTCCACATCTTTTTCCTCTCTTCTAATTTTCAAAGTGAAGAAGGGCAAATATACCCACTCTTGTAACAAAATAAAGGTTTATACCCATTTCTACAAGAAAAAAAAAAAATATACCCATTTTATATTTTTCACCCAAAAAATACCCCACCTATCAATACTCTATCTTATATACATATATACACACATATATAAATTTATATATAAGTATGTGTTAATCAATTAAATTTAAATGCATGTTATAAAATTTAAAATTAAGAACATGGGTCAATAAAATAAAATTATTAAGTTTAGTAAAAATTATTATTAGAAAAGATTTATTCAATTTTTAGAAATGAATTGATAATATTTATAATTGTAAAGAATTAAAAAAATAATTGATCCACATAGTTAAATTTATTTATTATTATTTTAATATGATAGAATGATTTATTTATTTAGTCTATTGATGCAATATATTAAATTTTATTATAATAAATTATTTAATATTTTTTTATCTAATTTTAAAAATTAAGATATAAAAAAAAATAAATAAAGATGAATATATCTAATAAAATTAAACAAAAGATAAATAGTGTATCATTTAATTAAATTTTAAAGAAATAAGGATGTAAGCCATGTGGGTATATATTTAATTTCTAATAAGGGCATATATGTATTTTTATTAAAAAATGGGTAGATATCTTTTTTTATATGGAATGGGTAGCTATTTTTAATTTTCAATAAAAGTGGGTATATCTCTTTTTTTTCCCATTTTCAAAAGTATTTTTTTACTTTTCAATAAAAGTACCCATAATTCATTATTTTACTAGTATTCCTTAATCAAAGAGCTAAAAGAATGAAGAAACTTATATCGGGACAGGGGAGTATATTTTTCATCCTGGTTAGTGGATTATATACAAACTTTGTTGGGCATGTTTAACTTATAGAGGAATTTTTTTTTTTTATCAATACTTGTTTTGGTTGGTTCTTTTAATGTTCTTAATAAATGGATAATGTACACGTTATAATACTCGTACATCGGTACAAGTACCTATAAACATAAATATATGAAGAAAATAAACGAGTTTTAAGCGGATTTAGAGTGAATACGACTATACGAGTAAACTCTGTACATTTTTTTCTGATTAAAAAAAAAAAATCGTGTACATTTTTAAATGTATTTGGAACGGATACGAAAAGTAATAATTTCAAAGTGGTGGTTTGGGTACAGGTAGTCCTAGTCCTAGATGGACGGGAACGCTTCCGGAAAAGATCAATACACAAATCACTACACTTTTAGATTTATTGAATTTGTTGCATATCAGTGTTTAATCCCGTTGCAATTCTTTTGGAATAATGTCTTTTTAGACACTAACTTAGGGGAGTTAGTGTTTTGAGGAGAATAGTTTTACAGGTTTAAAGATGTACGATAATATATTTTAAAATTTATAAACATAGAATAATATATATATTTTAAAATTCTGTAAATATATGACAATCGAATCCGAACAAGCAAAAATCTCACATGACATTTTAGCCCGATTTGGGTTTATTCAGACTCGATTGTCCTACATTTACAGATTTTAAAACACATCGTCTTATATTTATATATTTTAAAACATATATTCTTGCATTTCCAACTTCGTAAAATTATTGTCATTAAAACACAATCCCCTAAGTTATTGTCCTAAAATCGTATTTTTCCCTGTAATTCTTAGTTGCATCTCTTTATAAATAAAAAATAATTTTGATATTATTCTTATATGTAAGTAATTGCTTCAAGCCCATGAATTAACACTATGTTGAACTAATTTTGTAAAATACAATTATGTGGGGGATGGATGATGTGAAGATTAGAGCTATACTTTTACATGGCGTAGGTACGTAATACAAGAACAATGGTAGCTAAAAAGAATGTAAATTTTCTTTATAATTAATGGAAGTACATAAGCTTCATGGAAACATGATGGATAGAACTCAAAACACAATAAATTAAAACCATTCCTTTATGAAATAACCAAAGAAAAATCAATCAAACAAATTAGAAGCAAATCAGGCCACCCTTATAATTAATTTAAAGTGATCCAACGGCATTGGAAAAAGCAACAATAGGGCTCCTCACTTGGTACATACCATCATCCCACACCAAAGAACCGGACAGCGTGGCGTCCCCAATTTGCGCTGTAACTGTGACCACAAACGTTTGCGTCTCTCCCAACGACGTAAACGAAAGGGTGGCCGGCTCGACCCCGATGCTCAGCCCCGATTGCCCGCCCAATATCGCAGTATAGGCTGACGACGGGGACCCCACGTTGGTGACCGTGCGGTGGAAGACGGCGGTGACAGAGTCCCCTGCATTTCCGGAGACGGCGAAAGAGGGGTAGTTGAGATCGTAGACGGTGCCGTTGTTGGCTGCGGTGCAAGTCGTGTTGTCGCCAGTGATGAGTCGAAGGTTCGTCGTGTTGTAGCCTTGCCCGCACAGGAATTTGACGTAGTCGGCTTCTGAGATGTCGTATACCAAACCCGGGGATTTCGCCTTGATCGGGTCGATGTGGCCCGACCCGTAGGCGAATTCCGCGTCGGTGTTGGTTTTCACGCTCATGGTAAAAGCTGGAGTAAAACAAATATATTAGAGTTCGGGTCTGTTTGTAAATTCAATAGAAAAAAAAAATACAAGTTTTTCAAAGAAATAAGTGCTTTTACACCATATTTTTTAGTTTGCAAACACACACTTCGTTTCACTTGACCAATGACCTGTTGTACTTTTTTCATTTACTTACAAGAGTTTGTTCCCCTTGATTTCTAATAAATATATTACAGGTTAATTGCATTAAAAAAAAATGTAATTTTTGCGTTTTTTCCAATCGCAACATATATATTTTTAAAACCCGCTATTCGATGCATAGACTTTTTAAATTTTGCAGTAATATAATACGGCTATTTCCAAGCAATTTATGTTGACATGACAGTCGAAAAACCTTTAAATAAATGCAAATTAATCACAATTTTCCAAAAAAAAAATCCAAATTCGTTCAATGACACTTAGCACGACTTGAAGGAAGATATATAAGCTTTAAAAACATATGTTGAGATTAAGAAACGTGAAACAATTGTGATTTATTTTGTAATTAACCCTACATATAATACTAGTTGAGTTTGACAATTGAGCGCAGAATTACGTACCAGTAGTCATTAGAGCGGATTTAACGGCAGCAGGAGACCATGTGGGGTTAAAGGATTTAACAAAAGCAGCTGCACCAGATGCATGTGGGCAAGACATGGATGTCCCTGAAATAATGTTGTACGGTACTACTCTTGTATCTCCGGGCAATCCGGTGGCAGTAGTAGCCTCCGACCACGCTGCAAGAATGTCCACTCCGGGTGCAGTGAGATCAGGCTGTAGTAAAATGGAAAATGGTAAGAAAATGAGGATCAACAAATTACTACAAATTAAACATATATATATATATATATATATATATAAAAATGAACTTGACCTTAAGAATGTTCCTTGTAATGGGATTGGGACCCCTCGAAGAAAAGGAAACAACAAAAGGAGCAGATGAATCATTATATTCGGTAGTCTTGAAAATGGTTGCTGTTGGTTTGCTGCATAATCAATATTGTAATTTGTAAATCTCAACTTAGATATAATTATCAAGAAAGAGAAATTAGTGAATTTGTTAAGACCTTGTTTTGTTAATATAGTTATAGACTTGACCACCGTCGTCTAATCCCAAGTAAGAGGCTGGTAAAGGGAAAGAAAATCCAAAATCATTCCGGCCAGAGCCCTGCATTATAGTTCCAGCCGAGCCAGCTCCGAGCGGTCCTTCTGCATCGCTCAGCATATCGCAAAGGACGATCGTATCCTTTGCTAGGTTTGGGTCTAATGATTCCGGGTAACAATACCTGCATTACCGATTAAGTAATGTGTCATTCATTTATAAAAAAAAATTAGGAAGAAATGAACTTAAATGAAAGATTTAACCTTAAAGATTAAGACATGTTTTAGTATATAAAATCATATCAATATACTTTTGACATTTTGAGTAAATATGACAAGTTTTTGACTAAATTGGGGTGTATTTACAAATTTGGAGGTGCAAAATATTACCTCGACTCATCGCCGCTATATCCTGCTGCAGTGTTGGGCACATTTCCGGCATACACTAAGGGGTTATTGCTGTCATTGAATGTGTTCACTGCCACTCCCTACATAAAGTAAGGTAATCTTTCTGTGAAACTTGTTCATGGCATGAAACTGGTGTAATCGACATGATTCAATAGAAACAAGTAATATTGTCTAATGAAAACAGGGGATATTGTTAGCTGAAAACAACTAATACTGTTTACTGAAACAATAAATATTGTTTAGTGAAAATAAGTAATAATGTAATACTGTTCGGTGAAACAGGGATACAATTAACAAAAAACAAAAAAAAAAAATCATACTATGGTAATTTACCTCATACGACATGTTGTTACCCAAAAGGACATTAGTCAGGAATTTCCTGTCTATGGTACTAGCAGCAACAGAGAGAGACCATGGTGAAAAATTGGTAATGGATTCCGGGTAGGGCCCCGAATTACCAGCAGAATTCGACGTAAGAACTCCGTATTTCATCGCGTGGAAGGCTCCAATGGCGATGGGATCGTCGAAGTAATCAATCGGGAAGCCCCCTCCTACTGATAAGGATATAATGTCAACTCCATCAGCAATTGCATCGTCGAATGCAGCCAGGATGTCTGCATCGGAGCAGCCGTCGGACCAGCAGATTTTGTACACGGCAATGCGCGCAGAAGGCACTCCTCCACGCGCTGTTCCCGCGGCAAGGCCGTACAGATCGGCGCCCGAAACGAGACCTCCGCCGGCAGTCGACGCCGTGTGGGTGCCGTGGCCTTCTGAGTCTCTTGGAGAGGGGAGATCTGGTGGACTGATTGTTCCTTCACTGTGGTAGTACTTTGCTCCTATGATTTTGCTGCATAATTTGCATACATTTTTCAATAATGCTTTGATCAAATATTGTCCCACTAGCTAAGTGGATAGTAAAAATAAAAGTTTGGAAAGTTATTGGACTAAAATTGAAGGCTAATTCTTGCGGCAGAAGTGGGGGTGAGACTGTTCGCAAACCAGCACAAATTAACATCTACTTTTTCCAAAGTATTAAAATATCATTTTCAAATTGTGTGCCGTGTCATGCAAGACCAACTCAGAAATTGATTCCAACAATTTGTAAGTTCTGAAAACGTAATATTTTGCAAATATGAGACTAAAAAATTATTTTCCTTCTACATAGGAGTAATATTTTGGTGCACCAATTGCAATTGGTAATATTTTAAACTAAATTTGATTAAAATTATCAACCAAAATGTATTTCTATACTATTTCGTGGGTCATACAACATATACAGTCAAAAAGTATTAATTCATGTGAAGAAAAATATTAGTTGTATATTGAGAAAGTAAACTAATAGTTTCTTTTTGTAAAGACTATTACACACTTCTTTATATGAAGTAAAAGTCTCATTATTTATATATTTCAGTTTTTTGTATAGTCTCAAAATTGTACTGCTGTGCAGTTGATGTGCATAAGTTTTTGCTTATAATATATATATATATAGGGGGCTTACTTGTTGCAAGTGAAGTTGGATGAAGACTGGCAACTGCCCTTCCATTTGGTCGGCGGTGGTCCGAAACCTGCATCGTCGAAACTCTGGGACTCCGGCCAGATACCTGTGTCCAGCATTGCAACGATGACATCACTCTCCGTTTGCGACCTCACAACATTCGACGGAAAGCCCATGAAGTCCCATGATCGCGTCGTGTGGAGTTGCTTTTTGGTACTGGGAAACACAGACACCACTCCTTCCAAGCCTGATGAATCATCAATTACAGATTTTTAAATCAAATCAAGAAATGAATTAAAAAAAAATTATATAAAGAAAAGTGAAAATCAAGTTTTAGTTCAAAATTTTAAGTACTTGAAATTTTGTTCTTTTCTTCCTCAGTCAATTTTGCAACAAATCCATTGAAGCTTCTCTTGTAGCTGTGGAGCCAAGACTCCGTTGCCCTTTTGCTGGATTTCATCAAATGTTACAGATGTTAGGAATTAATTAATCTGCAATTATGAAAAAGTAAAAAAGCAAAAAAATAAAAAACATAGATTTGTTGACCCAGTTCATCAAGAGATGTAAATAAACCTTCCGAGAGTTTCTTGTAGTATGCTCATATGTTGAGCCGTGGCCGAGAAGTCGCCTTTCGGACGATCACCCATGTAAACTATGTACACCTACATGTGTATTTATTAAAAAGTTACTAATTTAATTCAAGAATCTAGAAAAAAACATCTAATATTGTATAGAAAATTATTTGAAAAAGAAGATGAATGCATGCCTTTTGATCAGTACTACTAGCTTGAGAGCTTCCAATGCAGCTTATTACGAACGAAAACAGAGCGATAGTTAGAACCGCCTTCCATGAAGGCGAAAACAGAGTATTCTTCGCCATGAAATTATTTGCTTTATTTTAGTGTTTAAGCTGCAATGTTTTAATGTTTGATGCATGTAATAAGAGAGATGGATTTATAGTGGGAGACTTGAATACTTGTGTTGGTTGTCAACCTATCAATAATGTTGTTAAACCCGCCTAAAAATATAAAGGTCCAAAAATCGGCGGTTACAAAGTCAAACAATGTTAATTTGGAGTTTAGCATGTGATCCTCTTGTACCGTACCTTTGTGTGGACAAATCGAATGTTGGATTGTGGAGTCCGAAGTATTTGTACGATCTGTCGAATACCTGCAAAATTGTCATCTATATGTTGTCCAGTCTTTTTGTTAGGGAAACGAAATAAATGAATTAATTCAACACTTCTCTATAAGTTCGGATTTTTAGATGAGATAAAATTCTTTCATGGTATCAGAGCTTTCAGGCTCACGCCCACATCCTGGGTTCGATTCCTACTGAAAGCAATTTCACCTATATTAAATTGTCGACTCGATGGGCCTCTTCCTAATGATAAGAGTAAAGCTGCGTTTGTTTTGAGATTTAAGTGTACGGAGCAAGTCAAGGTTTTAAAATCCAGAGATTTAGAATCATTGATGAATAGTAAATGTATATGTTTGTTTTGGGATTTAAGTAGGGTGAGATTTAACTTTATGTCAAATCTATATCTAATAATGATTGATATTGTATTATTATATTATATTGAGAAGAGTAATAAAGTGTATAAAGTGTGATGTTTTGGGAAGAGTAATTATAGATTATATAGGTATTTGTAGGTGTGGATGGAATTTGGGATTTGAAAACCAGACTCTAAATCCCAAACTCGTATGAGACGGGGAGCGCAAAGTCCTAAGTCCATCCGTGTGAATCCCAAAACAAACGCAACCTAGGAGAATTAAGTCCATGAGTAAGGGGAAGTGTTAAGGAAATTAAATAAATGAATTAATTTCACACCTCTCTACACGTTTGGACTTTTAGATGAGACGGAATTCTTTCACTTTTCCAAGTCGGTGTCTTGCTTGCATCTAGATATGATAATTTTGCAGGTGTTTTGGGTATCCGCCCAAGGACCGACTAATATGGAGACTATAATTCAATATTCATCCTCCATGGCCCCGCTTTAAGTTAGACTAAAGTTATGTCTGGATTGACTCATCTCAAAAATTAATCGCACTTATTTGAGAAGGTTACCGGTAAATAACACAAATTCCATGGTATGTAGACTGTAGTTTTTTTTTTTTGATCAGGAGTATGTAGACTGTAGTAAATAACACAAATTCCATGGTACTTAGGGTTCATTACTAATTTCCACGCATCTTTTTCCTCTCTTCTAATTTTCAAAGTGAAGAAGGGCAAATATACCCACTCTTGTAACAAAATAAAGGTTTATACTCATTTCTACAAGAAAAAAAGAAATATACCCATTTTATATTTTTCACCCAAAAATACCCCACCTATCAATACTCTATCTTATATACATATATACACACATATATAAATTTATATATAAGTATGTGTTAATCAATTAAATTTAAATGCATGTTATAAAATTTAAAATTAAGAACATGGGTCAATAAAATAAAATTATTAAGTTTAGTAAAAATTATTATTAGAAAAGATTTATTCAATTTTTAGAAATGAATTGATAATATTTATAATTGTAAAGAATTAAAAAAATAATTGATCCACATAGTTAAATTTATTTATTATTATTTTAATATGATAGAATGATTTATTTATTTAGTCTATTGATGCAATATATTAAATTTTATTATAATAAATTATTTAATATTTTTTTATCTAATTTTAAAAATTAAGATATAAAAAAATAAATAAAGATGAATATATCTAATAAAATTAAACAAAAGATAAATAGTGTATCATTTAATTAAATTTTAAAGAAATAAGGATGTAAGCCATGTGGGTATATATTTAATTTCTAATAAGGGCATATATGTATTTTTATTAAAAAATGGGTAGATATCTTTTTTTTATATGGAATGGGTAGCTATTTTTAATTTTCAATAAAAGTGGGTATATCTCTTTTTTTCCCATTTTCAAAAGTATTTTTTACTTTTCAATAAAAGTACCCATAATTCATTATTTTACTAGTATTCCTTAATCAAAGAGCTAAAAGAATGAAGAAACTTATATCGGGATACGGGAGTATATTTTTCATCCTGGTTAGTGGATTATATACAAACTTTGTTGGGCATGTTTAACTTATAGAGGAATTTTTTTTTTTTATCAATACTTGTTTTGGTTGGTTCTTTTAATGTTCTTAATAAATGGATAATATACACGTTATAATACTCGTACATCGGTACAAGTACCTATAAACATAAATATATGAAGAAAATAAACGAGTTTTAAGCGGATTTAGAGTGAATACGACTATACGAGTAAACTCTGTACATTTTTTTCTGATTAAAAAAAAAAAATCGTGTACATTTTTAAATGTATTTGGAACGGATACGAAAAGTAATAATTTCAAAGTGGTGGTTTGGGTACAGGTAGTCCTAGTCCTAGATGGACGGGAACGCTTCCGGAAAAGATCAATACACAAATCACTACACTTTTAGATTTATTGAATTTGTTGCATATCAGTGTTTAATCCCGTTGCAATTCTTTTGGAATAATGTCTTTTTAGACACTAACTTAGGGGAGTTAGTGTTTTGAGGAGAATAGTTTTACAGGTTTAAAGATGTACGATAATATATTTTAAAATTTATAAACATAGAACAATATATATGTTTTAAAATTCTGTAAATATAGGACAATCGAGTTCGAACAAGCAAAAATCCCACATGACATTTTAGCCCGATTTGGGTTTATTCAGACTCGATTGTCCTACATTTACAGATTTTAAAACACATCGTCTTATATTTATATATTTTAAAACATATATTCTTGCATTTCCAACTTCGTAAAATTATTGTCATTAAAACACAATCCCCTAAGTTATTGTCCTAAAATCGTATTTTTCCCTGTAATTCTTAGTTGCATCTCTTTATAAATAAAAAATAATTTTGATATTATTCTTATATGTAAGTAATTGCTTCAAGCCCATGAATTAACACTATGTTGAACTAATTTTGTAAAATACAATTATGTGGGGGATGGATGATGTGAAGATTAGAGCTATACTTTTACATGGCGTAGGTACGTAATACAAGAACAATGGTAGCTAAAAAGAATGTAAATTTTCTTTATAATTAATGGAAGTACATAAGCTTCATGGAAACATGATGGATAGAACTCAAAACACAATAAATTAAAACCATTCCTTTATGAAATAACCAAAGAAAAATCAATCAAACAAATTAGAAGCAAATCAGGCCACCCTTATAATTAATTTAAAGTGATCCAACGGCATTGGAAAAAGCAACAATAGGGCTCCTCACTTGGTACATACCATCATCCCACACCAAAGAACCGGACAGCGTTGCGTCCCCAATTTGCGCTGTAACTGTGACCACAAACGTTTGCGTCTCTCCCAACGACGTAAACGAAAGGGTGGCCGGCTCGACCCCGATGCTCAGCCCCGATTGCCCGCCCAATATCGCAGTATAGGCTGACGACGGGGACCCCACGTTGGTGACCGTGCGGTGGAAGACGGCGGTGACAGAGTCCCCTGCATTTCCGGAGACGGCGAAAGAGGGGTAGTTGAGATCGTAGACGGTGCCGTTGTTGGCTGCGGTGCAAGTCGTGTTGTCGCCAGTGATGAGTCGAAGGTTCGTCGTGTTGTAGCCTTGCCCGCACAGGAATTTGACGTAGTCGGCTTCTGAGATGTCGTATACCAAACCCGGGGATTTCGCCTTGATCGGGTCGATGTGGCCCGACCCGTAGGCGAATTCCGCGTCGGTGTTGGTTTTCACGCTCATGGTAAAAGCTGGAGTAAAACAAATATATTAGAGTTCGGGTCTGTTTGTAAATTCAATAGAAAAAATACAAGTTTTTCAAAGAAATAAGTGCTTTTATACCATATTTTTTAGTTTGCAAACACACACTTCGTTTCACTTGACTAATGACCTGTTGTACTTTTTTCATTTACTTACAAGAGTTTGTTCCCCTTGATTTCTAATAAATATATTACAGGTTAATTGCATTAAAAAAATGTAATTTTTGCGTTTTTTCCAATCGCAACATATATATTTTTAAAACCCGCTATTCGATGCATAGACTTTTTAAGTTTTGCAGTAATATAATACGGCTATTTCCAAGCAATTTATGTTGACATGACAGTCGAAAAACCTTTAAATAAATGCAAATTAATCACAATTTTCCAAAAAAAAAATCCAAATTCGTTCAATGACACTTAGCACGACTTGAAGGAAGATATATAAGCTTTAAAAACATATGTTGAGATTAAGAAACGTGAAACAATTGTGATTTATTTTGTAATTAACCCTACATATAATACTAGTTGAGTTTGACAATTGAGCGCAGAATTACGTACCACTAGTCATTAGAGCGGATTTAACGGCAGCAGGAGACCATGTGGGGTTAAAGGATTTAACATAAGCAGCTGCACCAGATGCATGTGGGCAAGACATGGATGTCCCTGAAATAATGTTGTACGGTACTACTCTTGTATCTCCGGGCAATCCGGTGACAGTAGTAGCCTCCGACCACGCTGCAAGAATGTCCACTCCGGGTGCAGTGAGATCAGGCTGTAGTAAAATGGAAAATGGTAAGAAAATGAGGATCAACAAATTACTACAAATTAAACATATATATATATATATATATATATATATATATATATATATATATAGTAAATGAACTTGACCTTAAGAATGTTCCTTGTAATGGGATTGGGACCCCTCGAAGAAAAGGAAACAACAAAAGGAGCAGATGAATCATTATATTCGGTAGTCTTGAAAATGGTTGCTGTTGGTTTGCTGCATAATCAATATTGTAATTTGTAAATCTCAACTTAGATATAATTATCAAGAAAGAGAAATTAGTGAATTTGTTAAGACCTTGTTTTGTTAATATAGTTATAGACTTGACCACCGTCGTCTAATCCCAAGTAAGAGGCTGGTAAAGGGAAAGAAAATCCAAAATCATTCCGGCCAGAGCCCTGCATTATAGTTCCAGCCGAGCCAGCTCCGAGCGGTCCTTCTGCATCGCTCAGCATATCGCAAAGGACGATCGTATCCTTTGCTAGGTTTGGGTCTAATGAATCCGGGTAACAATACCTGCATTACCGATTAAGTAATGTGTCATTCATTTATAAAAAAAAAATTAGGAAGAAATGAACTTAAATGAAAGATTTAACCTTAAAGATTAAGACATGTTTTAGTATATAAAATCATATCAATATACTTTTGACATTTTGAGTAAATATGACAAGTTTTTGACTAAATTGGGGTGTATTTACAAATTTGGAGGTGCAAAATATTACCTCGACTCATCGCCGCTATATCCTTCTGCAGTGTTGGGCACATTTCCGGCATACACTAAGGGGTTATTGCTGTCATTGAATGTGTTCACTGCCACTCCCTACATAAAAGTAAGGTAATCTTTCTGTGAAACTTGTTCATGGCATGAAACTGGTGTAATCGACATGATTCAATAGAAACAAGTAATATTGTCTAATGAAAACAGGGGATATTGTTAGCTGAAAACAACTAATACTGTTTACTGAAACAATAAATATTGTTTAGTGAAAATAAGTAATAATGTAATACTGTTCGGTGAAACAGGGATACAATTAACAAAAACAAAAAAAAAAAAAATCATACTATGGTAATTTACCTCATACGACATGTTGTTACCCAAAAGGACATTAGTCAGGAATTTCCTGTCTATGGTACTAGCAGCAACAGAGAGAGACCATGGTGAAAAATTGGTAATGGATTCCGGGTCGGGCCCCGAATTACCAGCAGAATTCGACGTAAGAACTCCGTATTTCATCGCGTGGAAGGCTCCAATGGCGATGGGATCGTCGAAGTAATCAATCGGGAAGCCCCCTCCTACTGATAAGGATATAATGTCAACTCCATCAGCAATTGCATCGTCGAATGCAGCCAGGATGTCTGCATCGGAGCAGCCGTCGGACCAGCAGATTTTGTACACGGCAATGCGCGCAGAAGGCACTCCTCCACGCGCTGTTCCCGCGGCAAGGCCGTACAGATCGGCGCCCGAAACGAGACCTCCGCCGGCAGTCGACGCCGTGTGGGTGCCGTGGCCTTCTGAGTCTCTTGGAGAGGGGAGATCTGGTGGACTGATTGTTCCTTCACTGTGGTAGTACTTTGCTCCTATGATTTTGCTGCATAATTTGCATACATTTTTCAATAATGCTTTGATCAAATATTGTCCCACTAGCTAAGTGGATAGTAAAAATAAAAGTTTGGAAAGTTATTGGATTAAAATTGAAGGCTAATTCTTGCGGCAGAAGTGGGGGTGAGACTGTTCGCAAACCAGCACAAATTAACATCTACTTTTTCCAAAGTATTAAAATATCATTTTCAAATTGTGTGCCGTGTCATGCAAGACCAACTCAGAAATTGATTCCAACAATTTGTAAGTTCTGAAAACGTAATATTTTGCAAATATGAGACTAAAAATTTATTTTCCTTCTACATAGGAGTAATATTTTGGTGCACCAATTGCAATTGGTAATATTTTAAACTAAATTTGATTAAAATTATCAACCAAAATGTATTTCTATACTATTTCGTGGGTCATACAACATATACAGTCAAAAAGTATTAATTCATGTGAAGAAAAATATTAGTTGTATATTGAGAAAGTAAACTAATAGTTTCTTTTTGTAAAGACTATTACACACTTCTTTATATGAAGTAATAAACTCATTATTTATATATTTCAGTTTTTTTGTATAGTCTCAAAATTGTACTGCATGTGCAGTTGATGTGCATAAGTTTTTGCTTATAATATATATATATAGGGGGCTTACTTGTTGCAAGTGAAGTTGGATGAAGACTGGCAACTGCCCTTCCATTTGGTCGGCGGTGGTCCGAAACCTGCATCGTCGAAACTCTGGGACTCCGGCCAGATACCTGTGTCCAGCATTGCAACGATGACATCACTCTCCGTTTGCGACCTCACAACATTCGACGGAAAGCCCATGAAGTCCCATGATCGCGTCGTGTGGAGTTGCTTTTTGGTACTGGGAAACACAGACACCACTCCTTCCAAGCCTGATGAATCATCAATTACAGATTTTTAAATCAAATCAAGAAATTGAAAAAAAAAAATTATATAAAGAAAAGTGAAAATCAAGTTTTAGTTCAAAATTTTAAGTACTTGAAATTTTGTGCTTTTCTTCCTCAGTCAATTTTGCAACAAATCCATTGAAGCTTCTCTTGTAGCTGTGGAGCCAAGACTCCGTTGCCCTTTTGCTGGATTTCATCAAATGTTACAGATGTTAGGAATTAATTAATCTGCAATTATGAAAAAGTAAAAAACCGAAAAAATAAAAAACATAGATTTGTTGACCCAGTTCATCAAGAGATGTAAATAAACCTTCCGAGAGTTTCTTGTAGTATGCTCATATGTTGAGCCGTGGCCGAGAAGTCGCCTTTCGGACGATCACCCATGTAAACTATGTACACCTACATGTGTATTTATTAAAAAGTTACTAATTTAATTCAAGAATCTAGAAAAAAGCATCTAATATTGTATAGAAAATTATTTGAAACAGAAGATGAATGCATGCCTTTTGATCAGTACTACTAGCTTGAGAGCTTCCAATGCAGCTTATTACGAACGAAAACAGAGCGATAGTTAGAACCGCCTTCCATGAAGGCGAAAACAGAGTATTCTTCGCCATGAAATTATTTGCTTTATTTTAGTGTTTAAGCTGCAATGTTTTAATGTTTGATGCATGTAATAAGAGAGATGGATTTATAGTGGGAGACTTGAATACTTGTGTTGGTTGTCAACCTATCAATAATGTTGTTAAACCCGCCTAAAAATATAAAGGTCCAAAAATCGGCGGTTACAAAGTCAAACAATGTTAATTTGGAGTTTAGCATGTGATCCTCTTGTACCGTACCTTTGTGTGGACAAATCGAATGTTGGATTGTGGAGTCCGAAGTATTTGCACGATCTGGCTCACAATGTCGAATACCTGCAAAATTGTCATCTATATGTTGTCCAGTCTTTTTGTTAGGGAAACGAAATAAATGAATTAATTCAACACTTCTCTATAAGTTCGTTTCATGGTATCAGAGATTTCAGGCTCACGCCCACGTCCTGGGTTCGATTCCTACTGAAAGCAATTTCACCTATATTAAATTGTCGATTCGATGGGCCTCTTCCTAATGATAAGAGTAAGGCTGCGTTTGTTTTGAGATTTAAGTGTGTGGAGCAAGTCAAGGTTTTAAAATCCAGGGATTTAGAATCATTGATGAATAGTAAATGTATATGTTTGTTTTGGGATTTAAGTAGGGTGAGATTTAACTTTATGTCAAATCTATGTCCAATAATGATTGATATTGTATTATTATATTATATTGAGAAGAGTAATAAAGTGTATAAAGTGTGATGTATTGGGAAGAGTAATTATAGATTATATAGGTATTTGTAGGTGTGGATGGAATTTGGGATTTGAAAACCAAACTCTAAATCCCAAACTCGTATGAGACGGGGAGCGCAAAGTCCTAAGTCCATCCGTGTGAATCCCAAAACAAACGCAACCCTAGGAGAATTAAGTCCATGAGTAAGGGAAGTGTTAAGGAAATTAAATAAATGAATTAATTTCACATCTCTACACGCTTGGACTTTTTTTAGATGAGACGAATTCTTTCACTTTTCCAAGTCGGTGTCTTGCTTGCATCTAGATATGACAATTTTGCAGGTGTTTTGGGTATCCGCCCAAGGACCGACTAATATGGAGACTATAATTCAATATTCATCCTCCATGGCCCCGCTTTAAGTTTGACTAAAGTTATGTCTGGATTGACTCATCTCAAAAATTAATCGCACTTATTTGAGAAGGTTACCGGTAAATAACACAAATTCCATGGTATGTAGACTGTAGTTTTTTTTTTTTGATCAGGAGTATGTAGACTGTAGTAAATAACACAAATTCCATGGTACTTAGGGTTCATTACTAATTTCCACGCATCTTTTTCCTCTCTTCTAATTTTCAAAGTGAAGAAGGGCAAATATACCCACTCTTGTAACAAAATAAAGGTTTATACTCATTTCTACAAGAAAAAAAGAAATATACCCATTTTATATTTTTCACCCAAAAATACCCCACCTATCAATACTCTATCTTATATACATATATACACACATATATAAATTTATATATAAGTATGTGTTAATCAATTAAATTTAAATGCATGTTATAAAATTTAAAATTAAGAACATGGGTCAATAAAATAAAATTATTAAGTTTAGTAAAAATTATTATTAGAAAAGATTTATTCAATTTTTAGAAATGAATTGATAATATTTATAATTGTAAAGAATTAAAAAAATAATTGATCCACATAGTTAAATTTATTTATTATTATTTTAATATGATAGAATGATTTATTTATTTAGTCTATTGATGCAATATATTAAATTTTATTATAATAAATTATTTAATATTTTTTTATCTAATTTTAAAAATTAAGATATAAAAAAATAAATAAAGATGAATATATCTAATAAAATTAAACAAAAGATAAATAGTGTATCATTTAATTAAATTTTAAAGAAATAAGGATGTAAGCCATGTGGGTATATATTTAATTTCTAATAAGGGCATATATGTATTTTTATTAAAAAATGGGTAGATATCTTTTTTTTATATGGAATGGGTAGCTATTTTTAATTTTCAATAAAAGTGGGTATATCTCTTTTTTCCCATTTTCAAAAGTATTTTTTTTACTTTTCAATAAAAGTACCCATAATTCATTATTTTACTAGTATTCCTTAATCAAAGAGCTAAAAGAATGAAGAAACTTATATCGGGGACAGGGGAGTATATTTTTCATCCTGGTTAGTGGATTATATACAAACTTTGTTGGGCATGTTTAACTTATAGAGGATTTTATTTTTTTATCAATACTTGTTTTGGTTGGTTCTTTTAATGTTCTTAATAAATGGATAATGTACACGTTATAATACTCGTACATCGGTACAAGTACCTATAAACATAAATATATGAAGAAAATAAACGAGTTTTAAGCGGATTTAGAGTGAATACGACTATACGAGTAAACTCTGTACATTTTTTTCTGATTAAAAAAAAAAAATCGTGTACATTTTTAAATGTATTTGGAACGGATACGAAAAGTAATAATTTCAAAGTGGTGGTTTGGGTACAGGTAGTCCTAGTCCTAGATGGACGGGAACGCTTCCGGAAAAGATCAATACACAAATCACTACACTTTTAGATTTATTGAATTTGTTGCATATCAGTGTTTAATCCCGTTGCAATTCTTTTGGAATAATGTCTTTTTAGACACTAACTTAGGGGAGTTAGTGTTTTGAGGAGAATAGTTTTACAGGTTTAAAGATGTACGATAATATATTTTAAAATTTATAAACATAGAACAATATATATGTTTTAAAATTCTGTAAATATAGGACAATCGAGTTCGAACATGCAAAAATCCCACATGACATTTTAGCCCGATTTGGGTTTATTCAGACTCGATTGTCTTACATTTACAGATTTTAAAACACATCGTCTTATATTTATATATTTTAAAACATATATTCTTGCATTTCCAACTTCGTAAAATTATTGTCATTAAAACACAATCCCCTAAGTTATTGTCCTAAAATCGTATTTTTCCCTGTAATTCTTAGTTGCATCTCTTTATAAATAAAAAATAATTTTGATATTATTCTTATATGTAAGTAATTGCTTCAAGCCCATGAATTAACACTATGTTGAACTAATTTTGTAAAATACAATTATGTGGGGGATGGATGATGTGAAGATTAGAGCTATACTTTTACATGGCGTAGGTACGTAATACAAGAACAATGGTAGCTAAAAAGAATGGAAATTTTCTTTATAATTAATGGAAGTACATAAGCTTCATGGAAACATGATGGATAGAACTCAAAACACAATAAATTAAAACCATTCCTTTATGAAATAACCAAAGAAAAAAATCAATCAAACAAATTAGAAGCAAATCAGGCCACCCTTATAATTAATTTAAAGTGATCCAACGGCATTGGAAAAAGCAACAATAGGGCTCCTCACTTGGTACATACCATCATCCCACACCAAAGAACCGGACAGCGTGGCGTCCCCAATTTGCGCTGTAACTGTGACCACTAACGTTTGCGTCTCTCCCAACGACGTAAACGAAAGGGTGGCCGGCTCGACCCCGATGCTCAGCCCCGATTGCCCGCCCAATATCGCAGTATAGGCTGACGACGGGGACCCCACGTTGGTGACCGTGCGGTGGAAGACGGCGGTGACAGAGTCCCCTGCATTTCCGGAGACGGCGAAAGAGGGGTAGTTGAGATCGTAGACGGTGCCGTTGTTGGCTGCGGTGCAAGTCGTGTTGTCGCCAGTGATGAGTCGAAGGTTCGTCGTGTTGTAGCCTTGCCCGCACAGGAATTTGACGTAGTCGGCTTCTGAGATGTCGTATACCAAACCCGGGGATTTCGCCTTGATCGGGTCGATGTGGCCCGACCCGTAGGCGAATTCCGCGTCGGTGTTGGTTTTCACGCTCATGGTAAAAGCTGGAGTAAAACAAATATATTAGAGTTCGGGTCTGTTTGTAAATTCAATAGAAAAAATACAAGTTTTTCAAAGAAATAAGTGCTTTTACACCATATTTTTTAGTTTGCAAACACACACTTCGTTTCACTTGACCAATGACCTGTTGTACTTTTTTCATTTACTTACAAGAGTTTGTTCCCCTTGATTTCTAATAAATATATTACAGGTTAATTGCATTAAAAAAAAATGTAATTTTTGCGTTTTTTCCAATCGCAACATATATATTTTTAAAACCCGCTATTCGATGCATAGACTTTTTAAATTTTGCAGTAATATAATACGGCTATTTCCAAGCAATTTATGTTGACATGACAGTCGAAAAACCTTTAAATAAATGCAAATTAATCACAATTTTCCAAAAAAAAAATCCAAATTCGTTCAATGACACTTAGCACGACTTGAAGGAAGATATATAAGCTTTAAAAACATATGTTGAGATTAAGAAACGTGAAACAATTGTGATTTATTTTGTAATTAACCCTACATATAATACTAGTTGAGTTTGACAATTGAGCGCAGAATTACGTACCAGTAGTCATTAGAGCGGATTTAACGGCAGCAGGAGACCATGTGGGGTTAAAGGATTTAACAAAAGCAGCTGCACCAGATGCATGTGGGCAAGACATGGATGTCCCTGAAATAATGTTGTACGGTACTACTCTTGTATCTCCGGGCAATCCGGTGGCAGTAGTAGCCTCCGACCACGCTGCAAGAATGTCCACTCCGGGTGCAGTGAGATCAGGCTGTAGTAAAATGGAAAATGGTAAGAAAATGAGGATCAACAAATTACTACAAATTAAACATATATATATATATATATAGTAAATGAACTTGACCTTAAGAATGTTCCTTGTAATGGGATTGGGACCCCTCGAAGAAAAGGAAACAACAAAAGGAGCAGATGAATCATTATATTCGGTAGTCTTGAAAATGGTTGCTGTTGGTTTGCTGCATAATCAATATTGTAATTAGTAAATCTCAACTTAGATATAATTATCAAGAAAGAGAAATTAGTGAATTTGTTAAGACCTTGTTTTGTTAATATAGTTATAGACTTGACCACCGTCGTCTAATCCCAAGTAAGAGGCTGGTAAAGGGAAAGAAAATCCAAAATCATTCCGGCCAGAGCCCTGCATTATAGTTCCAGCCGAGCCAGCTCCGAGCGGTCCTTCTGCATCGCTCAGCATATCGCAAAGGACGATCGTATCCTTTGCTAGGTTTGGGTCTAATGAATCCGGGTAACAATACCTGCATTACCGATTAAGTAATGTGTCATTCATTTATAAAAAAAAATTAGGAAGAAATGAACTTAAATGAAAGATTTAACCTAAAGATTAAGACATGTTTTAGTATATAAAATCATATCAATATACTTTTGACATTTTGAGTAAATATGACAAGTTTTTGACTAAATTGGGGTGTATTTACAAATTTGGAGGTGCAAAATATTACCTCGACTCATCGCCGCTATATCCTGCTGCAGTGTTGGGCACATTTCCGGCATACACTAAGGGGTTATTGCTGTCATTGAATGTGTTCACTGCCACTCCCTACATAAAGTAAGGTAATCTTTCTGTGAAACTTGTTCATGGCATGAAACTGGTGTAATCGACATGATTCAATAGAAACAAGTAATATTGTCTAATGAAAACAGGGGATATTGTTAGCTGAAAACAACTAATACTGTTTACTGAAACAATAAATATTGTTTAGTGAAAATAAGTAATAATGTAATACTGTTCGATGAAACAGGGATACAATTAACAAAAAACAAAAAAAAAAAAATCATACTATGGTAATTTACCTCATACGACATGTTGTTACCCAAAAGGACATTAGTCAGGAATTTCCTGTCTATGGTACTAGCAGCAACAGAGAGAGACCATGGTGAAAAATTGGTAATGGATTCCGGGTCGGGCCCCGAATTACCAGCAGAATTTGACGTAAGAACTCCGTATTTCATCGCGTGGAAGGCTCCAATGGCGATGGGATCGTCGAAGTAATCAATCGGGAAGCCCCCTCCTACTGATAAGGATATAATGTCAACTCCATCAGCAATTGCATCGTCGAATGCAGCCAGGATGTCTGCATCGGAGCAGCCATCGGACCAGCAGATTTTGTACACGGCAATGCGCGCAGAAGGCGCTCCTCCACGCGCTGTTCCCGCGGCAAGGCCGTACAGATCGGCCCCCGAAACGAGACCTCCGCCGGCAGTCGACGCCGTGTGGGTGCCGTGGCCTTCTGAGTCTCTTGGAGAGGGGAGATCTGGTGGACTGATTGTTCCTTCACTGTGGTAGTACTTTGCTCCTATGATTTTGCTGCACAATTAACAGAATAGTTGAGAAAGAGTTCAAAAAGTATTAGTTTGTGTGATGAAAAGTATTAGTTGTATATTGGAAAAATACTAATACTGTTCAGCCTATAAAGTAATACTTTTATTCACATGCACTAATACTTCTCGCTATACTTAATACTGTTCAGCCTACAAAGGTATTGGAGATAGATTTGGGCTTACTTGGTGCAGGTGAAGTTGGATGAAGATTGGCAACTGCCCTTCCATTTGGTCGGCGGTGGGCCGAAACCTGCATCGTCGAAACTCTGGGACTCCGGCCAGATACCCGTGTCCAGCATTGCGATGATGACATCACTCTCTGTTTGCGACCTCACAACATTCGACGGAAAGCCCATGAAGTCCCATGATCGCGTCGTGTGGAGTTGCTTTTTGGTACTGGGAAACACAGACACCACTCCTTCCAAGCCTGATGAATCATCAATTACAGATTTTTAAATCAAATCAAGAAATGAATTAAAAAAAAAAATAAGTTTTAGTTCAAAATTTTAAGTACTTGAAATTATGTGCATTTCTTCCTCAGTCAATTTTGCAACAAATCCATTGAAGCTTCTCTTGTAGCTGTGGAGCCAAGACTCCGTTGCCCTTTTGCTGGATTTCATCAAACGTTACAAATGTTAGGAATTCGCGGAGAAGTCACCTTTCGGACGATCACCCATATAAACTACGTAAACCTGTGCATTAAAAAGAAAAAAATCATTCATTCATTCAAGAACCGAGAAAACATCTAATATTGCATATAGCAAATTAAGTTATCTAAATTAAAGATGAATATGCATGCCTTTTGATCATCAGTGCTAGCTTGAGTGTTTCCGATGCAACTTATTACAAACGAAAACAGGGCGATCGTTAGAACCGCCTTCCATGAAGCCCAAATCGGAGTATTTGCCATGAAATTATTTGCTTAATTTGAAGGTTTAAGCTGTAGTGTGTTGGTGTTTGTTGCATGTAAAAAGGTAGATGAATTTATAGTGGGAGATTTGCGTCAATATTGTTGTTAAACCCGCCTACTAATATAAATGTCCAAAAGCCGGCGCTTACAAAGTCAACAATGTTAATTTGGAGTTGCAGATTTTTATCAAAATCTGATTTTAGAGTTTAACGATTATACTTGCATGTGACTTACGTGAATGAAATCGAGTCGAGTTAAATACATTAATTGTTTAAAGGATTGGAACTCAAAATCAAGTCGAGTAAAATACATTATTGTTTAAATTTATGGAACTTTTGGGATTCAAACTCAGGTCTTTAGCTTTAATACCATAAAAGAAATTCATCTCATTTAAAAGTTTGAACTTATAAGGAGGGGTGAAATATTCAATTCATTTATATTTTATTAATATCAACACTTAATGAGGTCCCAATAATAAGTCGAAACATAGTAATCAAATATGAGGTGAACATAAATTATGAAATATATTTTTTGGGGTATAGAAATTATAATGCTTGAGGTTTGAAGAGGTTTTATGTCTTCTTTTGCCAAAGTACGTAGTTTTTGGGTAATGTATTTACCCAAAAAATAAATTAATTAAGGTTGTATACAAAAAAGATAAATGCTTGCGGTATAATATTATACTACGATTTGTGAGATACTCTTATAGTTTTCAACAACATAATAAATTTGCACTTTTCCTTTTCAACTAAGTGATAAATTATGTTCGCTTCTTTTTTAAATTGACTCACATATGTAATAATTAATATTAATGAGTATAAAGGGATTTTTTTTTTAAGAAATATTTATTCCCATTATATACATATATGTTTTGTTTCTACAATTACTCAGAGGTGATATGAAAGCAATAGCATTACCATATATAGGCCTCAGTTCCAGCAAAGAATTACAACCTGTGAATCACCGTTTAAATTCCTGTTATATCGGTTATTCTGTTTGCACAGGGAACACTTTTATTGTCCTAATTAATTTTATCTTTTTATTATTTGAGTTTTCATATGGGCACTTGGATTTTGTTTCTCTCTCTTTTTTCTCTCACTGACAAATCAAGAATCTGTGTTTCAAATTGGCAATGATTAACATACAAAAGATTGGTTGATTAGTGGTAAGATCGATGCATCCTTCATTAACAACAACATCATTTCTGAATCAATATATTTTATAATAATAAAGATTCATGATGAATGTTGATTTTATTAAGGTTTGTGTGATAATGTGCAGAGGGAAGAAAAAATCAAAATGGCCTATAAGATCGGAGATTCGGGTGTCGGAAAGTCCAACATTTTGTCAAGATTTACGAGGAATGAGTTCTGTTTGGAGTCTAAATCCACCATTGGTGTTGAATTTGCAACTAGAACTCTGCAGGTAATCTTTCATTGGCATGTACACGTAATATATTGCATGTATTCCTTGTTTTTATTTAATTGAAGTTGATGTAATAGTGTCTGATTTGTCTACACGCCAAAGTTTGATCTGGTAATCTAATATTTCACCTTTTACCGTTGATTATCAAGATGAAATATCGTGCAATTAAAAGTTAACATACTATTTTCTATTTTCGTGTAATTTAACATAATTTAAAAATAAAAAAAGGATAACTCATTGAAAAAATGTTTTTTTTTTCAAAAAAAAAAAATATATATATTCACTTATGCCCTAGTACCCTATTGAGGCAAAAATGAGCTTCATTCTTAATTTGAATCATGTAGATTCCTTGCATAATGAGTTCAGGGAGATAAGAATAAGTTGGAATTAATTTTTTTATCGAGTAAATGGTGACACGAGCACATGATCTTATGGCATAAGTAATTGAGCTCTAATCACTTGAGCTAGCTTTTTTTTTTTTCGAACAAATAATAACTCGAACACATAATTTCATGACATAGACAGTGGTGCTCTAATTGTTTAAGTTGTTTCACTTCATTTTGGAATTAACTAATAAGTGCAATAGTAGATAAAATGATATGTAGGAAATGCAATTAACTATTCTACCATTTTTATCTTTACGTTGATCCCTTCTTGTCGATGCGTCTTTTATCTAGAGAGTGTAATAGAAAAATCTTAAATCAATTGAAATCATTTAGATATTTCCATTACAGAGAGAGAGAAATCAATCCTTTGAACATAAATAACACTAAGGTATACAAATATTTAATAAAAATAACAAATATTATTCGCGAAAAATAATTAGTAATGGCGACTAATATTTTTAAAAAAATTGCACTTGAATTGACATTGACAATTGATACATATAATATTTATCTTCAACTTAGAAAAAAATTCAAAACTAATCATGCAATTTTGGGTGAATCCACCTTTAGTCCTATACTGTGTTGCACGGGTACGGGTGCGGGGTGCAGATACGATACGATTCGGGTGCTGGGATTCTGAGATTTTTAAAATTTTAGGATACGATACGACGAGGATACGTCAATTTATCTTTATTTAATTATATATAACACCTGTAATAATATCAAATACAATAATTATATATAACACCTGTAAAAATACCAAAAGTATTTAAAACACATGTACTAATATCAAGAAATTCATCCCATAAGCAACAAAATAACAATTAAATCAAATATCATTAACTTGTATAGTGTGTGCGTGAATAGTAGGTTTAATTTAGTAAATTTTAGAGCGTGTCCTTCAAATTATTAGTAAGTCTGTTTTAAAATTTTACAAAAAAATCCCAAAAATTTAATAAATTTTACAAAAAAAACCCCGATACGTATCCGATACGCGTATCCTCGGAACAGGATACGCGTATCCGATTTATAAAAAAAATTGAGATACGCCACGTGATGTATCCGGTGCGAATCTCACCCAAATCGCACCCTCGGCGAATCTGATACTGCATACTGCTGATTTTTTAAGAATTCGTGCATTAGAGGTCCTATAACATTTTATTTTTACAATTTTAATCCTAAAAGTATCGATTTTAGTGATTTTTTCTCCAAAATTTTGAACGTTTGCCGAAATCAACACGTTACCCCTTCAAAAATCTGAAATTTTCAATTTTCGGCCAATTAGTGCTCATGGAGTGTCACACAACTCAAAAAAAAAGGGATTCGCCACTAAAACGATCCGCTCCAAACCAAACCCAATTAATCCCCCATTGAGTTTGACGGCACTTGACGAAAAATCAAATTAGCTAATTTCGAAGAAAAATCAAATTTTCTGGACAAGAAAGTCTAAAATTGAAAAGTGAAAAAATAAGTTCCATGACTAATTTAGAGATTTACGGAAAATAAAATTATAAATGGGACAAAATTGATAAATAGCAAGTGTACTATCCAGGTGGAAGGCAAAACCGTGAAGGCTCAGATCTGGGACACGGCGGGGCAAGAGCGGTACCGCGCGATCACGAGCGCGTACTACCGGGGCGCGGTGGGTGCGCTGGTGGTGTACGACCTGACTGAACGGCAGACCTTCGAGAACGTGCAGCGGTGGCTGCGAGAGCTCCGCGACCACGCCGACTCCAACATCGTCATCATGCTTGCCGGAAACAAGTCAGATCTGAACCACCTCCGCGTGGTGGCGGAGCACGACGCCTAGGTCTTCACCGAGAAGGAAGGCCTCTCCTTCCTCGAGGCTCTCAACGTCGAGAAGGCCTTCCAGACCATTTTGTTGGACATTTATCAGATCGTTAGCCGGAAGGCGCTCGCCGCCCAGGAGGCCACGGCACCACCATCAAGGTCGGGGACAATAATACCTATAATCAGAAATCGGCCACCTGCTGTTCTAATTGAGTGATTCATTGATTGATAGTACGCGTGCGCACGAATTAGGGCAAAATGTTCTGTTCAGAAAAAAAAATTGGGGGGAAATGGCTGAGAGGTGTCTGTTTTGCAGTAATTGATTGATTGGTTTACGTGGTGAAAATTTTTGAGGTATGTAAATTTGTGTATTTTTGTTGGTGAATAATTAAAGGTTTCAACTTAGCAATTTTAGGCTTCTTGAGTTTCATCTGCTGATCAATGTACTTTGCGTTTGCTCTGTTTTCCTTTTTCTTTTTCTTTTTTCTTTTTTTTTTTTTTTTGTGATATTCATACAATGGGTTCTCAAAAGAAAAAAAAAAATTATACGAATGTAATTTAATTTCTGTAAATCATTTTTGAATGCCTTGATATCTTTGGTTTTTAATTTAGTTAAGTTGGATTTAGCAGCGAAATTAGGATCTTGGCTGCTAATACTACTAGGCTACTAGCTAGCTTCTTCTTTTTTTTTTTTAAACAGTTTTAAAGAAAGACTTTTTTTTTTTTTTAGCGGAAAAATGTTTAACTCAAAAAATTATTGCAAAGACAGAAAGTGTAAGACTACCCATCCACAAAGTTCGATGGGTCAGACCAACAATGAGAACTTTCAAACATTATGAAAGCCATTATCCACACCCCAAAATCCTCCATTCACACACATCTACTAAATACATCCCATTAAAATTTAATAATTAATTTATATTAGTAACCACACCCCCATTTCATTACTATTCTATACCTCCCCTCTAAACACAAAATTGAATTTTTCTTTCTTTCCTTCCTAAATACAACATTTATCTGTTTGGAAAAAGATAGAAAAAAACTACAAAATCACTCTTCTAAAAAAAACCCATCACTTGTTTCACCGTGGATGGATTTTAAAGGCACAACGGAAGAAGGTTTTACATCTTTAATCTGAAAGATAAACTTTTTAGGATTTATATTATGTTTATTTTCATTAGTTTTTTATTGCTGGTTTTCTTCGGAAGTCATGGTACTGGATTACTAATTAATGATCTTGGATACAATCCATTGTGTATTCTTTGGTTGTTTCACCGTTGATCGTGGATGGATTTGTATGTGTGTTAGTACAATGATAATTAATGAGTTTTCTTTGGTTGTATCTTGGGACTACTCAAATATTTTGAAGAATTGATGTATCATTTAGACGATGAAGTGCTGAATCTTCAGGTATATGTCTTGCTTTAATTAGTAGCAAATTGTGTATAATATGAACAAATGACGAATCAAGTTTTGATTTCCCTTTGATTCTAAGATTGATTCAAATCAACCTAGGTCAGTAAAAATTATACTGTGGGGTTTCTAAGTGCGGGTAGGGATTTAACATCATTTCGAAAGAGGGTTAAAGATTAGTGATGCATATAAAATATAATTTATATTTATTTATGTGAGGGTATTATGGTCATTTTATGTATATCTATTTTTGTCTTAAAAATTATGGGATGTGAATTAAAGATTTTGGGGTGTGAGTAGTGGTTCCCAAACGTTATAGAAGATCTCGCTAAGTCGTGGGCCAACGAATTGGCCCCCTTTTGACAAAAACAACCTCAATGTAATTAAACTCAGCCATAAGATGAATACTGGAGCGAATGTAATCTCCAAAAACTGAATCATCTGTTGTCCCTCTTCGTATCACGTCTACAACAATTTTTGCATCTCCCTCAACTATGACATTATCAAGGCCTAGATCTTTTGCCCATTTAATTGCTTCCAAAAAGCCCCATGCTTCACCCACTCCCACTGTCGTACAACCAGGCCTCTTCATTGATTTTGCACAAACAAATGAACTCGAAGCATCCCACTGGACAAGCCCAATTCCAGTTGCCGCCACGTCTTCAAAAAACGCAGCATCTGAGTTCAGAGGCGGAGCCAGGATTTTTGATCAGGGGGGCCCGACTAATAGGAGAAAAAAAGTTTTTTGGTTATATAACTTTTCTGTAATCTGTTTTTCGTCCCAAAAAATTTAAGGGTTAATTCTAAATTAATACACGATCTTTAGGTCAAATATCAATTTAATCACGATCTTTAAAATTATTGTATAAAAGTCCAACCTTTGAAGTTGTCGCAAATTAATACACGTTTTTTTCCTCCGACCTTAAAGAGATGATATGTGTCATGTGGCTCGCCAGAACTATTATTTTGTCACGTCAGACTACGCATAGGATGAAATGTTCAAATCATAAATATAAAAAAATATTTAAAAGGTGAAGTAAAAACAAAACAAAAAATAAGTTAAACAAAATCTAAAAAAACAAAATAATACATTTAAATCTAAATTCCAAATTTTAAAAGTAATTCTCGCCGCCAATGTTTCAAAATTAAACATGTTGCCAAGTTCCAAAATTAAATGAAATCCCTCGGTTTCTCTCCGTCCCCCTTCAATCCACCCATTGTCTATCGCCGCCCCCTCAACCCCTCACATGTTTCCATTGCAGCTCACCTCCTTAAACTAAATTTGGGATATATTTATTGAAATTCGATCAATTTATGAGATGGATAGAAATTTTATTTGCAATTTGAGATTGATTTTATTTTAATTGTTGTTTATTTGATGTGTTCTCGTTTGAGGGTAAATTTGAGGGTAGAAAATTTATTTTGGGGGGTTGCTTTAATTCTGGGAGTTTGAGCAAAACTCAAATTTGAGAATTCATAGAACTCGATTTTGAGATGGGGGGGGTTTTGCTTTAGGGGTTTTGGGGAGTTTTGAGCAAAAATCAATTTTTTTGAATTCATAGAACTGAAGATTTTGGAAGATGATGGGGTTTGTGGTTTTGCAATTATAAGGGTTTTATACTCCCGGTTTCTCTTTTCGTGTTGGAAAAAATAAAACGATTTTTTTGTAACAATATCAAAGGTTGGACTTTAATGCAAGGGTGAAGATGAAAGGATGGTTAGAAATGATGAGATGGAAAAATGAAGATGTTTAATTTTGGTCTCATAACTATCTATATTGTCCAATTTTTGTCCCATTTTCACAAAAAATAAATTTTTTATCATTTTTTATATACTCCGATAAAATTGAGGGTTTCGAGCCATATCAAAGACTCTTTAAACAAAAACTCATTTTTTTAAAAAAAATTAAAAGAACGAAACTTTCTCCTAAGTTGTGAAATTTTATTTATCGATTTGTAACAATATCAAGGTTGGGCTTTAATAAACAATAATCTTATATATTAATTTTATATTTTTTATTAAATTAAATGTATTTTGATTAAATTGATATTTAGCCTAAATGTAATAAGTGTTTTTATTTAGATTGAGAAGAAATTAGAATTTAGATATTAACCCAAAATTTAAATGTTTAATTTTGGTCTCATAATACAATCTATATTGTCCAATTTTATGTCCCATTTTCAAAAAAAATTAAAATTTTTTATTTTTTTTGCTTATTTATTTATTTTCATCTTTATTTATTTTTCTAAAATACTAACATATCTATCTTTTTTAAAATAGATGGAGTTAAAATTGAGGGTTTTCAAATGAATGTCCCATTAAATAATCTTCTTTTTGATGTGGGATTGAAAAACTTTTGAATTTTGTGCTGATGTATTAAACAAAAAACTCATTTTTTAAAAAATGTGTTATTTTTTAGGAATTAATTAAAAAATGTAGAAAAAATTAAAAAAACAAATTAAACTTTCTCCTAAGTTTAAAGAAAAAAATGAAATTTTATTTATAAACCCATCAAGATCCACGTCAACCCACGCTACCTTTAACGAGCTTAGAAACCTCCGATTTTAATCGATACGTGACTTGCGCATGACTGAAAATGACAAAATTTTTTGTTTTTCAGCGAAAATGGGACCAAAATTGGACAGTTGAGATAACTATGAGACCAAAATTAGATAGTTAAATGTTTTTGGGATAAAAATGGATTTACAAGGAAATTATGGGACCAAAAAACTTTTTCTCCAACTAATAGTAAAAAAAATGTACGAAAATAAAAGTTTAAAACAGGAACATAAACCAATACATATATTTATATAATATATATTTTAAACGTAATTACATGACATTAAACTATATCATTCCTCTTCGACTCTTCATGATTTGAAAATATTGCATGATTGTTTTTTTACTATCTTTTTTAAAAATATTTTTTCTATGTATACAACCAAACAATTATTAATTCAAAATTTTGTCTCTCATTTGGTTAAGTAGTAAACTCTAGATAAGTTGCATTGCTAAACATGTTATTTCCACTGTGGTTGTGGCAACGGGTAAGATCAATGATGACTTAACACACAAATAAACAAATGGAAATACAATATGATTTTTATTATGACAACCATCTTTTGAGTAAGACCTTTATTCCAATAACTGTAGAGAAATTTTCATCTAAACTGACGTCAATAAAAAATGTGATATAACTAAAAATACCCTGAAAATTTTTAAATCTCAGGGGGCCCAGTGCCCCCCTGTACACTTCATCGCTCTGTCATTGTCTGCGTTAATCTTTGCCATACCGTGAGGTGGTGGATGCCACGCTTCACACCCCATCGTGTGCTGCACAGCTAGGCCTCTTAGAAGTGTGGCTGAAGCAAAAACAACATTTGTTGGCGTTCTGCATGTGTTGTCCCACACCATCGAGTTGTTGGGGTTATACGTGAAAGTATGATTTTACTTTGTATAACCTATATATTAAACACTTATTTACTGAAATAAATTATTTATCACAGTTGCTTTAAATATGATTGAATGTTATATATATTTATTGCGAACCGTTCATAGCACGCGTTACATTGTAGTTAACGTGGTGATACCAGATCACAAAAGATCACGTTAACAGTTCCTTGTAAACGAGTGTGTGTTTCACAACTTAGATAGATCCAAACAATCTATTGGTAGAAGTTGATGTGTAAGGCTCAAATTGGTTTGTCTTGACCAAGAGATTACACTAGTTCATTCAATGCGCTGAAGCGGACCTACAGAGAGGGATAAACTCATCGCACTGACTTCAGTAATGAAGAGTTAGACCTCAGTGGTTGTTGATTTCTTAATCTCTATCACTTAATAAGGACTGCGTGTGATTAGTAGTTATTGCTTTGACTTATAAATGGGAAGAGAATCATTGCGACTTCGATACCCTATATCTTGGGCAATATTATTAATTGCACGACAGTTGCTAAAATTAATACAAAGAATCGTGTGCTTGCAAAAGTCTTGCTTGATTGGTCCCCTTGATGGGCCCGGAACCTTTATCATACCAAATCTTGCAAGTGGAATTAATTTTCCGGTATGGATAATAAAGATGGGATGTCCTTACTCCAAGGATAAAGATATTAATTAATATAAAGCTTTTCAGTGGCTTAATTAATTAATGGACTAAATAATCTTAAACACGGAAAATAATAACCAGGAGCCATATTACCGTAATATGGGTTAAGTTGGATAGTGCAATATTAATTATATAGTGGTATTAATTAATATTAATGAGTTGAATTATATTGTGGCTCAATATTGGAATTCAGAAGTCCATTGGAAGGTTCATCTTAATTCTCCTAAAGGCCACTCAAATAGCCCAAATTATAGTCCAATAAATAAAAGGTGCTTAAATAAAATAAATTTATTGTTGCAATATTTCCTATTTTTTCGAAAATATTAAAGAAAATGGGGAGAATGATTTTCTTGAAAAGATTTTATGGAAAGGAGATAATGTATTCTTGGAATACAAGATTATCCCATAAATTCAAGAAAACTCCCACTTGGCTTCTTTAATAGGGAATTTTCGAAAATTATGTGTAAGAAATGGAAGAAAGATTTTCTTGATTTTCTTGGAAAGATTTTATGGAAAAAGATATGTATTCTTGGAATACAAGAATATCTCATAAATTCAAGAAAGATCCAATCTTGCAAATCTTCTTGTTTTTTTTCGAAAATATAGGCTAAATAAGGGTGTGAGATTTTTGTGAAAAAATACACATGGAAAGAAGAATATATTGGATATATTCAAGATTTCTTGGAGATTAAGAAAATATCTTTCCTAGCCCTAATTGTGCTTGAAATTTTCGAACCCCCTTGTCTTATAAATAGGAGATGAATTTTTCATCTCCAACTAGTGTTCCATGTATTGGAAATATTAGAAATCCACAAAGGTGGTGCAACAATAATTTTATATTCCTTGTTTTATAAATCATTCATCGGAGAACCTTCCACCGGGGTTATTGGACGAGGACTTGGGAATACTTGAGAAGGACTTTTGGTGGGTATCCAGATACTTGATCCTCTCTGTCTCAGATCGTCTCTCCAATGGGTACATTTACGTAAACTCCTAGAAATTCCGCATGCTAGGATTTTTTACGTAAAATATTATTTGCATGTTGTTGTTGGATTGATTATTATTTGAATTCACTTAGGTAAATTCATGCTAGTAATAATTGTTAATTTAAATTTGTGTTTATGAGATCATCCCGATAGATCCTGTCATATGTAATCTCAACACGAGTTACGTTCTTTCCATATCTGCCATGCTACCATACCAAAGATGGATGTCGTATTCCTGCCATCCTCGTTCAACATCGCAAAGAAAACATCCAGTAGCGATTCTGCTCTTTCAATCACTCTTTCAAGCTTATCTCGCAAACCCGCTTTATCCCAAAATTGGAGTGCATACCCACAATTAAAAAACACATGCCACATATCTTCAAGTTGATCTCCACAAAATACACACCACTTATCCTCCACCACCCGTCTTTGAAAGAGATTCACCTTGTGTGGGAGACAATTCCTACTCAAACGCCATAAGCAATCTCTAACCTTAGGAGGTACCTTCAATCCCCTTAGTAATTGCCATCTTCCTTCAACCTCCAGCTCGTGATCAGATACCATGGCCGACACGATCCTGTACGCCAATTTCACTGAGTATTTTCCTGACTTCTCCAGACCCCAAACAAGTTGATCTTCCGAACCACTAGGGCCAACTGGGGTATGTAGTACTCGAATTATGTCCTCAGGTATTAGTAAAGCACCCAATTGTTCTTCATCCCAGTATCGCGACTTCTCCAGCATCAGTTCATGCACACGCATATCTTCGTATCCTTTCGGACACGAGTTTGTATACATGGATTCTCCGAGTCACTCACCCACGGGTGTTTCCAAACCATTATATTCCGGCCATTTCCCACTTTCCAACTAACACCTTTTCGTAATAAAATCCTGACTAGCAAGAATGCTAGTACAGGTGTAGCTTGGATTTCCTCCCAGCATAGCTTCCAAGAAAGTTCCATTCGGATAGTACTTAGCTCGGAGTAGTTGACAAACTAGATCATCCGGCTTTGTTAATAATCTCCATGTCATTTAGTAAGAAAGTTAAAGAAATAATTTTATTTTAGGTACAAGAGGTACATACACTTTACATGAGTAGTGAAAAAATAGATAGAAATAACCACCAGAGAGATATAAAAATAGGTAGCACCCCCCAATTACAGAATGGAACTTATTTCTCTATAAATATTATTGCGTCAATTCAAGAATTGAATATCTCTAGCTTTTGAATTATTCTCCACTATCCACGATCAAACTCTTGCCTTTATTTTTTTCAGCTAATTTCTTTGCATTCAATTTCACTTGTTCGAACATCTTTTCATTTTTAACTTTCCAAATAGATCAAATTATATTAATTCAAATAGTCGATGTGAACAGTGACAGGGGGAGGGGGTACATGGGGTACAATTGTACCCCAAAATGAAATGTACCCCCTTATATACCTGATGTTAAAAAAATAAAATTATATTTTATTATGTATAATTCGAAAAAAAAATACTCAAATGTACTCCCAAATTTCAAATTCTACTCAAATGTACCCCTAAATTTTAAATTCTAGATCCGTCACTGGATGTGATTTTACCTTGAAAAATAAACTCGAAGATTTTCCCTGTTGAAAAAGATAAGTGTAAATAAACTATAAATTTTAAAAATATACTATGGAGGACACGATAAACCTGGTGTATGCCACATATTGCTTCTTTTATTGTGCCTCCTATATTACTTTATTCAAATCAACGAGAATTCTAATAGAAATTTTGGATTTTTCAACATGTTGGTAAATCATCGATAAATTCTTCATAATTGAGGTTTCTAAACATCTTATTTTCAATTCATAAAATTAATAGCTCTTATAATTTTTCTTAGGACTAGCATTTTTAAAATCGAACCAGACCGATCGGTTTAACCGAGAATCGATCACGGCACCGGCTCAATTTTTATTGTGTGCCAGTGTGAATCGACTTAAAATCGGGTTAGACCTGACTTAGTGAACCTATTATCCCAATTTTTTAATATGTTTTTTATTCAACATATTTTAAAAGAAAATATCACAAACAAAGTTTGAGGTTCAAACCCTAGACCATTTTATGTACTAAAGTAGGAACTTACCATTAAGCTGCAAGTGATCTTGTAATGTACAATTGTGTTTATATATATATATATATATACACGCTTAGGCTTTATATTTAAACATATATTATAGCATTTAATGAAATTATACTAAAACTAAAATTAAAAGACGAGTAAAATTAATTATTTTGAAAAATTAGTTTGTGAATTTCGTTTTATAATCATATGTAATTTGTCATAATATTGAATTTTATGACGTGTGTTTTATAGTATATATGCTTAGGCTTTATATAATCATATATATATGCTTAGGCTTTATAGTATTTTTAATTTGTGTATTATTTTATAGATATTATATTAATAAAGTTTTAAGTATTTAATGAAATTATACTAAAACTAAAATTAAAAGACGAGTAAAATTAATTATTTTGAAAAATTAGTTTGTGAATTTCGTTTTATAATCATATGTAATTTGTCATAATATTGAATTTTGTGATGTGTGTTTATATATATTATAATATATTTGAGTCATTTGATTTTTATATGACGATTCAATCAGTCGAAGCAGTGATTCAGTAACTCAGTTAATTGTTTGATTCAATGATCGGGTTCGGGTTTAAAAATATTGCTTAGGACATTGTTATTTTTTTCAATAAATGCAAGTAGGTATGACATTGTTATTTTTTTCAATAAATAATTCTATCAAACGTTTATTGAAAAAAATAACAATGTCCTAAGCAATATTTTTAAACCCGAACCCAATCATTGAATCAAACAATTAACTGAGTTACTGAATCACTGCTTCGATCAGTGTTTTTATTTTATTTTGGGCTTCTGTTATCGAACTAAAGACATTAAAGGCTCAGGTTACTAGCACCGCCATCTTTAGTAAACTCACCCCTTTAAAAATTTTAACCAAAAAAATTATACATAGAAAGACGATATTACCCTTAAAATTTAAATTATAATTATTTTCTCCCCAAAACAGATTGTCGTTGCTTCCTCTGTACGCCGCACCACCGTCGTTGTCACCGCGCCGCAACCACTGCAAAACTGAGAAATCATAATTAGGGATGTTCATTTTACTTAAAATTTAGTAAATTTAGTAAATAGTCAGCACGTGGTTGAGAACCCTGTGAAAAAAATCATTAATATTTATTCGAAAAATTAGCAAATTTTCGAAATAAAAAATCGAAAAGCAGTAAAATTTCCAGAAAAATGATTCGAAGAGAAGGGAAGATCTCTGAAAATATAACAGCGATCCATTTTCAGAAAAAAAAAAATCGAATAGGTACCAAATTTCAAAAAAATAAAAATAGAAAATAGACAAAATTTTCGAAAATAATGTTTGAAAATTGTACAAATTTTCATCAAACCAGATCTGAAAAAGAAATAAAAAAGCCACGAAAAAAAAAGAGTGGTAGATCTGCTCCATATGCAAAAACCAAAAAAGAAGAGGGGGTGGGAGGCGGCCGATCGCGAGTTGCTAAAAAGAAGAGGATGGCCGTCGGGGGTGGAACCTTTGAGAAGGACGGGCGACGGTTGCGGTTGCATTGACGTCGAGGTGGGGTGTTCAATCTGAAATACCTCTTTTTAAGAGCAACTTAAAAAGAGGTGTAGGAAGAAGAAGAAGAAGAATATGAGTGGAAAAGGGGTGGAGGAGTGGAGAAGAAGAAATGAGTGGTGGTTGTAACGGGGGAGGGAGTGATTTTGGCAGCTGCTAGTAAAAAATTGGGGAAAAGAAAGGTAAGATAGAAAGGGTTATTTAAGGAATTTATTGGGATGTGTATTAATCTAATGGGAGGTGTTTTGATCGAAACGGTGTATTTACTAATAAAGGTGGTACCAATAACCTGCACCGACATTAAAAAGAGAGACTCAATTTATTCTTTAGCTGGGCCCTTGAGCCCATTGATATTTTTAAAATTCATAGAAAATAATTTCAATTGTGCCAAAAGATATAAATTGAAAAACTTATACACATACGTAATGATACATATTACTCCTATAATTTTAAAATTCTGGGGTCCATGCAAAAACCAATACCACCTTAGGCCGACCCCTTGTTTTAGTCTTTATTTCTATTTTCGTTATTTTCGCCACGGGATCAATACTTTACTATTCTTTTGTCTTTTGTATATGAAAAATTTTATAATATTATTTAATTAAACTTCTGCAAATCATCAATTAATTCCTTGATGTTGAATTTTGTTCATTGTTATTTTGCTAATTAATTGTAGTTAGCACGTGGAACATATTCTGTTTATTTTCTTGGACAAAGGTTAGCCACGTATAGAGAGTCAAATTCAATGTATACTTGGGTCACACTTATCTCACTCACTATTGATTGTTTTGAGTATATCTCCCGTGAAATTTCTATATTTTTAAATATGATCCTCTAAGTATCATGAAATGTCCTTTTATAATATAGTCATACTTTTCAGTTATATCAACATTAATATTAACATTTTAGTAATATAAGTCACATTCCTTAATCAGTTTTACAGATCTTGTATGAAATTTATATCACTACACTTATAAATTAATACAAATACACTTATCAACTAATAATATTACACTTATAAACTAAGATCATAATATTAAATGTTATAGGTATTAGTTTATAAAAATAGTGGTGTCACTTTATGTGTAATTAGGGGTGGATCGGTGTGGTATACCGAAAATATCTCGTCATATCGTATACTGTACCAAAATTTTTGATAACAAAAATATCAGATTTAAAATTTATATCAATAAATGTTACCGATGTCTTCGATATTTAAAAATAATTGGTTTTTGACATATACCATATCAATAATTATTTTCAAGATGAATTCAATCGATTTTTAATTAGAAATACAAAAAATATTTTCAGTATATCGGAATATTTTCGGTATATCGAAAATATATCGGTATATATCAAATACCGAAATTTTCTATACTTTCATATCGATAACGTACAAAAATTTTTGATACGGTACCTGTTGTGTTCGATATAATAAATCAGGATTAATCGAACATCAAATGACCGATCATGCGTGTAGGCGAGTTACTTTTTGTATTTCGAAGATAAACCGTCAAGATGTTCAACTCAAATCTCCGAAAAAGTCACCGAATTTTCCAACCGAATACCATATCAATTAAAAGATTCTTTATAAAATGAATTAATAGAAGATGAAGTCATTTTCGGGCAACACCACCCAAGTTCTTGCATGGTCGAAAGAATAAAGACACGCTTTTTACCAATCCAAATACAAAAAGGAGAAATTTCCTCATGATATCAAAAAATTCCCCGAATATTTTTCATCCATATATGAAAAACCCCGAAATTCGATATCTCCGACGATTCATATTCAAATGTATCAAGAAATATTTTCATATATTTTCTTTTATCGATAAATCCATCTTATTTTTCGTTTATTTTAAAAATTTTTTTTGTTTTGCGAAATCGAATTAAATTAAGCATACATAATATTCATCAACGCACGATCTAGCGTTTTTTTCGATAAAATTGATATTTTTTGATATAATAAGTACGATATACCGATATTTTCAATATTTCTTTCACCCCTAAGTGTAATGATATGAGTTTTATATTATGAACAAAGTTTACAGAAGAGTTTGTGCTCTTCTTAAGGTGATATGTAGCGTTATTTGACTTGTAAGTTAACAAATATCAATTTTAATTATTGTCATCATTATTATTTATAATATAAAGTGTAATTACACTGAATTTATCAAATTGTCGCCAAAATTGTGCTTAAATCCAAGTGTTTTCATAAGGTGATATGTAGCGTTATTTGAACTTTTTCTATGTTTAAGTAAGATAACAAAAAAAATTTAAATATATTTTTAAACTTTTTGTCATATTTTATAAATTTTGTCTCACTCATTATTTATTTATAATTAAAAAAAATGTGAGAGGAATATAAATTTAAAATTTTAAATATTTAATATAAACAATTTAATTTTTTTTATTTTAATTGTCGCCAAAATTGTCCAATTATATAGGTATTTTTTAACCGGGTTACCGCGAATCATCAAAAAAAAAGCATAATAGGTATGGGAAAAGAGATTTGCACTTAATATACAAGATTATACGAAAAGACACACTTTTAAATAGTAACTCGGAATTTTTTTGACTTGAAATAAAATTTAGTAATGTGTATGTGAAAATTGGTAATTTGTATAATTTGGGGCAATAAAAAATAATTCCGTGGTTTAGATGAAATTTCAATTTTTTTTTTTTTTAAATAATAGTGTCAATTAAGCCGAAATACTAACATCAACAGAAATATTAAAGGAGTCCAAAAAATGAAGTAAAAATAAAATAAAAGAACAAGAAAAAACGTAAAATGCAAACTTATGAGCCACAATAATCTTAAAAACATTTCATCATTATTTTATTTTTTATTTAAGAAAGTCATCACTATCGAGTGATGGATACTAGTAAGTTCATTAGCAATCACTATTCAGTTATCTTCGCCTAACGAAAAGGAATAAAAAAATTAACCCTACGTCGGTTGGTGAAACTCCCAATTAATTTATTAATTAATTAAATCCAATTCCAATTGGTGTACATGTCATCGTCTTCTTATACACGCCAACAGCATAGCTAAACCAAAACTATGAGCTGCTTCTATGCACCATAAACAACAATCCCAACATTACCTGGATTTTCCCCCCAAATTTCAGCCTATTGTTCCTTCTTTTTGGATTGCGTAGAGATTCTATCACGCGTACAAGTGGCGGTTGTTGAAATGCAGACGGAAGCGAGAGTTGGAGTGGTGGTGGAAGGAGGGGGACTCAATACGACGCAATCGGTGCTGGTTGAGCCCCGCCGGCAGAGGCAGATAGGCGGCGCGGCGCAGCTTATTGCCGGTGGTGTCGCCGGAGCTGTTAGCAAGACTTGTACGGCGCCTCTTGCACGCCTCACGATTCTATTTCAGGTTTTTTTTTTTTTTGCCCTGTTGTTTCCTTTCAATCGATTTTATGTGCTGATTCTGTTGGTAATTGAGGGAAAATTTCCAGTTTCGAGTGTACTGGTTTTGGTTTTCTCGGGAGGAACTGCTGAATTGATTATTGGTGGTCGTTGTGGTTTGATTGTGTGTTAAAAGAAAGGGTTTATTTTACCCCTTTTTGTGTAACGAGATGAATGGATGGTTTGAATATCAGATGATGAAGTAATTTCAAAATTGTGAATAATAAAGGATATGGTATGGGCTATATGGTACTTCCAGATTAAGTAAACAATACTACTTCAAATTCGTGACAAGTTTCTCATGAATCAGCTTCAAATTGTTGACATTTTAGTTTCTGTTGAGGAAAATACACTTTATATGTTACTGTGATTCCTTGTATGGGAACTGTATGGTCCTTCGATTGATAATGCATCTTTTGGTCTTTATTAATTCTAATGTCATGTCTTATCTTGATCTGGAGCATTTGAATTAGACATCAACAAGTTCCTTTATTTTTACAGTTACAGGGAATGCACACTGATGTTTCCAAATTAGAAAAGGCTAGTATATGGCGTGAAGCATCAAGAATTGTTAGAGAAGAAGGAGTGAGGGCATTTTGGAAGGGAAATTTGGTTACGATCGCCCATCGTCTTCCCTATTCTTCCATCAGCTTTTATGCATTTGAACGCTACAAGAATGTTGGTACAATCGTTCTGTAAAGAATTACTGTATTTCATTTATCAAGTCTTATATTTGGTGTAAATTGACTAATCATTTGCATTTCTTCTCATAGATGTTACAAGTTACTTTAGGAGTTGAAAGCCAAGGGAATATCAGTACAGACCTTTGCATACGTCTTTTAGGAGGTGGTTTGGCTGGAGTGACCGCTGCTTCTGTGACGTATCCCCTGGATCTTGTGAGGACACGCCTTACTGCACAGGTAGATCGATTGATGAAGGCTTTTCCATGCTAAGTGCTAATAGTAATGTTGTCTGGATATAACATTAATCATGATTTATACATGTTTTATTGTAATTCTTATGCTTATTCATCAATAATTCGAGATTGCTGCTTTTATAGATTTTTTTTTTTAAATGCAGGGAGCATAAAAAATCTTATTATGATTTCTCATGAAGTTTCCTTACCAAGTATTATTTCATGCCTATCTTTTCTCTAGTAAATTCTATTTTCTCTTTCTGTTTATATAAGTTCTTATTCACCTGTGTTTTAGAAATTGGGAAGTCTGGTGAAGAAATGGACCAAGTGCTTCATAAGTTTGGGAGAGGGTTTGAAGCACATATAAACTTTTCTTGGAGTTAACAAGTAGACATAGTTTCATACTTCACTTCATCTTGTTTGAAGTACTTCTCTTCATTTTCCTGCTGTTGAAACAGTTGAGTGGTCATTTTGATTGATACTCCCTCAGTCCCACAAAGATAGGCTTATAGATTTTTTCACCCATAATATAAAATAGAAGTTATTATAGTTGGAACATTAAAAGTTTTTCTATTTTTTCCTCATGTCTACTAGTTTTCTAAGACAATTACTAGTTGCAAGATACATTAAATAGGGGCAAAAGATGGAAATGAACATTTAATGATATTTCAAATATAGTAACAAGCCTATCTTTGTGGGACTGATGAAAATGGAAAACAAGCCTATCTTTGTGGGATAGAAGGAGTATAATGCAAAAGTCGCACAGAATATATATCTTCTAACACGTTCTTGAAGCAATGTCTTTGTTCAAATATTTTTTGCTTTAATCAACACCACTACCTAACTGAGACGATTGCTAGCTGGAGACCCTCTGTGATTTTACTAGAGGTGGGCACAGTTAGAATGTGTAGAATTTAAAGCTTAAACCTTGATATAGTACTCTATTCTCAGATCCTTTTTTTCCTTTGCATTAGCACCTTGAAGAGTTGCTAATTCTCTTTAATTTTCTTTTTTTACCTTATCAAGCAATTTCATATCCTTCCCACATTATCTAGTTTGCAATTTCTTGATAATCTCATCAAAACTTCTCTGTATATGCAGACAAATGTGATCTATTACAGAGGGATGTGCCATGCCTTGCATACCATTAGCAAGGAAGAAGGTTTTCGCGGCCTTTATAAAGGACTTGGTGCAGCTTTATTGGTATGATTTGATTTTTTAATGTTTGATTATACTCCTTCCGTTGTTCGTAGATGCTCATCTGATATCAGTGTGCATTATGCAGGGTGTTGGCCCAAATTTGGCTATCAGCTTTTCAGTGTATGACACGGCAAGATCTTATTGGCAGTTTCATAGGTCAGGATTCATTTAGTACTCTGTCTTGTTGCAGCCTTTATGATACTTTTATCAAGCGATGTTTAACAAATGGGCATTTATTATTGAAAGATTTACATGTTTTTATTCCATGACTTCAGACCTGAAGATTCGACTGTTGTAGTCAGCCTTGCGTGCGGGAGTCTTTCAGGAATCGCATCATCAACAGGTGAGTCACCTTAATAAATATTTTTTCCATCTAAAGTTCAAATATCTAGATTTTCAGTTTTTAATTATTTGCATGTCTATTTGAATTTATTGAGCACCTTGTTTGTCAGTGGCCCTCTCCTTTTTTTTTTCCATTTCACGTGTTCTTTTGGTCTTCTAGTGATTCTGATCTTATAATGACAATGTGTACCTTCATGTCTGTTTATACGGATTTCTAGCTGAACATCATTATGAGGTAAAAGCTACAAAATTTGACAAAAATGCCCTTTTTAGGGTTTCCTTTAAAATGATAATGATAATATAAACAAATAAATACTACCAAACACTCAAGTTGTGAACTGGGTGTAAATATCAATGACGTTGTTTTCAATTGTCTCTCATTAGATTATCTAATAAAAATATAAAATAATGGAGGATCTAAATGCCTGTGGCTGTCTTCAATGCTTTTGATGCAGAGAAGCAGATTCAGGATGCAGGCTTCTCATTAAGTATCTAACCAGATTGACACTAGCGCTTTGAAGTCCAGACATATAAATCTGGCAATATGAGAATTTTTGTAAGTTAAAAAAATTAATTTTTTTCAAATAAGCTTTATGATTTTTATGCGCAATATGTTGGAAAAAGTTGATATTTGTGGATAACTTGGCTCTCCAGATATGCAGCTGGCTCCCATTATTTGGTGGCTGATTTCAGGTGAGCCAAGTTTTGCTGTTACCAAATTGTGGGAGGTTTCCTCTTTGAGGTATGCTTCTCATCAGGCTTTGCCTATTACTACGTGAATGTAGTCCAATGGTGTTTATGAGGAAATTTCTGGTCAATTTCATGTAAACAAAGTCTTGTATGCATACACCAAGTGCACAGTGTAAATCAAGTGCATTTTTAAACGGTATCAGTTGTTTTCACCGAACAGTATTAGTTGGTCAGTACCATATGTTTTCACTGAACAATATTAATTGTTTTCATTGAAAAGTATTAGATGTGCACCAATTGCACGGTGCAACTGGTGACAAAAGGCTTACTCTTTTGACTTTAGCTCGAGTGTTTTTTGGTTTTTGCAGTAGCATATCCCCTGGATCTTGTGAGACGGAGAATACAGTTGGAAGGAGCTGGCGGGAGAGCTCGAGTTTACAGAACGGGCCTCCTTGGTACATTTAGGCATATAATTAGATCAGAAGGTTGGTGTGGTCTGTATCGAGGGATTCTTCCGGAGTATTACAAGGTCGTTCCAAGCGTGGGCATCGTCTTCATGACATATGAGAAAGTGAAGCAGGTTCTTTCAACCATTCCTGAAGATTGACTACTAATATAAAATGGAAACAATTTTCACAATGTTTTCGGGTATTATTAGTATTGTCTTGTACGACGCGATGCTAAATTTTGTCGTCGTTGGTACGGTCACTACCAACACTGTCGATGTACAGCTATACATAAACGTTGAGAAAAATACCATTCTAGTACAATTCAACTGTATAAAACATTCTTACTCGGCCCCATACTTGAGCTTCATTCTTTCCTAATTCTTTCTCTTACATATTCTTTTTTCATTTCTGTCCTAACATTTTTACTGCGTCATTTATTCCATCTGTAGAAGCTACAAAAATTTAATTGGCAGGTTGAATTTTTTTTTTTTTTTTTTTTGGCAGGTTGGATATTTGAGAAAGAACAATTTAATTAGGGCTTCTGTCTTGTTGGGCTTCATTAAGAAAGAACAATTTAATTTGGATATGCCCCCAAGGCATAGTAAAGTTGGTAAAGCTTGTGGTGATGTGGGGAGAAATCTTTCGGTAACTCAAGTTCGAACCTCGTGTGGGATAAATTCTCCATTGAAATATTATGGGGGTTTGTCCTGGGGATTGAATCTTGTTGGCTCTCTCCCACAAATGTTTGTCACTTGGGCACATCCTTCGATTTATAACCCGCCCGGCTGAGTGGCCAACGGCACGGGTGGGGGGAGTTTCTTGTCTCTTCCTTTCAAAAAAAAATTAATTTGGATATTGCATTTTCTGTCTTGTTGGGCTTCATTAATTTACCAAAAATTGCACGCACCAAAACATACGCAATTGATTGTCACATGTACACGCCTATTTCTTTCTTTTTTTTTTTTTAACGAGAACTTGTAGTAGCTAATCAAACAAACCAAAACTCAGACGTCTCATGTATGAAATAGATTACATTCTAACACAAATCAACATCCATTTATTTTAAAGTATTAAAGCGTCAATACCCAATTTATATCTCGTCTCACCGTAAAATCATCTCCTGCAAATGTGTTTCATTCGAAAAATCGTATAGGGTACTCACCAGAGATATATGGGTAATCATATAATACTTGGTATATCGATAAAAGCTGGGTTATCAGTCATCACAAATCTAGATAAACAGGAAACAAAAAAATTCACTTGTCTTAAAAGTTGCAATTTTTATGGCACAGATGACTTTACAGTCTCAACTGTTTTTATAGCTAATAAAAGAGTAGTAAATCAAAATATTACTGTATAATTTATTATTCCAAAGTCGCGTCAATCTATTTTTGCATGATCATATGAGCCCCCTTTAAGGTTCTTGTTCTGAGCCGAAGTCTTCAAAACAACAGATTTATGCTAAATCCACAACTTCCACATAGAAATTATTATTCCGGAAAAGTTCCCGTGTATCGAATGTGGTCCAAGGTAGGACGTAAACCGTACTTATTCACCGCAGCCATGCCCGCCCTGTATCCTCCACCATAAGCTGGAGAAGCATCGTTTGCAATCTGGTGCATGAAAAACTCCCCCAACTTATTCTCCACACTGGATTTCCCGCCTTTTTTTGAAATCGAACGAGATGATGATGATGATGCTGTTGATGTCGATCCATGTGACCATCTCGATGATGACGAAGCTGTAGATGTGGGCGCGTTTCTGAGTCCAGGCAGTACCTCCGATTCAAGCCACATGTGAGAGAGCACTTGACAGATACCTTCCTCTACCTCTGGCCTAAGATTACGGTAGTCTGCATGAAAAAATATACGGTCAATATAGGATGAAATCATGAAATCTTTCATGATCATCATGATGTTATGAACTCTCATGAGCCACATCTAGGGGTGGTTCGTTACGGGAATACCGGAATTACACCCTACCGTATACCATATCAAAATCTTCAGTATCCAATAATCTTATAGAGATAAATGCACATCATTCTTACCAAAAATTCAGTATATACCGTCCAGTACCAAATTTTTTGTATGCATCATTCACACCAAAATATCAATATGTAATTTCGTGTCAAAATCTCGATATACCATTTCATACCATCCATAACGAATTATTTTAGAATATTTATTGGCATGATACCGAAATACCAAGATACCATTAATACCGATTTACCGATTTTTTTTGGGTATTTCAATATATAACGAAATACTGAGAATTTTTAATTAATATACCATTACCATAACTAAATTTACCGTGCAGCACCATACCGTATCGTAAATTTGGGTAAAATACAAAAATTTTGATAAATTTGGTATTTTTCGATTTTGTAAGTGTGGTTTACCAAAATTTTCGGTATTTTTTCCCCAACCCTAGCCACATCAACATGGTAGGTAGGGGAGCATGTAACATTCTATCTACAGTTCGGAAAAAGAATTAAGATGAACGGATATTACCATTAAGACGTAACCATCCGTGCATTAGCTCGTGTGCAAGTATTGCTCCAGTCAATAACCTGTAGCAACACGATATTACATCTCATAAACACAGCTTCAGAAAATTGTACCAGTAATCATCACATTTCAAAATGAGAAATAAAAAATGAAAATTGCATCAGATTATTACCTTGGTAGACCATACAATACTAGAATGGCAGTAACCTCACACTTTCGAGTTAGCTTCTGCGGTTGTGTTCTGATTCCTACCAGACCACGACGTTCGATTCTTGGCCTCCTCAGTATCTGGATGTCAGTTAAAAGGGGAAAAACGGAACTTTCAATACCTTTCATCACTTATTACTAGCATCTATGATATCTTAAATTTCAAAGGAGGGAGAAGCAAATGAAGTGATACTGTAATCTTACACTTGGAACCGTTTGCTCTTCTGAGAGGCACAAACCTCTTGTTTCAGGCATGTGATGGTACCCCTGAAATTTTAACTGTTTAGTAGCTTTTCTATAAGACATAAACAACTAGGAGAGATGATTTACGATTATTACATGTTTCTCTCCTTCTATAGCTTCGTTAAGAGCTTGTCTCTCAACAAGAAGCATCGGGATTTGCTGATTGATTCTCATATTCATCCCTTCATAGTAGTCTCTAATAGCATGGTACAAAGGTTGGCAATCACCAGTATCCATGATAGAGGATTCCATGCACTCTAAGCATAAACTTCGTCCATCTCCCAGGGATATATATTTTGTATTCCGTGACTTGAAAGTTGGAAACAAGAAAATGCATTAACTTAATAAATTGATGCAATATCATAAAGAGTAACACTACAGGTGCAATTTTGACTAAAAAATTCAACCAAGTTTTTTTTTTCCACAAATAATTGGAAAAAACGGTCGAAAATTATTAGTTTCATGTTTAAAAAGGGATCAGCTCATAAGATGAAAAGTATTAGTCATATATTGAAAAAGTACCAATACTGTTCAAACTACAAATTAATATTTTATTTTGTATGGATTAATACTTTTCTTTTTTTTCTGTGAACGGGTCAAACTCTAGTTAAAATTGAGCCAAAATTTAGTCCTATATTTAAGTTTTTGCCTATCATAAAAACTTTAGTCCTATATTTATAGTGCATGTTTAACAGGCTCTTATATAAAATGTGTACCTCCAGACGTTCACAACTACAACAGCGAGTTGTATTGTCGTGCTCATGGGATGGACAGTACTTCTGTGACCAAAACGGGTGGCATCTGTACTCTATCAAGCCAACTCCATTTGTTGGGATCTGAAAATAATTGACAGAAGAATATAAACATTTGATGGTGAAATATGACAAGTTGTGTTATAAACAGAAACAAAGGTAACTTACAAACTGGTGACAGACTTCACATTTTGGATGATTGAGCTCTTTGAAGCAAGATTTGTGATACGTTTCTTTTCCTGACAAAGAGAACTTGAAAATGAAAACCAATAAGAACTTGATGTGAAAACAGATTAAAATTATGAAAGCCAAAAGAAAAGATAGAAAACAAGCCAGTGTAGTATGTTGGAGTTAAAATGTTTTTTCGTTCCATAACTTGTTTATTGTCCAATTTTGTTCCCAAAAAAGTTCACTTTCTAAATTTAGTCCCAATATTAAAATAACTGTCCAAATTTTGGCACAAAATCGCCGGAATATTGAAAACAGTGTTGTTTTATGTCACGTGGGTGTCCTACTTTTGCCCCATAACTTGTATACAGTCCAATTTTTGCCCCAAATTAAATCCTCACGTAACATTTGTGTGACATAAACGACACTGTTGTTAATCTTCCGCGATTTTGGGGCCAAAAGTGGGACTAAAATTTGTACATGCAAAGGACTTACCTCGTGTTCGGTAATAGGGTAACCACATGCATGACATCGGAAGCATTCTGGATGGTAAAAAGTTCCCATGCATCCCAGATAATTTCCATATCCAATATCCCGTTTGCAACCGTTGCACGTTCTGAAATTCACAGGCAAAAGCTAGAAGATCAGTCATATTTTCGTTAGAGATATAGGTTACACATTGTATTTCATCAGTTACTTGAAGAAGTAAGAAAAATTTTGCAAGTTGTACAGAATACATCATTACTTTAGAAACATGTCAAATTACTGTCAAATAAACTAAAATCACAGAGCATAATGAGTTTTGTATGCCTTCTGCAAGAACATGATTAGCCACATCTGATGAATTAATCTCAGATAAAAAGAGTCATGCTTCGCATTTTTGACACGAATGAAATAAGGTTCACTTGAATGACATAAGCAAATAGAATTATTTATTTAAAAAAAAAAAAATCTAAAAGATAATATACCTATATCCCCTTGGATTATATTCTCTAGGGGCATATGAAGGGTATGGAGCTGAGTTGAAACTATCACGAAATGACCTTGGTAAATGGTCATCAATGTCAGTTCGCCATCTATATCCTGCAGAATTAGATTTGGCAGACTCAGTTAGTTATGTAAGAATAATTAGGTCATCGAGATACTTAAAAGGGTAAAGCACAACAGAAAGTACCACTTGGTCTCTTTAAATCTTCAGACATAGAGAGTGCAATTGCACGATCTAATTCCTCTTTTTCTTTGTTAGCTCGAGAGCGGTCATCCTTCAAATGATGCAGCATGCTCAAATGATCAAACCATGCATAAATTATAAATAGGAGCAACCTATAATTTCTTGATATTCTAGTGTACTTTTGTTGTCTAAATCATGGTATCCAGAAACTATGCAGAGCCTCTTTGTTGCCAAAACAGAATACTTCATGTATAACAATAAGCATGGGGATAACTTTGTATATTATTAACAGACAACTGTTTTAAAAATGTAGACTTTAAAATACAAAACTTACTGGGAAAATTGGCATGCTAACGTAAATTTGAAAGTGTGGCTACTAAATGTATAGTACCAAGCTATATATATGATAAATTCCATCCCCTAAATATATGATAAATCATCCAAATCCATTGATAGTCTTAAAAGCACTACACATAGACACATTCCTTCTAATGTTGAATTGATGAAGATTCTTGGTTCTAATGTCAATTTCAAGATCTACGTAGTTTACTGCACATTTACAAAACAATTCCACAGATGGGCCAATTGTGAGAGGTTGCAATGATCAACCCAATTAAACTTTCAAAAACAAATTTAGCTGTAAAAAAAATAAAAGTCACTTCCTATCTTTTTTACATTTAAGATATTCAATAATGATAAAAAAGCTGCATCCTTTAATCGCCACAAAATCTTGGAACGTGCAAGTAATATCGAATAAACAAAGATATGAAATTTATTCCAAGAACCAGCAGACAATATTCTCGTCATTATCAAGGAACACGAACATAAAGAAAGATCAGATATGAATACCAAGGATCTATATGGAGCACGCCACATCATATTTTCGTCCCCAAGAAACTGAGGCTGTTGTTGTGTGCCGGTTGACACCCCCCTGCTACTACTCCCACCCTTGAAAAACTTACTGACCCATTTCATAAACCGTGACTTTCTCTCTGCGGATGAAGAAACAACATGCCCTGTTACAACACCAAATTCATCACACATCATTCAAACTTTAACGAATAATTCAATCTTTCCACATGTAAAAGTGATTAAGCATATAGAAAAACAGAAACCACAATATTTCCATACACGGAAGATTCGAAGCAATCAATCAACTGACCTCTGTAATGCAAAAGACATCATCCAATCACATATTTATAGACAACTATAAACATAAAGGGCATAAAATGAAATGCCAAAAGGAATCATCTACTCATCTTTACACAAAACAGGAACAGAACCCCCCCAAAAATTGCAAAAAAGCATCACTTAAAATACAAAAAAAGGCACAATTCTCCACCCAATAAACTGTATCACGACTAAAATGTCAAAAAAACACATACCATGAATGCAAGGGTGAGAAAGGTGGTTGACATTCGAAGAAGCCATGGGGCCAAGGGGGGTATGTATAGAAGGGAGTTTTCCGATAGCCGAAAAGGGGGGCTCGAAACGGTGAAAAGGACCAACAGAGACGATGATGATGGGGGAATTGAAGAGGAGAGAGAAAGGAAGAAGCGAACAATTGCATCATGATAAAGCTAGGGTTTGAGAGATGGGAAAAGGGGAAAGAAGGAATATCTGTGAGGGAAGAGATTCTTAGCTTCGAAAAGAGATTAAGAAAGCGAGAATCTGGTGACAGGGATTGCTGAGATGTGCCAAAAAAGGTGAAAGTCTGCTGGTTGGACGGCTCAGAGTTTAGAGAGAGAAAGCTCGTGCAATTTGTGAGAATATTTCTCAAATCATGGCATGGCTGCACAAAAGGAATTTGTGTGTCAATGTCAAGAAACATGATCCGTTGGAATTGGAATGATGGCAAATAGGGTTTTTGCAGTTGTTCATCAACTAATGTGAACCGAAATTGCTTGCCGTTTTTTGATTTCTGAAATTGGATTTTGTTGTGTTTCTATGGAGCTGAATTAAAGATGTCAAATTTACGGCTAATTATTCATTACGATGTACGTTAGTCGAATCGATCGAGAAAAGCTCCAAATCGTGTAGAAAAGCTCATAAGTTCTATAAAACCCGTTTATAAGTGAATTTGAATATATTGTTACAGAGTAAAACAAGTTATCATAATTAATAATATTTTAATAATATAAATCACACAATTTAATTAATTTCATATATTTTTGTGTAAAAATTTACTCTATACCTTTTCTTTATAAATTGTCTAAAAATTTATAAGCTCTCTAAATTTATTTGTTAAAATGGAATGTTTAATATTTTATAAAATTTTAAAATAAATTCTTTAAAGCTTATAAAGTTTGAAAATATAAATTGGTATATCTCAACTTATTTTACTAAAATTATGTGGGTATTTGCAAAAGTTTATGTTTTTGAAGAATTTATTAAAGTTAATAATTATGAAAAAAATAATTAATAGTATAAGTTGATAGTGTTTGTAAAAAAATTCAAATAAAAGTTGATAATATTTGTATAAAAAATAAAAAGATATTTGAAAAAGACTCATAAGCTTTATAAACTCTTAAAATAACTTATAAAATGTATAAAATAAGTTTAGTCAAACAGGCAATCGAGCTTAATTCAACTCACATGATTTTATTATTTTATCCTTAGTATGATTATTATAAGCATAATTGCGAATAAAGTCACGATATTTTTTAAAATTGTAATTTAATCTAACATTTTCAGTTTTAGTGAGCAAATCACATCTTTAAAATTTTTTGTGATTCGAGTTTATAGACATTATGTTTTTTTTATAACGTGAATGACGTGACAGTCAACCTGAAATAGTAAAGTTTACCGAAAATATATCTCTTCACCTTTAAAAAAAAAAAATCAGGTTGAAAGTCATGTTATTCATGGTCAAAACTCATGAGTTATACTATTATGTACACTTGAATTGCGAAATATTGTAAAAATAGGGTTTTATTTACAAAAATTGAAAATTTTAGATTAAATTACGATTTTACTCGCAATTAAATCTAAATTACATACCCCTTCCGCCCAACTATTAATTTCTCATTTATTGTTTGCACGGTATTTAATGTAAGAGTTTAATTTGTTTATTAGTATTAAAATAATTTTTAAATGAGATAACAAAATGATTTTTAGTGTATATAAAATAATTGTATGAAATGTAATTTTTGAGATGTTGGGGGATATAATTTTAAAAAGCAATGTTATTTTATTGCTATTTATGAAAGGAGAAAATAAGTATTTGACAAATCAAAATGGAAAATGAGAATAGAGTATCGAAAATAGAGGGAGTAATATATTTTTAATTAGTGAGTCTTTTGTATACCAAGTGTATGTGACTGTGTACTTCAAAGTGTATTTTAGAAATTTTCAATTTGTTGTACTGAACACATGCAATTTTTTTACACCGAAACATATAACTTAATTATCCAGTGAGCCATTTTTGTAATACTAATATATGTAAGTTATCGAGTTTTAGCTTGAATATTTTGAATTTTCTATTGAACCGAGATCAACTTTAAAGAAATTTAGCTGGATTGAATTCAAGTCGAGCTCTGAGTCAGACATTAGTCAACTCGACTCATTTATAATTCTGTTACTTATCAATAAATATATATACATATATGCGTATATAAAAAATATTGCTATTTCTTTTATTATGAGATCACGTGTACATAGAAAATGGAGTCGATATGTTGTGAAACTGGTTTTTTTTTTACACGCATACTCTTTAGTAATATAAGTCACATCCTTCAGTTATCACTATGGTACCCTTTGCTATAATATAAATTACACCATTCATTTTTATGAATAATACTCTTTATAGTAAAAATTCACACCTTTTATAGTAAAAAGTCACACTCTTTATTAATATAAGTCACACTCTTTAATCAATTTCACCGTAAAACTTGTTCACCCTATACTTTGCCTAGAAAATGTCTCCATATATTTTTGTTTTCATGTTCCAAGTTTTATGACTTATGTAGTGTTTTGAAACACTAAGAAGCATTTTTTTTTAAGTTGGGTCACACCTATTTTAAAAAAAAAAAGTATTTCTACATTATTTACTTGTGATTCAAAACATGTCCTTAAAATAATATTTTTATAATCGAACTGGTGACCAAATCGAATTAGGTACTGATTGGCGGTTCAACTAGTAATGATCCTTATCAATATTTTTAAAATATTCTTTCTATTACGTGCACTTATAAATTTTATTTGGAAATAAATACAATAGAATCATAGACAACACAATACAATTTAAAATAAGAATTAAATTTTAATTTTTTTAAAAATAATCAGTTCAACCGGTTTTACCGATTTCTTGATTTTGACCGGTTTTTTCTGTTCTAGACGGTTTTTTTGGATTCAACCGTAAAAAAAGATTTTTTTAGGATAATCAGGTTTCATGGCCGATTCCCGGTTCAAACCGGTTCTAAAAATAGTGCCTTATGGATGAGTCTTAAATTTTTATACAACCGTGCTCCTATCGTCTTACATAATGTAATAATGCAGGTGCATCTGCTTTTCAATATTAATGTATCGAACTTCTAAAATAGGATTCTTCACGTTAGGAATTACTCATGCCAACGTTTCCTAGTGTATACGTATATAGTTGATCACCTGCTCTTTTTTATTGCTTAACCTAATTACATATTTTAAAGAAAAACTAGTTTATACATTTGAGGTTAACTCATAAACTAGTTTATACATTTGAGATTAACTCATACTTTAACGATGTAAAATTGTTATAACATTAGTATTAAAAAAAATATAAATTGAAATGGCCATGGAATTAAACGTGCAAAGTGCACCTTTTGCACTTCAAATATTATCCGAGGATCGAAAAGTTAATAATTGTTACTAAATCTTCAATATTTCCATTATATTTTATTTATTTTGAAAACATATGTATATATATATTCTATAAGCATCGAACATGTTAAAGAAGGAAACAAATGACGAACAAACATAAAAACATGATTATGTTTGTGCTTGTTAATCAACCTTATTTAGCCAAAAAGTCAACTGAAACCCCACCAAAAATTCTTCTCTTAGGGCCGCTTGGTTGGGGGTAATGAAAATTGATAATGAGAATCATTTTTATTAATTTTGCTTGGTAACTTTGATATACAAGTAATGGAAATAAAAATAAGCAATTGATTATTCTCACTTACTCAACTCACCTCATATGATACCCATTATTCATGCTTATAATCAAGCAATAACAATGCAATCAATAATTATTAGCGATTGACCCTTCAATAATACCCATTATCACTATCATTCTCAAGTCATACCAAGCTGCCCTTAAAATTTTAAAAATAAAGAAATAATAATTAAACAAGAAACAGAGAAAATAATCCTACCATCCCACCACAATTGAACATGACATTTCTTTGTGACAAAAACATATATGAGACGGTCTCATGTCTAAGACGGAGTACAATCTAACACAAATTAACAAACATCCCCCTCAATGTCCAAAATTATGTCCCGTTTCACTGTGAGATCATCTCATGCAAGTGTGTCCTCCTTCCTTTACGCAGGGAATTACCATTCGAATCCAACATGGTAAGCTTAAAAATGGCATAAAATGCGTAGGGGTTGACATTTAAAAAAAAGTGCCTATATTCATGTTTACGACTTTCTTTCTTTATTTTATTTATTTATTTTGAAGTATTCCAGCCAAAATGTCCTCAAAGATGAACTGGATTGTGCGAGAATACCACTTTTTCCCTCTAGGGTTGTCAGCATAAAATAATCCCACTATTTAAAATAGAAAAAATCAGAAAAGGGTGAAAGAATATTTTTCTTTTATTTTAAACGCTAATTTGTTGATCCAACATTAAAAGAATGAAAGAGAAGATGTGTTATAAAATTATCCCACTACTTAAATAGAAAAAAAAAAGGGTAAAGGAATATTTTTGTTTTATTTTAAACGCCAATTTGTTGATCCAACATCAAAAGAATGAAAGAGAAAATTTGTTAAAAAATTACCCCACTATTTAAATAGAAAAGGGTAAATGAATATTTTTCTTTTATTTTAAACCTCAATTTGTTGATCCAACATCAAAAGAATGATTTAGGAAAAGGGTTGATATTTATTATATGGATCCACAATATTCAGTTTGTTACTCAAGCAGGAAACCGTAACGTGATTGGATTTGCTTAATCAAATCTAATAAAGCTGCTTAGCAATTTATAACATGAATGGAAAGACCACTTTAATAGGATTAGCAATACCATATGCAGCTCGGGCAATAAAAGTTACTTTTGTCTAAAAAAAATTCTGTAATTCTTTTTTTTTCCAAAAAATATTTAACTATTTAATTGTAATCTCAATTCTCATAATTATCTCGATTGTTTAATTTTAATTTCGTTTTTGTCAAAAAAGTAGAACATGATGTCATCTTTCCATCACGTGCAAGTCACGTGTCGATTAATATTGAGGGTTTCCGAGCTCGTAGTTGACGTGAATGCTGGTTTTTAATAAAAAATAAAAAGAGTAAGAAAATTCCTCTTAAATAGCGGAAATAAATGATTTTTTATAAACGGTCAGCGGCCACGTCAGCTAATTTGAAAATCCTAATTTAATCGACACGTGACTTACACGTAATGGGAAAACGAAGTCGTTTTCATTTTTCGATAAAAATGAGACTACAATTGGACAATCGAGATAATTATGGACTAGAATTGAATAGTAAAACTTTTTTGTGACGAAAAACAGATTCTAAAAAATTATGGGACCAAAACTTTATAATATAGGTATTGGGAATTATATGTGTTATTTCAATAATGTTTTTGTGTTCCTTTTATGCACTTAGGATTTAATTTGCCATTTAATTTAATTATGAGGGATGAAAATATTATATACTGTGACAATATAAAATAATTTAAATTTTTTTATCGTATCCCTACCGGATTTTATTTAATTTTATTTTGAAAATTAGTGTCTCGAATTCATGACATTCTCGTACTCATGTCTATGCGACCTAGCAAAGAAGGCTTTGTTGTTTTCAAGAAAGGAAAAAAAAGGGCTGGTTCATTCTTCTGTTTGTAATTTCATTAATTAGTTTAGAACGTCTTCTTGTTTCTTTTTGTTAATTTACAAAAATTATATGAAATCTAGACATGACGACTTCCAATTGTGACCCTAAGCATGAAGATCATATTCATACAGCAATACTAAATATGGTAATACCTTCTAAACATCTCTATATAGCAACTGAACTTTGGTATTTTCTCAGTAGGCATGGGACAATTCAAACTCTCCTTTTAAACTTGTTCGTATTATAAAATTGGTATAATTACACTTATAAATTAATATCACTATTATTATATATTAATACTTATATCAATTAATGTTATGATCTCAATTTACAAATATAACAGTATCAATTAATAAGTGTAGTGATATAAATTTCATATTATGAACAAATTTTATGGAGATCTGCTCTTCATGATAAGCCTGCCTTTCATCGCCCCCTCTATATATAGCCTCCACAACATCTATAATGTCTATAAAGCTATGTTTATTTTGGGTTTTAAGTGATTTTTAAAAAATAATTTTTGAAAATTTATGGTTTTGAAATTCCGATGAATAGTGAATAATGTTGTATTATTTTATTACTGTTGAGTGAAATTGGTAATGATTTAGACTATGTTTACTTTGTATTTTGTAGACCTGGTTTTGAGTTCTAAAATTCTAGATATATTTTACTTTGGGATTTTATAAACCGGTTTAAAAAAATCACCCCATCAACTTATAAACTTTAATCATTACACAATCATCTAATCATTACAATTTCTCTCAACAATAATATAATATTACACTATCATGTACTCTTACATATTGATTTGACATATAATTTATTCAATAATAATATAATAATACAATATTACCACTCTTACACATTGATTTAATATAAAGTTAAATATTTCTACTTAAAAAAAAAATATACATTACTAATCATCAGGATATCAAAAATCTCAAATTTAAAAAAATCGATTTTTAAGAATTACTTATATCCCAAAACAAGCATAATCTAAATGATCGTCTAATTATTAAAGTTGCAGATTGATGTGGGTGATTTTATAAAAACCAATTTATAAAATTTCGAAGTATAGTTATTTTAGAATTTTAAAATTCAAAATTAGGTTTACAAAACTCAAAGTAAATAGCCGGCCTTGTTGAAGCAACAAATCACAGAGAATTTGGGCCTGGTTGGATTCTTGAACCAAATATAGGTTCGTCTGGTTGAATTCGCCTAATTAATATTTAATTGGCTGTTATTGGTTGAATTTTGGGCCATAATTAAGAATTAATTAGGTTGGTTCAAGAAATTATGAAATTACTGCTCAAAGAAAAAAAGATAATATGAATTGTGGCCATGCATAATTATTCGTGGACATAGTGATAGTTTAGGGTCAGTTATTCGTACCCCCTTAATTAGGAGATACACACATACAAATTATAAACTACCTATAATAACTTTTTTGAAAAAATACTCAAATCTTTCCTTCTTGTTTTTTTTTTCAACAGCACATGTCTTCATTCATTTTAATTTTTTTTCTCCCCGTCGACAAATGTATTATTTTCCAATGGTGGAAGAAAGTGATGGTTTTCGATATATTTTTTGAGCGAACAGATGAAATGATGACGGCGGCAGTTGGTTGAGCGGCAGTGTGGGTTCTGAAGGTCAAAACTAGGGTGTTAAGACTTAGATCTGAACATTTTAATTTTAAAATGATAAGGGTATAGTATGGAATTTTTATAATTTAGTGGGTGTATCTATTAACATTGGGGGTGTGAATAACCGGACCCTAAAGTTTATGATGATGTCAATAAATAAGAGCAATTGGGCTGGGCTTTAGAATTTCTTCTAATTATATTTAAAAATTAGGCCCAGGTTATTTGCACCGATACAATTAGGAAATACACCATCAACAAAAATTTGAAAAAAAAAAAAATACACATGAGACCATGAGAAGACTATCTTACCCTTTGTCTATCTAAACTCGTTCAAATTCTAAGATACATTCCACTGTAAAAAAAACCCATGAAAATCAGCAAAATTTGAAGGAAACAAATATAACATGCAATTTTAGTCTCCAAATCTGCTTATTTTTTTTTACATATTTAAGTCAAACTGTTAAAAAATATCACAAATTTCGGCCAAAAAAAAAACCGTAAGAATGAAAAAATTATGGATCTGAAATGTTGAAAAGAATGAAAAAAGAATAGAGAGAAAAACAGGGGCGGTGAAGCTCGATGCACAGAAAGGGAAGGAGGCACAAATTTGAACAACCTGAAGCAGTGGCGGATCCAGAAATTCCAAACAGGGTATGCACAATCATGACAATATTTAAAAAAATTAAAATCATATAATTCAAAGTATAAAATCATTCCTAAAATAAAGAGTAAAAAAGATAAAACTTTAAGCAATCTAAAAGTAAAAGGATTGTATTTTAAGAAAAAAAATTAAGAATAATTTTAAAAGAATTTTTTAAAAGAGAGAGAAGCCCTACCAATTTTATAATCATCGAATGTCAATAGGAACAAAGATAATGAAGAGTGAAGTGAGACCGAGAGGAAAAGCGAAAGAAAGTTAAAAAGAGGAGAAAAAAAGTAAATTGGTGAACACCATGGAAGTTAATTAATTATTTAGTGGAATTAATTGGTGGTCATGTCATCAGCTCCTTAGTCCTTACTCACAGTTCCACCTTTACTTACTACTTCTTAACCTTATGTTCATTGCTTATTATAGGCTTAATTGCAAATAAAATCATAATTTTTTACTGAATTACAATTTAATTTAAATATTGGGATGATTGCAACCATCTTTAAATATTGTTGTTAGTTAGGCTTGTGGGTGGTCCCCTTTGTGTCCGTTTCTCTTACATGATAATCCTAGTACGCTTTTTAGTTATATAAAAAGAGAACATTTGAATTAAGGGGTGTATATCGATTGAAAACGTTAGATTCATACACAAAAAACGATTATTTATAAGTCTAACTTGCAATAATATTTAAAAATAATAATTTATATGTAATTATTCAAATGTTTAGATTAAATTGTAATTAAATAAAAAGTGGTGATTTTATTTGTAATTAAACATTTATTATAAGTTAAAATATATGTAATTAAATATTATTACTACATGTAAAATATATATATATAAATTCAAGAAATAGGGTATGCACTTGCATTCCCTATCACACACATGCATCCTCCACTGACCTGAAGGAAGGCGGAGATGGAGGCAGCAGCTGGAGGATAGAATACCGGTGGAGAGAAGAGAGGAAAGGGAAGTGTTGGGAGGAAGGAGAAAATTGGGGGAGGGGACGTGGGATGGGAGAAGAAATGGTGGTGGTGTGAGTAACCTGACCCTAAAAATTAATGTGGGCTTCTTTTGTAGAATTTTATTTTGTAACTATATTTAGGCCCAATAAAAATTACATTCTTATAATTCATTGAAGAATTATTAAAGATTTAAGAGTGACATGAATTAAGGTCTCATTTGAGTTTGTATTCAGGGTTTATGACTTCTTCAAGTATGATCATACTTCGGGTGTATTTTGAAACACTTTAAACATCTTTCAAAAGCATTTATTTTTAAAAGCTGTGAGAGGGAGCTTTAAAAATAAGTTCTTGTGAAAGTTGTTTTCAGTGTTTCAAAACACGCCCTTCAAATGATAGATTTTTCTATTTATTTTGATATTTTGCTCAAATTAATGTTTGATAGTTATTCTCAAATAAAGGACAAGCACTCATGTTTGAGGGAATAAGTCTCCATTGATATAACTATATTTGAATATGAGATGGTTAACAATTGCATGAACTTAAAATTAAATTAAAAAAAATCTTGAGATAGTTAATCTCAAGTGGAATATTTTTCACAAATTATACTAATTATTAAATATAAGTTTGAATATTGATCAAAATTATTGCACGTATGGAGGAACGAAATTTAAATCCACCCATTAAAGAACTTTCATATTGATAACTCAAGTACTCAACCATAGGTGCAGGATTCATAAAATAAAATAATTAGGTACTATTTAGGCTGGTAATTAAAATTCATTCATAAAATAATTAGGATGAAGTTTTGTAAATTGATATTTACAAACAGTAAGTACGGAACATTATTGACTGTAGAAAAATACATGACCAGTTACTTATTATTTACTAAAATAGTAAAATTAAAGGCGCCCCGGTTTAAGCCCAAATCCTTTTTTGAATTTCTTCCATCCCCACTTCCTACACAAAAGCAGCAAAAAGTCATCATTTCTACAATCTACATCTGCAAATCCTCCCCAATTTTTTTCATCAATTCTCTCCTAAACTGCTTCATCGAATTATGATTTTGCCGGAATCGGGGAAGTTGCTGCTGGCGGCTAGCGGCGGCGACACCGTCAAGCTGTTCGACATCTCGGTGGAGCCACAAAACCCTTGCGTCCTCACACACTCTCCATCTCCTGGCTCACGCGTGAACTCCGTCAAGTGGAATCACAATAGTTAGTGCATAATCACTTCATCATTTCATAGATCTGTTTCTGTTTTCACAGTTCAGTTCAATTGTTTTATCTCCTCTTTATGCTAGCTTGGTGATTCGGCGATACCTGCTCTTATTTTTGTTCTTAATTTTCATTTTAGATTTAGTGTTGGCGAGTGCCGGCGAAGATGGAAAAATATCACTGTGGAGGAAAAACGGTCAAATCTTGTGGATGGTGCCGGCCAAAAATGCAAGGGGTGAAATTGTCGAGGTACATTGTTTAGATTAAGAGGAGCTTTTTGTGTGTGCTAGAATTTTTAACTACATTGGTATGTAATGCATTGCTCGTGAATTCAAGGATGTGAATTTTGTAATTTGTTGCCTATTTATGCTTGCAGTAAGTTCTATTCCTTAAAACATGAGATGATTCGATATAATATTGTATCAGTTAGTTTATGTTTGATAATAAGTGACGAATTGAAATTATTTAAATGTGGGAGTGAATATGATCTGCATGAGCATATATTTCACCATGTTTGCATATCCTGGATTCAGTTATGATGCAGAAGAGCTTCTGTCATATCAAATATGTGTAAATATTTAATATTACACTCACACGAGGCACTCGAGATGTGATTTGAGAGTGAGTGGTTTAGGGGAATAATTGACTATTAAATTCTACTCGCCTGACTAAACAATTGCTATGATCTTGAGTCACCAATTTGAAAAATTGATGATTTAGCGTATAACATTTGTATGCCTGACCTGGAATACGTAATTGATGTCTTTCTTTGTCTCATAATTGTTTTTTAATATATAAGCCATCAGAGTCTATATCAACTATCAGCTTCAGCAATAAAGGGTCTCGATATCTTTGCTCTGGTGGGACTGGTCAAGTTGTACGGATATGGGATTTGCAGAACAAGCGATGTGTCAAATGGTTGAAAGGTCACACCGATACTATAACAGGTGCAATGTACAACTGCAAAGACGAGCATATAGCTTCTGTCAGTCGTAAAGGAGATCTTCTACTACACAACCTTGCTTCTGGCACGAGAGCTGCTGAACTTAGGGACCCTAATGGACAGGTTGCCAATATTGTTCCAAGCGCTCATATTGCTGCAAAAAATTTTAGACTTCTTTGTATGTTAATTGATTGTTGGCTATATTTTCTCAAAAAAATACAAGACCAGGTCTTAGGTGCACTTGATTACTCTCGGATGAGCAGGCACCTTTTGGTTACTGCTGGTGATGATGGATCGGTTCACCTGTGGGATTCAACTGGCCGCAGCCCAAAGGTTAACATTCTAGAAATCGGTTCTATATTGATGAGAATATTTGATTTCTTCAAAAAATTCATTTCATGTAGGAATTTGGACTCATATGATAGGCCCTCATATTATTAAATTCTTTTTGTCATTAACTATTTGAGCAACTACTCGGTATTGGCTGAAGAATGCATAATTATGAAATACTTTTGCTTAAATGAATATATTTAGTATAAGATGCTGGTATTGCCTAATGAGGATGAAACTTTGAAAAGGAACACAACCCACTGTATGATTATATTTGCCAGCCTAGGTGTTTTTGCAATTTTGTCTCAGAGAGGTGATGTCTATGCATTGTAGAAGTACAATGTGCTTTGTCTTTGCAACTTCCGAGTTTTTGCCTCTTCTTTGTTTCACTCATGCTCTTAAACTCACTGTGTCTCAAAATGCTTCCACTGTTGGCATTGCTCCTTGCACTTGCATTTGTAGATTTATCTGTACTCAGTATTCTACTGGCGGTACCTTCTTTATATGTGCAATCTTATAAATATCCATACCTTCTCTAACTCCCTAAATAAACAGAGACTCTCCCAAACTTTTTAATTTTTGAGATATTCTGCTATATATCAACGTTATTTTTTTTACTTCGAACATAATTATTGTATTCCTTCTGCTTATAAGTTTTATTTAGATTAAACTCTTCAGAGTTTTATTTTTGGGGTCCTAGGGCACACCAGTTTGGCTAGAAATCCTCATCATTTGGTTTTGCTAACATGACATGATCCTTATTATGATATGCATTATAGATTATTTTCTCATTTAGCTGATTAGTGTCTCTATTACTGTTATTTTGTTGCTAACTTCACAACCTTTTTTCTTTATAATACCAGATTGAGTCCCTGGTTACAAACTGCTTAATGCTTAGATTACTGACTATATCTGTACTATATCATTTGACAATGCTTTTGCATTTTGCAGGCTTCTTGGCTGAAGCAGCATTCTGCACCGACCTCTGCCGTTAGTTTTTCACCATCCAATGACAAGGTTTCTTCTTTTCTGTTCTAGTTTGATTTATTTGTATATACTCTAAGGTCATTGGACTAATTTATTCACTGAAAGGAATCTTTCATGTTAACTCACATAACGTAGTAATTTTTATTCTTATCGTGTATTTGCCAGATTATTGCTAGCGTTGGCCTGGATATGAAGTTGTACACATTTGACTCAGGGTCTAGGAAGCCATCTTCTTGTATTCCTTATGAGGCTCCATTTTCTTCACTAGCATTCACTGATGATGGACTGACCTTGGCCGCTGGTACAAGCACTGGTCAGATTGTGTTTTATGATGTTCGTGGGAAACCACAACCAATCACTGTTCTACGTGCATATGGAAATTCTGAGGTGATCTTCACATTCTAGGCATTATTTGAACTTACTTATTTGGAGATTCATCAGATTAGTGACGCCGTATATTGAAGATTAGTGATTCTCACACTCTATACCTTGAATTTTGTTTTTTTGTTCGAGTGCTTTGTCCTTATAATAAACCCTAGATTTGCCTCCTCCTTTCTAGTTAATGTCTTGTAATGCGGTAATTCAAATATTACTTTCCAATGTGAAGCATGTTATGTATTGAATGAGATGACCACAATGCTATGTAACAGAAGTTTATTTGCATTGTTTGTGTATACTATTTTTCTTCGTTTATTTCATGCATCAAAAGATCCCAGAACAATTTTATTGTATTTAAAAATGGTTTCATCTTTATCAGGCTGTCACAAATCTAAGCTGGCAGAGGTCCAAACCTGTAATTGTCAATGAGAATAACTGCACAGATGATACTGTTCTGTTGGCCGGTGATGTAGGGGATTCAGTCCTTATGCCTGATCCACTTCCTTCTAAGACATCATCAATGCCCTCGATGGTGTCTGGATCACGAAATCCTAGTCGAACTGGTTCTGGAGATTTATTTTCTTTTGCTGCTGCTTCTGAGGAAACACCTCTTCGTAGCAGCTTATTGACTGCTGGAAGTCTGTCAAGGTTGCACGCACCTCGAAGTTATAACTTCAAGGATGATATGGATGTGTTTTCTCCCATTGTGGAAGTTCAACCAATTACAACACCATCTCTTGATAAACTGTGGGATGATCGTGATGGTACAAAAAAAGACCTATATAGAAAACCTTCTCCTCTGTTTGCTTCTAGGAGATTTGGCCTTTCAGAGGAAAGTGCCAATGATAACCATCCAATTTTTGACTGGAAATCTAACTCGTCATCCAAGCAGGTACATCTTTCCTATCTTCCATGAAATTTTCTATTTTTATGGTAGTGAAGTTATATCATACCGATGTAGTAAAAAATGTCCTAATCAATTACAATCATAAGCATTATAAGTTCTTATCCTAGCTTTCACTAATTTTGACAATAATTAATTTGTTTTAGTGGTGTTTTGAATGCGCGTCAATGGTGAGTGAGTTGAAAAATGAGCTTTATATAATTAATAAACAGATGATATATGCTCCAGCATTCCCTACTTAGAGCGTGCTATACCACTAGATTAACCTCTAGCTTAAGTATCGGATAGCCTTTAACGGTGCATGTTAGTTTCCATTGTTTTAGATGTCCGTGAAAAGGATTAGATCTTTGAATAATGTACTTTTACAGTAGATTAGTTATTGACTTTATAAGGATCATGAATTTGGATCTGTTTCTGATGGATTCATAAGCCAACTCTTCTGTGAAGCTTATATTCAAGGGCTTCAGGTTCAGAAATGGAATAGTAGTGTTGAGGGATTAATTGTGATTAAAAAACACACGTGCAACCTTCACCATGCATTCTTATTCTGAATAAGTTTCTTGTAACCCTAAGTTGCTTTGAAAACCATTCCATCAAGATCTCCAGTTTTATTTGTATAGCATATGCAAAGCAGTGTTTCTTTGAAGAAAGAAAAAAGGAAGAAAGAAACTTTTTTTTTTGAAGCCCAGTTGAATAATGCACACTATCAAAATTGACTGGATGTATCAATAAAGTATGAAATCCCAACTCATACTTGGAATCTTTTCTAAGTAACCATTATTTTAGTAATGTAAGTTCAGTTGCGTTGTTTTCTGGGAAGTTTTTTCCTTTTTTCAAAGAATACTCATCTCAAGGAGAATTGTACTCAACAAATGAAACCCACTTTTACTTGAGATTTTGCATAGAGTTATTTTCATTAGATATTAGGTGGATAACAAATGAAGCAAGGTAACTAAATTTCCTTGGGTGGATTTTCACTAAACCAGTATGACATTGTCATGATTTGTCATTTAATAGAATAATCAACTACTTTATCCCACTATTTCACTTAATAGCCATCTATAATGTGTCTTCAAACAATGCATATTTTGATGCTGTTGCTCCTATTGCAGGATGACATCACATCTACCCCTTCATCTACACATACAGATGATTCTTCCTCCATTACTCCTCCTGAAGCTTGGGGTGGTGAGAGATTATCAGATAAATTCAGTCTCCATCGCCAATCTATCAACACGTCTTCTCGTTTTGCAACATTAACATCCACAGCTTCATCTTCAGGATTGATGTTGTCTGGAATACAGGATAATGTTCTTGCAAATCAGAGTACAACTAGTTTAATGTCAGGCTTGAGCCTGACTAATTTACGAGGCAGAGAAACCCTCAATCAAGAAGGATCTCTAGAAACTATAGCCTCTCCTTTGAGTTCAAAAGGTATTTCAGGACAGGCTAACTTTGAGAATCTCAGTCCAGCTTTGTCTCTTCCCAGAAGATTCTCCAGTTATGCAGAGAGAATAAGTGCTGCACCATCCTTCAGTGATGCATTATCTTTTCCCGCGGGGTCGTCGCCAAAATCTAAGAAAACAGGAGCAGAAACTAGGGAAGAACTTATCAACAGCTTGTTGTCAAGGTCAGAATTGACATCTGCCACTGTCGCAGGAACCAGTGCCCCTACGACAACCAATGTATGGAACCATCAATTTTTTGGTATTTTTTAAATCTTGAGAAGCCATTTGTCTTATATATATATATATATATATAAAATACTGTTTGATATGGAACCAGATGGTGGTTTTCTTATTGAGCTCAACATCTGCATTAATTGTTTGTACCATGCTACAATGTATAAGTGTTTTATGCATGTGTAATGATATGGAACCTGACGGTGGGTTTCTTATGGAGCCCAAAATCCGGCATAAACTACTCGTACATTGCTACATGGTACACATAGTTTATGCTGATGTTGGGGTCCATAAGAAACCCACCGTCGGACTCCATATCATATATATATGCATGTATTTATCCTTATGCATGCGTCCAGAAACTCTGTTAAGAACTCCATTTGTGAAAAGGTTTATGCCGCTTTGCTATTTTTAGCATACAATTTCCCAAGATTCACTTCCAATACAATTCTTATATAACTTTTCAATCACTTTGTTAAAGGGTGGGATGACACATACGCCTAAAGCTCCTATGGAGGGTGACTTGCAGCAGGGAAATTCGTTTACCCTCCAGCTTTTTCAGCGTACACTTGAAGAAACTCTTGCTTCATTTCAGAAATCTATCCATGATGACATGCGTAATCTTCACATAGAAATATTGAGACAATTCCATATGCAGGAGGTATACATCTGATTGCATGCATATTTTTCCCTTTTGCTCCAAATTTCCTAATATTAACAACCATGTGCAGATGGAGACGTCCAAAGTCATGGGAGTGATACTAGAAAATCAGACCGAGATTATGAATGAACTTCAATCACTTCGAAAGGAAACACAACAGCTCCGTCAATCACTCTGAGTATAGTTTGATCATTTCGTAAAGGTTCCGTCTCTTAACCTTGCTTGATTTACTACCATATGTCTGTAAAAAGGAAAGGAATTAAGTGAGTTTTATTGGTATTTCTATTTGAATCATTTAGTCAGAATTATTGTTTCATTTTTTCTGGGAATGCTATGATTTACCTAGAAAAAGATGCAGCTCTTTAATTCGTGTACGAGGTCTGCTCTAATTGCCAAAAATTGTCTACTGTGCTTTTACTGGAAGGAAAATCCATCGGAGTATTTGTTAAGTACTGATTATCTTGTTGATTCAGGTTACTATAGTTCTTTGATTGTGTTTTTAGCTTGTATAGTGTATGTCAGCACTATTTCTGTGCAAGATCATGATTTAAGATTTTATCATATTTCAGCAGTGATTTGCATTTGCTTATGAGTTCCAACTCGGTATGTTGACATACACAATCGAACTGAATTGTCCTAAATATATAACTTAAAAACAAGGCTAGGTCTTGTATACATCAGGTGCACCATGCACTCCATAGTGTATTTTAAAAACTTGCAATTTGTTGAATTGAAACTTGCAACTTGTCACTGAAACGTGCAACTATGTTTAGTTTTACGAACACATGTTGCAATTTTCTAAAATACACTATGAAGTGCACGGTGCACAGGAGACCCACACTAAAAAGTAAAAACAGATATTCATATAGTTTAATGGTTCGGCTACCAAGAGTAGGCAAATATTTATATATTGCACTTGTATATAATTTAGCACAATCACCTTTATCAATGAGCAACAATATGAACTCTCAAATCTCTAAAACAGAAGTGAACTCACTGTCTTTTATATATATATAAACACACATTATAGATTTGTTTCCGTTGTAGGATGTTTCAAAATATATTGTCCAGTTCCTATGTTGAGTATTACTATTTATTTAGCTCATCAACTAATACATGATACATCTCTATTCTATGTGTATTATTAGTGGTTAGTCTTGAAATATACACATATATATCGGAATAGAAGGAAATACTAGTTTAGTTGATTTTTCCAGATGGTAATAAAACAAACTTGAAATATATATAGGAAAATAGTCAAATGACTATGTCCTTGCTTCCTCAAGACCCTCATCTGCATCACTATTCCTCTGCACCTTCTTATAAGAAATTCTCCTGGCAACAAACACATAGAAAACCAAGTTCACTCCACTTATGGCTGTCAAAAGCCAGTACAACTTGTCCACACGGCTCGAGTTCATGTCCTTCCCGATCCAGTTTGTCCCGCTGATCCTCTTCGTGCAACGATTCACAATCGTTATGAGTAAACTACTCGCGAAGCTTCCTACACCGATCACACTCAGATAGAACGCTATGCCCAAACTCCTCATCGAATCAGGCACTTGATCATAGAAATACTCTTGCAATCCAACCAAACTGAATGCATCTGCTACCCCATAAATTAAGTATTGAGGAGCCAACCAGAAGACACTTATTCGATGATTCACATTTTTCTCTGCTGCAGTTAACCTTTTTCTTTCTACTATAGCTGCTACTGCCATGGCTACGACTGTAAGTACCATGCCGATCCCAATCCTCTGTAGGATGCTGATGCCACGCTCGTTGCCTGTGCTTCTTCGTAGAATTGGAATGAGGGCTTTCTCGTAGAAAGCTACGAAACACAACATTGCAATAGATGATAGGGAGAAAATAGTAGCGGATGGGATTTCAAACCTATGGCCTATTTTTCGATCCATTGTGCTACTATGCTTGACGAAGAACGTCGTGGCTTGTGCCAAACACAATCCGAAGACCAAGGAAGTTAACCATATAGGGAACATGCTCATCAGAAGCTTCGTCTCCTCTACTTTCGTCACCGTTGAGAGTCTCCATGGGTTTGGATCATGCCCGTTATCTGTTTGTTGAATAATTGCAGCTTTATCAAGAAATATGGACTCATATCAATAGAAAACATAGCTTTTATCAGATGAAGGATAATACAAACATGGTCTTAGAAGTAGCTAAAGTTTACATATTCTCAGTTTTGGTTCCCCTCTTTCAGTCACTATCATACTTGGTCTTAAAAGTACACTTTTACTCTCACATTTGGTCTGAATCAACTATTTTGCAAGTGCTAATTATAATTATTTGAGAATTATTACATTTAGCACCCCCAAACAGTTAATTACGACAGTCAACAAACAGTCAACTAACAACGTGGTCAGATGCATGAGTAGAAGTGTATTTTCAAAACTAAGTTAGATAGCAATTAACGGGTGAAAATGGGGGAACAAAAGTAGAAAAAGATAATAAACTTTAAAAACAAAAAAAAATGATATCATCTCTTAAATGAATTACCAAAAGAATCCCTACTTGAGATTATCTGTGTAATGCAGCAATCTTGCACCTGATTTGAGTCGAAGGGTACTTCATATAACAACTTTGATCGATTGGATGCGAAATTTCGCTTTCTAAATGCAGCAACCAAGACCTGCAAGACAGGGGTCAGAGGACTCCCTTTTGGCTTCTTATATCTGTAAATATTTTTTCTGACGCAAAAGACAGTGATGCTAATGCCCATGGTAACTGTAAGTGTAAGATTCGCGACGCCCCATCCCAAATTATCTTGCAAATAAACAATCACAGTCGAGCCAAGAAAAATCCCACAGCAGAGTCCAAAGTTCCACCAGTTGAAAAATGACATCTTCTGCTTCCTTTCTTTGACATGTTCATCTTCAAACTGGTCTGCCCCAAAGCTTTCTAAACACGGCTTGTGGCCCTCGGTTCCCAGAGAGAGCATGTACAAAGCAAGGAAGAAGATGACTTCATGAACTTTCATCTGATGACGATGACATGCATGCATGTCGTTGCATGGCTTTAGTGTCGGGATGAACTCAGACATTGTTAAAAGGGTCAATCCCTGATCAAGATGCATGTTAGTTCAATTCATCATTTGTAGAACTATAAAAAACTATATACAAGATGATTTGTTCATGATAAAACTTGTACGAACTTGGTTCACATATTTGAGTTCCGTGTGAACTCCATTGATAGCAAAAATGAGATTGTGAACCAAGATCACACAAGTATTACTCTTTGTTCATTATATATGAAGTTGTGTATACATATACCACGAAATAAAACGAGGATGAAACCGTGATCATAGTGAATCCACCCATGTACGCATCCGCTAAAAAGCCCCCAATGAGAGGGATGATGGTTGTGACTCCAGTCCAATAGTTGGTCATTTTTGCTGCTATTTCCAGATCTTGATGCAATACTCCTGTTAGGTATGTGATGAGGTTCATGGCAATCCCATAGTAAGTCATTCTTTCTGTAAATTCAATTTCTGCACATGCAAATTTAACCCAAGAATTAAATCTATGTCCTTTGATTTGATTGATAGTCCTTAACATTCAATTTTATGTTTCAGTTTGGACAAAGTTGTGATTAAACAAAATAATAACAAAAAGTCTGCATGTGAATTATTTACAACTTTTTTCAAAGATTTTTCAGCTGTCAGCATAAGTTTCTGGAAAGTAGCCATATGATATGATGTCAAAAATTAAAAAGATAATGAATAGGGATAGAATACAAAATAATCTCATAACTTTTCACCTTTTTCAAATTAGTCTAAAATTTTTTTGATGTATGACGTTGATCCCAATTTTTCGCGAATTGTACCATTTTCGTCCCAAATTCGCCGGAATTGATGAAACTGTTGTGCACTAAAAATGAGGATTATGGGATAAGATGTGGCTTAGTGATCTTTAGTGATACAAACAATAAATGTGTAAAGTTGATTGTATTTAAGTTATATGATTGCTTGAGAGAATAAGAGTTTGAGCAATAAATTTGCAAGAGGTTTGGTAAGATATTAATTTCTCCCCCTTCTTGGTCATAAATGACCCATATTTATAAGGTTTGGGAGAGTGGAGCTCACTCTCCCGATTTACAAGGACAAGTAACCGGAAATAACTCTGCAAAACATTAAATGCTACATGATTGATGTGACCCAGGTCGGAGGTCGCTGGGAGGTCGCTCGAGGGATCAAGAGCTCACGCCCTCGCCGACGCGTGCCCGAGGTAAATCCGGATTTGTAGGGATTTAGCCGTCTAACTACTCCTAGCTACTCATCATTACCGTCTGATCTTGACATCTCCGATTAAGGTCATTCTTAGGTAAGGCTCTCGGCGCCGCCACCGCCACGGGTCCCATCTCAATTAATGCTCCGTACTTGTGTCAATGCGCGACCTGCGAGGTGCATCGAGGTTGCATTTTCGTGCTTGGCGCGCCTTTATTTCCATCCCTTCGGCGAGGTGCCATACTCGTGTAAAACTTGGTCCGGTTCTCCTTTACCTCTTTCTAGGTCGGGCCCGACCTCGCGCTACATGCCCACAACAATAGCCCCTAGCTCGTTCGCCAATGCTTGTCAAGGGGGACGAGCTATCCTTCCAGTCAATAACGCGAGGTGCGAGATTCGGTGGCTTCGAGTACGCTGCGGGTTGTTGTCTTGAAATCGGCGATGAACGATCGCTTCACCTCGTCTCTTGCGGCCTTACTCTTAATAGGTAATGACGGAAAGGTCATGTCCAATCACTTGTGCCCTAAACCCCTCTATAAATACCCCTTTCGTTTCCTTTCCTTCTTTTTCCATTTCCAATTCTCTGAAAATTACTCCGTTATTCCGCCCATCTCAGTGTGAAACTCCGGCGACTTCAGTGTGAGACTTCCAACGCTCGCGATTCCTAAGGTAAATTTTTGATTCCTTCTTCCCTCTATTCCATTTTTCACGTTTTTTGGAGATGGATTCTAGAGAAAATAGCTCATCTGGAAGTGCGGCGGGGAGTTCTGCTCCCTCCGTCGTGGCCCATCGGCGGCGAGGCCGCGGTGGGGGCGAGCCATCCGTGGTCGACGTCTCTTTCGAGACCGTAAGTGATATACCCGTGCCTATTCCCGGGGAGGTTACATCTAAGAAGCGGCGCCACTTGCGCCGTCGTTATACGGATGAGCCCCCGTGTCCAGACCTTAATCCCGCCGATCCCGAAGTTCAAATTTTAGAAGAGGCGGGAGATGGGGCCATTATTGCGATCTCTGAGCTAGTGGACCCTGCCAAGTTCGATTTTCTTTTGGACGAGGTTATCCCCGATGTCCCAAGCGAGGATGATGAAGTTGATGAAGTGGACCGCAGGCTTCGACTCCGGGAAAATGTGGTCGCTTCTCGCGAAATGGTTTCTCGACCGACTCGGGTTCGGGAAGATAGTTCGTTCGCCGTGGCCGATGTGAATAGTACCGTGACCGAGGCCAAACTCTTCATGTGGCGGGACAGGTTTCAAGTCCCGAGCGATGTTGATTTCTGGGTTCCTCAACATAAGGTCGATTTTGCCGATCAGGTGCCGGAATGTTGTGTGGCGATGAACTACGATACCATGAAGGCGGGGCTCCGTTTCCCGCATCACCCCATTATCACCAATTTGTTGCAGTTTTGGGGTTTGGCGCCTACGCAGATCGCTCCAAATGGGTGGAGCACAATTATAGGGCTCTTATCGCTGTTTGGTCGGGTTCAGCCCCGAGCATTTCCTTCCGTAAAGGAGATGAACTCCCTTATCTCGCTGGCGAAGTGTGGAAAAGGTCGGGGATACTATTACGTGAAAGCTTGCCCCCACATGAAGCTGGTCGAGGACCTTCCGAACAAGGTCCAAGACCGGAAAGAAGTGGTGGTTGGTCGGGAAATAAGGCAAAGTCCGGCTTCGCCTTTTGGTTCGCTCGATATCGCGAGATACCTCGTGATTACATGACGTTTAAACGCAAGTCTTTCGAATCTACCTTCATACATTATACTGATTTAACTTTTCCCCCTTATTGTAGCTCCCAAGAACTCCAAGACTTACGAACTCTCTCTCCCTTTCCTCATTCGGTTGATTCAAAAAAGTGTCTTATTGATCCCGACGAGCAATCTTTGACCGCTCGCAGCAAGGTTGAAGTGCTTGAGTTTGCCGCTTGATAGTCCCGCCTCGCTCCTCGGCGGGTCGGCGATATTCCCCGTAAGTGATCCGACATCATTCGATCAGATTGCTTATTAGTCCATTTGTTAACCGCCCGGCTTTTCATCTGCTTTCCAATTTCCTTTATCGAGCCTATACACTTCAATTTCCGCCAAATTTCTTGACGAGATGCAGAACCTTAACTCCGAGGATATGCGTGAGAAGGTTGTTTCGCCTTAGGCTCTTTCGAGGCAAAGCAATGGATAGGAAGAAGAAATGCGCAGGCGGGCCACCGAACCTCCGCCCCGAAGATAAAAAACCGCCGCCCGGGCGAGGTCGGGGGCCGGGCGGCCAAGGCGTAGTATCTCGGGAGTTCCTCGAAAGCAGTTCAACATCCGTGGATATGGATAAATTACGGAACTCCCCGAGCGAGAGTGGTGTTGTTGTCGTTCAAGGGAAACCAGATACAATCGTTGAAATTACTTTTAGAGACGGAACCGCGAGGTCGAGGATCGCACTTTCCTCGTTGGAACTCCTGGACTTCCGACGGTAAATACTTTTTATCATCCTCGTTTTTTCTTTTGATCGCCAGAAAAGGACCTCGTGCTTTCACGATAATTGTTTTGGTAAATACAACCTAGATGATGGGTCTTCCGAGGTGAGGAAACTCGCAAACTTATGGTCGCGAGACCTCACGCCAATGACGCCAACCCACTTATCTCCGCCAGATCGCTGCCTATGCCCCAAGTCCCGGACTTTGATCTTCACGGTGAGGCTCACACCTATCACTTTCTGGAGAACCCGACCTCTGGTCGCCCATATGTGCCGGGGTCCTTGGCATTTATCGAGAGGAGTCGGGAGCAAGATGGCCGAGCAAAAAATCCGTGCCCGTAAAGTCGAGAGACGCCTTCTTCACGATGAAGGTGGATTTGGCGAGGTCGACGGGCGAGAGGGAAACCGCCATCAATTTAAAGTCGCAACCGAGGAAAAGCCGAAAAGATGGGTTCGGGAGCGGGATGATATGGAAAAGATACTCTTGCAGATGGCGAAAGATCTCGAGCTCCGAGATAAGAAAGTGAAGGAGGGCATGGACAAGACCGCCGAGGTGGAGAGTCAGTGTCGCCGGTTAGAAGCTGAGGTCCATGACTTCCCTGTCACCATCAAGTTGGAGCGTCATCACGCCTCCAACATGGCCTATATCCATTCCTTCTCTAATGCTATCCGGGCCTGCCACTGGGCCGATGACCTCGAAGGGGCCAAGTCAGCGATGACCAAGATGCTCGTGGCCTATATGCGCAATAACCCTATTAGGGAGGGGGATGATCTTCCCATCAAAGACCTCGTATCTTACGGTGTGGATTTCAGCTTTCTTCCCCCCAGCGCCAATCTTTATGATCCCGAGGAACTTCTTGAGTTGCTGAATGACGAGACGGAGGGTGGCCAGGATGACGGTGATGACGAGGTTATCGGTGGTGATGAAGATGTAAATGGTGAAGGGAATCGAGCTAGCGTTGAGATTCCCGAGGTTGAACAAGAAGTGTCGATCAACCCTGCTGAGGGGACCTCGGATGCTCCACTGAGCTGATTTCTTGGATGGTTTTTCCGCTGGAAGATGTTATTTACCTTCGGGCGCTTTTTATGTAATCGCCTCTTCGGTTTGTTAATCAAGTGGTTTGGTTTGCCCTTCGGGTGTGTCGTGTTTTGTTGCCTTCGGGCGTTTATCAATGGAATTGTTGTTCTTTTTCTTTCTATCTTTATCGCTTCCTGATTCGAATACTTGTTTATTTCTCGTCAACACTTTGAGATCAGTGACTTTGTGTATCTTGTCTTCTCGAACATCTGGATAAAAAATCATAATGATAATAGATTTGTTAATTGATAAATGACTTGATTTGATCGGCTTAGATATAGACGTCTTGATCGAGGTCGACTTAGGCCGGGTATCGACATACCAGCCTTCACATATTCTTGGCTTAGCCGACTTAGACTTGGTATCGATCGAGGTCGACTTAGGCCGGGTATCAACATACTAGCCTTCACATATTCTTGGCTTAAATTAGACTTAGACTTAGTATGACGTATCGAGGTCAACTTAGGGTCGGTATCGCGACATACTAAATTTTTCACATATTCTTGCTTAGTCGACTTAGAATGGGTATGCGACCGAGGTCGACTTAGGCTGGGTATGCAACATACTAGCCTTCACATATTCTTGGCTTAGCCGACTTAGACTTTTTCATTTGCGAATCTATTTCTGATCGAACTCGTGAGAGGTCGGGGACCATTTCCCCAACTTCGTAAATGTAAAAAGGTGGAGCAAGTTTGTGTTATAAGTCATAACTCATAGAGAAATATACAATCGATCTGGATTTTACAACTCATAGTTATTGGTAGAACTTCTTCAGGTAGGTCGCATTCCACGGATACATCGCGAATGCCTCCAAGTCCTCGAAATGGGTAAGCCCCATTTGGGAGGCATTTCAAAATCTTCATGGGTCCCTCCTAAGTTGGACCGAAAACTCCTTTCTGGACACCGAGGATCCTTTTTAAGACGAGGTCGCCGACCTTGAATCTTCGGATTTTTGCTTTTGAGTTGTAGTATCTTTCCAACTTTTGTTTGTAGTTTGTGTTTCTTAAGTTGGCTTCCAATCTTTTTTCTTCGAGGAGGTCGAGGCTGAGAGATATGGCTTGATCGTTGTCCTCTGTGACTGTCTGTGATGTTCGATGGCTTCTGACCATGACCTCGGCTGGTATGACTTCCTCCGGCCCCGAAAAACCATAAAACAAAAGGTGTTTCGCCTGGCTGAATTTTGGATGTGGTTCTATACGACCATAAGATGCTCGGAAGTTTGAAAGCCCATAATCCCTTTGACTCGATGAGTTGAGTTTTTAGGGTGTGTTTGATTATTTTGTTCACAGCTTCAACTTGCCCATTGGACTGGAGGTGATAGGGGGTGGAGAACAACTTTGCAATTTTCCACTTCGCGAAAAAAGCATTGATCTCGAAACCATCGAATCGCTTCCCCATTATCTCGTGATTTATTGCTTGTGGTAAGCCATAATGACAAATGATATTTTTCCATATAAATCAATGATTTTCTCCGGGTAATGGTCGCCAAAGGTTCGCCTCCCCATTTGGTGAAATAGTCTCATCATGCGACCATCGCAAACTTGAACTACCTCGGGGCTTTTGGGAAAGGACCGATCAGTCGATCCCCCACTCGCGAAAGGCCATGGGTCAGATCGATGTGAGTTCCTCCGAGCTCGCCCTAATCGTTAGGGGCTTAAAAACGGCATTGCCGGCATTTTTTTGCATATGCAATCGATCTTTCCTTAAAGTTAGCCAATAATAGCCTTGTCTCGATCGCCTTGTGGATTTGAGAGACCCGACCTTGATATGATTTCCACAATCTCCTTCGTGGATTTCTTTTAGGATCACTTGGCATTCTTCCGGGGTGACGCATTTCAAAAGTGGCAAAGAGAAACTTTTCTTATAAAGATGTTTGTAGATGATGGTGTACCTCGCTGCTCTTAGTTGTAATCGTCTAGCTGCGACCTTATCCTCTGGCAGTATCCCTTTCTCGACGTAGTCTCTGATTTCGGTCATCCAATTGTTTTCCGGGCTTGAGATCTGAAGGACTTCCCTATGAATGTTTGATGGACTTGCTTGGTTCGCCCAAGTTATTTCCTTTATGTCGATGATGACGCGACCTGCTGAGGGAGTGTTGAGTTTAGTAATTGCTATGTTGTCCACATCTGCGGTGCCTTCCGACGCGGGCTAAGCGAGCTAGTGCATCCGCTCGCAGGTGTTTTTTCGCCGAGGTATCAACTCTATTTGCACCTCCTCGAACTTTTCGATGAGGCTCTTCACTATCTGCTGGTATTTCATCATTTGTTCACCCCATGCTTCGTATTCTCCTGACATCTGGCATACGACCAACTGGGAATCGCTGTAAACTTTCAACTTTCGCACACCAATGGCCATCGCCATTTCCAGGCCATTTATCAAGGCCTCATACTCTGCTTCGTTATTGGTGGCATGAAAATCAAAACTCATAGACGTGGTGAAGGATTGTTGTTCGGGACTGATTAGGACCACTCCAAGCCCCCGCCGGTGCTCGTCGAAGAGCCATCGACGTCTAATGTCCATGGGATGCCGGGCCGCCTCCGTCTTTTTTTCGAAAGGTGAGCTCGGTGAGAAAGTCAAGCGAAGACCTCGAGCCTTGATCGCAGTTCGCGAAGGTGATCCCGAATCGCCCTAACTCAATGGACCATTTCAACAATCTTCCCGGGCTTATATCGCCTCGGTGCAAAACCCGCCTCAAGCCGCACGGTAGTCAAGATTTATTCAAAGATCGAAAAAATATTGTTGAAGCTTCCGGACGCTCATAATCAAGGCATAAAGGCGAAGCCGAGCGGCGGGTACTTGAGCTCGGCATCATTCAAAGTTTGGCCGACGGCGTATATAGGCAAATGGTATCGACCTTTCCGCTCAAGACTAATATCATTACCGAGAGCGGATTTTGAGGCCGCGAGGTATAGAAATAACTTCTCTCCTGGTAAGGGTTTTGCCAAGATTTGAGGGTCGGAGAGGTACACTTTGAGCTTCAGAAACGCGGCTTGGCATTGGGTCCATGAGAACTTTCCTTTTTCATGGCTTTGAAAAAAGGCTTGCACTTATCCCCCATTCCGATACTTAACTGCTGAGAGTCATGAGACAACCGGTCAATCTTTTTGACTTTTTCACGCTCATGAGGTGGTTTCATGTCCATGATGGCTTTGATCTTTCAGAGGTTAGCTTCGATACCTCCGACCGATGATATAGCCCAGAACTTTCCCCAACAAACTCCTAAACCGCATTTCTTGGGATTCAAAGCGATGTTGTATTCTCTCAAGATGTCAAAGGTCCCAGGCGAGGTGGGCAGATGGTCCTCCTTCTTCTCACTTTTCACCACAATGTCGCCGATGTATACCTCCATGGTCTTTCCAATCTCGCCGGCGAACATTCAATTTACTAAACACCGTAGGTTGCCCTGCGTTCTTCGCACCAAATGGCATCCTCTCCCAACAATACATGTTTTTCTCTGTCAGAAAAAATGTGTGTTGATGATCATTTTTATCCATGGCGATCTGGTGATACCTCGCGAACGATCCATGAATGTCATCATCTCGCGTGCCCGCCGGTGCTATCTACGAGGTGATCGATGCGCGGCATTGAAAGTAATCCTTTCGGCAGCCTCATTGAGGTCGGTGAAGTCGATACATACGCCAAGAGTTGTTTGCTTTTTTACTAAGATCGCATTGCCACCCATCGCGGGTCGGTCCGCTTGCTCGATCAACTTGTTATCTAGCGCTTTTTTTACTTCCTCGGCCAGTACGCGATTTTTCCCTGACCGAACTTCCTTCTTTTCTGGGACACTGACCTCTTCGTCGGATCGATGTTCAGTTTGTGGCATGCGACCTCGGGGTCGATGCCGACCATGTCCTCATGTGACCATGCGAATACGTCTAGATTCTATTTGAGGAAATCTATCAGTTGATCTCGTAGGTCGCTGGGAATTCGTGTTCCGATGGTCACGCTTAGTTCTGGTCGATCGAGGTCGACCGGGATTGTTTCGAGCTCTTCGATAGGGGTTGCTCGTTGATCATTTCTTTCCGTTCTTGGATCAAGGTTGGACTCTCGTTGTTCGGAGTCGACCTCCATTGGTTCGAAACCTAGGCGAGGTTCCAAATCTGGTAAATCTCGTGAAGGCTTCTCTCTAGCTGTGATGTCAACTTCCATAGGTGTTACATTTACTTCCATTACATTGTCTATCTCCATTTTATCGCTTTCCTTCTCTTTCCGAGGTGGAGTTCGGCTCGTACAACTTAGCCCCACCTCATATTTTCTACCAAAATAAAAAGCAGAATTTAAATCGACACAGGTGTAAGTTAAACATTTTCTTGCCGCAATTTGGTCACCCTTGATGGTGCCAATCTTCCCGTCAGATCCGGGAAACTTAATACAATAAAAGTAGGACGAGGAGGCAGCCCCAAACTCATGTTCGAAAGGCCTGCCGAAGAAAGCATTGAAATTTGATGGGGCATCGATGATTACGAAGTCCAGCTGCCTCGTTGCCTTCACTTCAACGTCCAAGGTTGATGTGATCTCGGCAGATAGGCGGATCATTCCATAGGCCTCAACAGGCTGGTTCCCGAAACCCCGAATTCTGACCTCACAAGGCTCGACGTAGGAGTGGAAATCGTCGAGCAGGTCCAAAGTCTTCTTGAAAAGGATGTTGCAGAAAGCCCCATTATCGATCATGACGCGATGAACTAGAGCCCCCATTATTCTTGCTGAGATCACGAGTGGGTCCCAGTTTGGAAACACCACCCCATCTTTGTCCTTCTCGGTGAAAGTGAGCTGCTTCTGACTTGGGGCGATGGTGTTGATTGGAAGGCAACTCAGCACGGCATTGTCGAGAGCTCGCATCTCGGCCTTCTGGCGTCGGTTAAACAGGGAGGTCGCTGGGAGGAATCCCCCAAGGGTCCCCCCAGTAGGGCAAATCATATGGATGACCCTGTTCTCCACTCCCGCTGGGATCTGCGGACCTTGCTTTCCTTGGTCGGGCTGGTTTCCTGGCGGTGGCGTTGGTCGCTGGTTTTGCTGCTGCCTTGGCTTGACGAAGTTCTCTAACTTCCCTTCCTCGTACAATCTCCAAAGCTCCATTTGTAGGTCGCAATAATATTCGGTGTCATGTCCAATGGAGTTGTGGTAATCGCAAAATTTTCTCGGGTTGAGTCTGGAAGGGTCCTGGTACATCTCTTTGGGTGGTGGGATATGTTGCTTGCCTCTGATCGCCTGGAACACCCGAGCTGCATTCATGGTTAGTTTTTCCAGGAGTTTCACCTCCAGAGGGTTATCAATTGGTTTGAAAGTTCCTGGAGGTCGGTAGCTCGTGGACCCGGGCATCCTGTAAGGTTTCTCGGGTTTTGGATCAGGCTTCTTGACTTTGACCTTCACCTCGCTTGGTCGTTGCTCGCCCAATCTTGATGCCAGTATCTCGGCATTGGTGATCATAACCCTTACCCGGTATCGAAAATCGGCGTAACTCGATGGATAATCCTTGTTCATCATTTTTCAGAGTTTCGTTCCCTTCTTCAACCCATGCACTATTCCTAACACCTTGGCTTCATTGCCCAGCTGCTCGCCTTCCATAGTGAGTTGGTCTATTCGATCAATATATGCCCGGTCTGACTCCTCCTCGAACTGATAGATGTTTGTCAAACGCTGTTTTGTTCCCTTGTGCGGGGTCAGCGAGGCGAAGTGAGTGAGGAACAACTGAGCCATCTGGTGGAAAGACTCTATGGACGTCGGGGGTAAGGAGTTGAACCATCGGTAAGCTTGGTCGCCTAGAGTGAGCGGGAAAAGGCGGCATTGAGTGGCATCAGTCGCGCCCATGGAGTTCATGTAGGACGTGTATTTGCTCACGTGATTTATCGGGTCAGTGCTGTCGTTGTATTGGGTGACGGAGTTGACATTGATCTTGATCTGGACATGAGTGAGCATGACCGTGGGTGATAATGGCGAAACAGAATTTTTTGTGGTGAGAGGTGCTCCCCCCTTGTTTGCTAATTGTTCTTGGAGATCCTTGATATTCTGGAGGATGACGGCCATTTGTGGGGACTCGTTCTGTCCTGCGACCTCGCCGTGGTGAGGGCGAGGTGGAGAATTTCTTTCCTGTCGGCGGGGTGCGGGATTCGATGGCGTCTGCAAGGTGAAGGGGTTCTTTCCACCCTGCGAGGTGAAGGGCTTCGTTCGAGCCAATCTTGAGCCGACACTCGTTGTCTGGGTCCGCCTTGGGCCACCGATCCTAAAAATGATCTCTCCGGCTCGGCCTGTTCGTGCTGGGATGGTCTGGGTTGGTCCCACTGAGGTCCGCGACCTCGGTGTGGGCCGTCATTGAATCCCTCCGAGAACAAACGTCTGTGGATGGGATTTGGCCCCTCGTTAGGGTTACGTCGATAGGTTGGAGTATGTTGGGTTCCGTGGGAGTTGACCTCTTGGCTTCCCTCGCGGCGAGATCCCTCATGGCGAGGCTCCTCGCGGCAAGGTCCCCGCAGTCAGATTTCTCCTGGTGAGGCTCCTCGCGGTGGGATTCCTCGCGCCTTTGGCTCTTGCCCTTGCTTTGGGCCTTCCTGTTTAGGTTATGGCGTAGGTCGCCATCTGGGATCTGCACTTCGGCTTGCCTTCGGCGTAACTCCGCGATAGCTTCATCGATTTCTTTCGGGGTGCGGATCTGTTCAAGCTTTTGAGCAACCCCGGTGGTGGGTCCTCCAGCCTTGTAGTTGCTAACGGCCGGGCCGCTAGCCCTACTCCGCCGGAGCAACATGAAACCTAAAAGGCTTTCCTCTTGGTGATGAGAGTTGCTTGAGACATGGTTGAGTGATTTTTTGAGATATTTGGGTATGTGAGATGAGTTTGTATCGAAGATTCGTGAGGAATACTCCAATGAGAAAACACTAAGAACTTAGCTCGATATTTCTTAAAGAGTACCCTCCTTCTAGCGCCAATTGTTGTGCACTAAAATATGAGGATTATGGGATAAGATGTGGCTTAGTGATCTTTAGTGACACAAACAATAAATGTGTAAAGTGGATTGTATTTAAGTTATATGATTGCTTGAGAGAATAAGAGTTTGAGCAATAAATTTGCAAGAGGTTTGGTAAGGTATTAATTTCTCCCCCTTTCTTGGTCATAAATGACCCATATTTATAAGGTTTGGGAGAGTGGAGCTCACTCTCCCGATTTACAAGGATAAGTAGCCGGAAATAGCTCTGCAAAACATTAAATGCTACATGATTGATGTGACCCAGGTCGGAGGTCGCTGGGAGGTCACTCGAGGGATCAAGGGCTCGCGCTCCTCGCTGGGACGTCGCCCGAGGCAAATCCGGATTTGCAGGGATTTAGCCGTCTAACTACTCCTAGCTACTCATCATTACCGTCATGTACTGACACATCTTTGATTAAGACCATTCTTAGGTAAGGCTCCTGGCGTTGCTCGTCTGCCACGGATCCCATCTCAATTAATGTCCAGTGATTGTGTCGGTCTTGTGACGACTGCGAGGCATCCAGTCGATTTTCGTGCTTACGACCTTTATTTCCATCCCTTTGGCGAGGTGCCATACTCGTGTAAAACTTGGTCCGGTTCTCCTCTACCTCTTTCTAGGTCGGGCCCGACCTCGCGCTACATCTCCACAACAGAAACGAAGTCGTTTTTTGTCATGCATTTCAGCCGAAAATCTCTAAATTCAAACTCTTTTGGAACCATTTTAAAAAAGATGAAAAGTTATGAGACTATGTTGGGTTCAATCCCATAACGTATACATGGAACTGCAAAAACTTAAAACTCATAATAGAATTGAGAAACATCTTAAAGATGACAGATTCAACTTATTTCAGAGTCATATATGATCCTCTAAATTCGCTTTTATATCATCCTCCATTAATTAATACCATCATCTTCCATAAACATCTCAATGCAATTACATATTAGATGAAACATGAACACATGCATAGCAAGAAATTGAAAAAATCAAACTGAAACATGGAAATTATTAATAATCATAAGTGGAGTATTATTTTGTGGAAACAAAAATATTTATAGAACTATTAAAATCTTTGACAGTTTAATTTCTTAATTACCTATTATGAAAATAGCAGCTTTCCATGCACCGGTTGAAGCTCGTAGAGCAGTTGTTCCATTGTGATTCAGTGAATTATGAACCCACATTTCTGAATCATCTTTTTCTACATTATTATTCTCAACCTCCATTTTTTTTCTCTCTCTCTATTCGTATTATTATATATATAGTAATAATAATGATATCTTTTGGATTGATGTTTGCAACACATATATAGTTCGTAATTTTTTGTTATTAATTAATTCTAAGTGGGCTTTTACTAATTTTAGAAAACGAAACCATAGTATTTATATTCAAATGACATCATGGGCTCCCAAATTTATTGTACCGTGCCCCTTGGGATTTTATAAAAAAATCGTGTGTTACGAGGTGGATGAAAGTATGCTTCCTATTTTACCCACAAGAGATCGAGTGTTTTAGTTTCCTTATCATATCAAAAGTTAAACGAAACAGGTGATAATGTTGTGTGAAAACAAGTAATACATTTAACTGAAGTGCATTAGATGTGGTCAGAGTCTGTTCTAAGATTTGAGGGTTCCGGTACACTACCCCAGGATCGGCTCTGGATGTGTTCAGTTACACAGTATGTTACTTGTTTAATTAAACAGTGTCACCCGTTTAACTAAGCACAACTAATATTGTTTAGTAAAAACAACGAATACTACCCACAAAAAACAATTGATAGGTTAAAAAAAAATCAATTAGTTGTGTTCACTTACACAGCTTCTTACTTATTTTTACTAAACAATATCATATGTTTAACTAAACATAATTATTTAGTTATAACAACAAATACTGTTCACAGAAAATAACTGATAGGTTAAAAAAAATCAGTTAGTTATGTTCAGTTACACAACGTCTTACCTGTTTTCACTAAACAATATCACCTGTTTAACTAAACACAACTAGTATAATTTAGTAAAAACAATGAATAGTATTGCTCACAAAAATAGCTGATAGGTTAAAAAAAATCAATTTCACCATAAACAAATTTCATGATTTTTCAAATAACTTTTTCAATGAAAAACTACATGGACATAAAAAATGTTAATAAACATGACTATTTCCTTGCTTCCTCATCATTCTCAACCGCATCAATCTTCCTCATTACCACCTTCTTATAACAAATCCTCCTTGCAACAAACACATAGAAAACCAAATTCACTGCACATATTGCAGTCAAGAGCCACAACAAGTTGTCCACACGGCTCGAGTTTATGTCCTTCCCGACCCATCCCGTCCCACTAATCCTCTTCGTGCAACCATTCACAATCGTTATGAGCAAACTGCTCGCCAAGCTCCCAACCCCGACCACACTAAGATAAAACGCGATCCCCAAACTCCTCATCGAATCGGGCACTTGATTATAAAAATATTCTTGCAATCCAATCATAGTAAACACATCCGCTATTCCAGATATAATAAACTGAGGCGCCAACCAAAAGACGCTCATACCCTCGTTCCCATTCCCATTCCCATTCCCGACTTGTTTTTCTAATAAACTCAACCTTTTACCTTCCACTATTGCAGCTATTCCCATGACTAGAACCATGAGCCCCATTCCGGTTCCAATCCTCTGCATAATGGTGATGCCTCGTTCGTTGCCAGTGGTTCTTCGAACAATAGGAACGAGGGCTTTATCGTAAATAGGCACGAAAAGCAGCATTGTGATGGAATGCAAAGAGAAAACAGCGGCGGATGGGATTTCGAACCCTTGGCCTAGTTTTCTGTTCATTGTGCTGCTTTGTTTCACGAAGAACGTGTTGGCTTGCGCCAAACACAATCCGAAAACTAAGGAAGTTAGCCATATCGGAAACATGTTTATCAGAAGCTTCATCTCCTCTACTTTCGTCACCGTTGACAGTCTCCATGGATTATGCTTGTTACCTGCTATTTCATCTGTTTGTTCAATAATTGCTGCTTTATCAAGAAATCTGCACCAAAATACATAACAAAACAGAGCTTTTTATCACTTCATCAAACTTATACTTTCTCCATTTCACACTAAAAGTTGTTTTAGAGGTTAATTTTTGTTTCTAATTAGGTTAATTGCATTTTTAATCACATATATATATATATAGCAATTTTGCCTCACGAATTGGTCATTTTTTTCACTAATTTTGGTCCCATAAGAATTTTCCGTTCGTGAGATACACATTGTTAAGAAATTTACGAAATTAGTTTTTTTTTTTTTTTTTTTATCAATTTTGGTCCGGTAGGAATTTTGATATTCTGACCAACTAACGAATTATGTTAAATAGTTAACGTTTGTGACCAAAATTTGAAAAAAGAAAGGACTATTTTGGAACGTGGTACCAAAAATGTAATAATTCATGTGGGACCAATTTTGCAATTTCTCTTTTCCGATTAATTGTCATTTTAGTTATTTATTCACATTTCTTCCAAGTTTACCCTCATCTGTTATATCAAATTGGCTGGGGTAAATGTATCTCAATTTTTTGTTCTTTAATTTAATACAAAACGACACTCATTGTGATACAAAGGGAGTATTCATCAAATGTATTACCAAAAGACTACTTACTTGAGATTATCTGTGTAATGCAGAAATCTTGAACTCGATTTGAGGCAATTCGGAACTTCGTATAACAACTTTGGATCGGTTTGATGCGCTAGATTTCTCTTTCTAAATGCCGCAACTAAAACTTGCACCACAGGGGTCAGGGGACTTCCTTTTGGCTTCTTATATCTGTAAATATTTTTTCCGACGCAAAAGACAGTGATGCTAATGCCCATGGCAACGGTAAGCGTAAGATTCGCGACGCCCCATCCAAAATTATCTTGCAAATAGACGATCACGGTCGAGCCAAGCAAAATCCCACCACAGAGCCCAAAGTTCCACCAATTGAAAAATGACATCTTTTGCTTCCTTTCTTTGACATTTTCGTCGTCAAATTGGTCCGCCCCGAAGCTTTCCAAGCACGGCTTGTGGCCCCCGGTCCCCAGAGAGAGCATGTACAAGGCAATGAAGAAAATGACTTCATGCACTTTCATCCGATGACGACAACATGCATGCACGTCGTTGCATGGCTTTAGCGCCGGGATGAACTCAGACATTGTTAAAATGCTCAATCCCTAGTTAAAATGTAAGTTCAATTTCATCATTTTGTGAAAAATACACGACTATTAACGCCATTGGATTACTTTATACACCCAGATGTACGACGTTTATAAGGTGGGTGTATAAAGTAATTTTATGGGTGTTAATTATGTGTGAAGTGTGTGTATATATATACCATGAAATAAAACGAGGATGCGGCCATGATCATAGTGAATCCACCGGCGTAGGCATCGGCTAAAAAGCCCCCGATGAGAGGGATGATGGTCGTGACACCGCCCCAATAGTTGGTCATCTTTGCTGCTGTTTCTAAATCTTGATGCAGTACTCCTGTTAGGTATGAAATGAGGTTCATGGCAATTCCATAGTAGGTCATTCTTTCTGTAAATTCAATTGCTGCACATACAAAATACAAGAATCAAATTTTTGTTATTGGCTAATTTGATGGGGAAAATTACTAATTGGTTTTGATGCAAAATACGAATAGGTACAAGTAGAATTGCATATATAACCAAAGTTGCATGCGAAAGTGCAAATATGTCTACTTATATACAATCATTTGTGTCTATTAGTAAGTTGCAATTCTGAAATGTACTTATTAGTAAATCTCCCAATTTGATGGCCTTAGGCATTCATTTTAGTTTTTTTTTTCCAGTTTGGCCAAATTGCGAAATAAGTACTTATTTGCAAACTCTGGGTGTGTTTTAAAACATTTAAATCAGCTTCCAAAAGCATTTATTTTCAAATGTTGTGAGAGGAAGCTTTGAAAATAAGTGTTTCTCAAAAAATTGTGTCACAATTTTTGAAACAAGTACTTCTCAATCACTTTCTAGAGTTTGCAAACAAGCACTAAATCATGATTTTCTTCTGTCAAGAGTTTTTAACTTTTACAATTCAATATAAGATTGCAAAAAAATTAAAATGTTGTGATAAAATTGAAATATTAACATAACATTGTGAATTTATTTGCCATTTTGCAATAATTTCCGGTTGCCACGTCGTTATAATGGCCGGAAAATAGTTAAAGCTCGTGATACAATTTAAAAAAGAACAAGAAAGAATCGTAATTATTTTTTCTTGAAAAGTTAACCCTATAAATTAAATTCCAGATTAACTGATCAATAGCTAGCTTATGAACAAAAATGGGGGAAGAAAATATTCAAAATGAGCAAAAAAAGTAGTTTTCGTTTGAAACATTCGTGCGAACGATATAATTCATTAATGAAATAATTATACAAGAAGCTAAAAGAGGATATTAATTAACCTATATATAAGTTTGTAAACAAAAAATTCGTGCAAACAATTTTTTTTTTTGGTTGTGGAGCTATAGTAATTTTCCAAGTACAAAAACAAAAGGTTAGACAATTCCAGTACTGTCATACGAAATGGTGCACGAATTTAGTGGAAAAATTAATTAATCAAACTGGAATTAATAATCATAAATGATTTTTTTGTGGGATTAAATTATTTACAGAAGTATTATACTATAAAATCTTTGATTATTTGTTTAGTTAGATTTACCTATTATGAAGATAGCAGCTTTCCATGAACCAGTGGAGGCTCTTAGAGCTTTATTTCCTTTGTGATCCACTGAATCATCCACCCACTTTTTTGGATCATCTTCTTTACTATTTCCAACCTCCATTTTCCTCACTTCGAATTATACCTTTTTTAAATCTTAAACCTCAAATATCGTTATAAGTTTTTGTTATTCTAACTGGGCTTTTACTAATTTTAGGAAGAATAATAAAAAAAAACCTAACATTAAATTTCAGATTACATCATATATAGGCTCCGAAAAATAATATATTAAATAATTTGTCACTCCACATAATCTCTCCAACTCATTATTCACATAATACAATCAGATTTCCTATACTTTTGGGATCTCAGGAAAAAAAATCGTGCAGACGGTTTCTCCTCTCTCTCAAAATTTTCTGATAACAGTCATTTTTAATTGATTGTGAGAAATGGTTGCAATACAACATGAAAAAGTCATACGCAATTAATTAAATGTGGTTTTTTTAAAAACACTAAATGTGTTTATTAGACTTTAGATAAATGTATTTTTGTCATCACTATTCATATGAGACTATCTCCAACCGTCAACACTATTTTAATGCTAATTCAGAATACTCTATATTTTAGAATAAACACTATTTAAATGTTGAGTAGGTTTTCGGTGAAATTTATTCTTAATATAAATTTAAATCACTACACTTATTAGGCTTATAAATTGAGAACATAATATTAAATAATACAGGAACTAATTTATAAGAGTAGTGGTATCACTTTATAAGTTTAATGGTATGTGTTTTATAATAATATGATAATATAATATCAATCAACCTTTTCACCATCCTACTTTATATAATCCCAAAAAAACAAACACATGTTTTAACTATTCATTAAGATTTTGAAATCTCAAAACTTCAAAGTTCGAAATTTACCCTGTCAACTATAATCTCGAAACGAACATACCATTAAAAAGGTTCTCAATGTATATAGTCTGGCCTTGACTCTTAAAATATATATATATATATATATATATATATATATATATATATATATATATATATATATATATGGATAGTCCATTATCGTTTTCATACCCATGAAAAACCCCAAAAAGTTTTTACACCCAAAAACGCTTCACGCCTATTCATCGGCAAAAACGGCAAAAAAGGGCTAGCCCACATGATTAACTCATGAATATCATTTGGAAAGCTCAAACCTACCGGTTAAACCAACTCTACCTTTGATATATCAAATTACAGATCAATATAGGAATATAATTCCAAATGCACATGATAGTAGAGTATAGTTAAGTCAGGTCATGATTCAATACAAGTAATTTAGCCGACCATTGAGGCGGCAATCATCAGAAATAAAAATTTAAAATACAGAATTTAAATAACAATATACCTTTAAAAAACCACAAGCAAAAACCAGTTTATGAACAATAATATTACAAGGTTACAAGGTTGCACACAAGAGAGGGATTTAGAGAGAGAAAGAGGGGGCGAAGTCTAAACTCGAAAAATAAGTGCCTCCGAAAAGAAAAATACAAGCCTATTTATAGATGAAAGAAATGACATCAAACCCCGTTTCAAAAAAAAAAAGAAATAGTGTAAAAAACAAAGCCACAAAAAGACAAAAAAAATTGAATAGTAATTACTATTCATGAACAGTACTTTGTCTGCTGATGCAAGCAATGACGAAATTTGATTTTGTCTGATATTGTAGCCACATTTTGCTGGAATGTGCTAAATCAAAGTCTTCTCTAAATTGTCATTAGTGAAGCTTGTTTCTTTAGAAGAATTAGAGTCTTCTTAAATCCTTTTAAGGAATGAGGATAATGTCTTCCTTCATCAATATCATTCATGTATCTCATTTTTTCTAGTACAGGAATACATATTTCAAGAATCTTAATTTTCTTCTTCAGAACTTTGAGATAATTTTTATTTCGGATTTCATTATTATTTTCATCAAAAATAACATGAAAAGGGACCTTCCAGATATTAGAAACTGACATTAGTTTGGAGCTATTTAGATATAATCTCCAATCTTCCATTAACACTTCCTTTCTTTAAGTTTCTCTTTAAGAGAATTTCTCAAAAGATCAAAACTTTCTTGAAGAGAAAAATCTTGATAGTCTTCATTTGGGTCCTGAGCATCTTGTAATTCAGAACCGGAAATCATAGAGACATCTGATTTTGAATCAGAAAAATCAATATCATTGAATAAATCTTTCTTGATATGATCCATATAAAGATCCATAATTTTTTCCTTGGGAAATAAACCAACATATTTCTTAAAATATTCAGAAAATTAAGAAAGACTATTTGAAGTCTTTTCACCAGAAGACTTTTTATATTCTTCTATTTTGGATTTAATCCTATTGATATTTTCCTGCAAAGGACACTAATGGGAGCCAGGAGTAATAACATTTAAGTTATTCCAAAATCTCGTAGTATGGATCCTTCATAAACTTGGTATACCATCTTCAGTATAACTGGATTCTGGTCTCCATTTTCAGACCCATGGGATTCCGGAATCAACAAAAAATATACAAATAGTTTTACTACTTGTATTATGAGTTTTTAATGACGAAAAATTAATAGAATATTCTTCCAATAGAGATTTAATCTCTTCAGGCAAAATATCTGCCATAGTACCAAAATTTCCCCACCAGGAGAAAAACCAATTAGGAATTTGATTCCTACTGATATTATCACAAATTTTTATCACCATGTGAGAATGCTTAAAGATTCTCGATAAAATAAAGTTTTATAAAAACTTTGTAGATAATCCCAATAATTGTATTGGTATATTGTTTTAGATACTTCATTACTCATGCTTCTCTCAGCAAAAGGAGAAGTACCCCATTCTTGGATGGAGATAATTTTTTTAATGATAAATTTAGAGTAATTTATCGCTTTACTCTTAGGAGGAAAATGTTGAATATCAACACTTCCAAGGCTAATGAGGATATTCTCATAAAATCCTCTCGTCTTATAAGTTTCCATATTCCAACTATTAGCTAGAAAATAATTATCCATAAGAATCCATGGGGACTCTTTAAATTTTTCATCATCATCTTCGATGACAAGAATCAATTCTCTCTTAGGAGAATCAAAGAATTTATATTCTTTCTCGAAATGAAAGAATATGACTCCTCATCATCGTGTTTTGAAGGATTGTCCCGAACTTGAATATTCCTCGCCCGTTGTTTGAGGAATTCTTGAAATTCCTTATCAAAATTTCTCCTTTTGAAGAAGAACCAATACCAGAAATGTTCTGGTTGTAAAGGGATTTCTTCTCTTGTTGTAAAATAGAGATCCTCTCGCCTCCCCTTCCTCTATAAGAGGAATAACTTCTTCCAGACCGCTCATAAATCGCATGAAAAAAATAAATTCACGAAGTTAAAAAATCGAGATGATTATCTTTCCTCTTGCTTATAAACAATATCAAAATAAAAATAAGCAAGATGAGATTGTCATCGGGCAAACATTTGTTTAGAAGCATTATGTTCAAAATCTTTGAAGAGCATAAAAGTAGCAAATTTCCTTAATCAGCTTTTTTAATAGTAAATTTACGATTATATAAAGCATCCCCGAAATTTAAGGACACATTTGACAATAGCAAGAATTTCTTTAGTCAGAAAGTAATAATTTTTCTCGACTATTATTCCATTTACCTAATAAAATCTAATGATATAATCCTTTTTATTATCGTGATTAATTTGTTTTAAAATACCTCCATACCCCAAATCTGGAGGCATCGGTTTCAACAATTTTTTTTCCCAAGAGGATTAGCTAGCATAAGACAAGGAATATTTTTAACCTTTTCTTTTATCCTGATAACAGTCTTAGTATGATCATCATTCCAAGGAGAAGGATTCTTTTTAAGTCTATCATATAAGATAGCGGAATCTTCAGCAAGATTCTTAATATAAGAAGACACATAATTAAGGCTTCCTAAGAATCTCTCAGAATCGAAGTTTTATCGGTTATAACATCGAAAATTTATTACCAAATTCAATACTTCTTTGAATTGGAATAATATTATTACCTTTATCAATAATATGACCAAGAAATTTTACTTTTAGTCCGAATAAAACCATTTTAGGTTTTGAAATAACTAAACCATTTTTAATGACTAAGTTTTTAAACATATCAAGATGTTTAAAATGTATTTCAATATCTTTAGAAAATACAAGGATGTCATCAATATAGACAATAATAAAATCACTATAAGGATTAAAAATATCATTCATAATTTGTTGAAATTCTGAAGGAGCATTTTTAAGACCAAAAGGCATAACAATCCATTCATAATGACCAAATGGAACATTAAAGGCAGTTTTATACCTATCAGGTTGATTAATCTGAATTTGCCAAAAACCTGATTTTAAATCAAATTTAGAGAAAATAAGAGCATTGACTAATCTGTCAAGATGATTTTTTTTATTAGGAATAGGATGTCTAATCTATTTTAAAACCTTATTGAGAGGTTTATAATTAATAACCAATCGAGGAACTCCGCGTTCCTGCTAAGAATGTTTATTAACATAGAAAGCAGTACAAGACCAAGGAGATTTAGAAGGAGTTATAAGCTTCTTCTGTAATAAGGAAGATATTTCCTTTTTACATAACTCTAAGTATTCGAGTTCATTTGACAAGGTCTGTACTTAGTCGAATTTTATTTTCTTTAAAAAATCTTCTTCATAAGGAAGAGAAACTATATGTTTTTTTCTCGTCCCCAAAAAGCATTGGGAAAATCATTACAAATTTCAATAGAAAATTTATTTATTAAAAATTTGATTTTATCCTCGTAGTTTAGATTATTTAATCTATCACTTATAGTAATAGAATTAAGCTCATCTTTAAGAAAATTGATTTGACAATTTTTTATTATTAATTTGATCTTGAATCAAATTAAGAACCTTATGAATAGGTTTAGTGATAAACTTGAAAGTAATAGGTTTACCATTATAAGTACATGTAATACTTTTTTTCACCAACAAAGGTAAGAGGATATATTTTAAATAGAAAAAGGAAGACCAATAATCATTTGACTAGTGATGTCTTCAAAGAATAAGAAATTCATTAGAAATACAACAACCATCTACACAAACATAAGCATTTTTAAGCTTATAATTAATCTTTAAAGATCCTCCACCTGCATGAGAAAGTGAATGAGTAGTTTTTTCAAAAAACTTAGTAGGAATTATTCCTAACTGTATGACACTTAAATCAAAGACCACTATCAATCATAGAATAAAATCTTTCTTATAAGAATTATTTATAAGAAGAGAAATCTTAGTATACCATTTTTGTGATATAATCATATTAATGGTAGATAAATGTTTTTTCTCAATATTAACATTGTCATCAATTTCAAAGTATTGTGAAAGAGCTTTATAGTTAGTTTCACTATCCTTAAATTTTTCTTTACCTTTCTCAATAAAAAAAAAAGACGAAATGTAAAGATATGTATTCGCTTTTTGAAGAATCTTCACATCGGGTTTTGAGATTATTAATCTCATGAACTAAATCATTTATAGTCACTGAATTATTTTTTATATTTTTTAGGCGAAGAAGTCTTTCTAATTCACCCATATTATAATAATTACCATCAATCTTTTTAGAAAGACTAGTTTTATCATTGTCTTCATTCTTAGAAGAATCATGAAATTGTTCAATGATTTTATCTCTTAAACTAGAATCTTTTATATGTTTAAGAAATTCTAAAATACTATTATTAGTTAAGACACTAATATTCATATCTTGAAATTGACTCATGAGTTTATAAAACTCATTATCAATATTATTAGTATTATCAGTATTACTAATACAATTAAGACAAGGTTTTTCAAGTACACATTCATTGCACTTTTCTTTATCTGATTTAACAGAATTATCATCATCCGAAGAGGATTCAATGTAAGAACAACCATTATAAGACTTTTTCTCGATTCTCAGATCAATATTAGGACTCATAACAATTTTAAAAAGAGTTTTTTTTAACTCTTCATCAATATCAAGATTTTTAATCTTGTCTTTTGCATAGCACCGATTAGCATAATGACCAGGCCTATTACATTTTTTACAAATAATTGTATCATATCTTCTTTTTTTAAAAGATTTTCTTTTACTTTTATCATTTTCATGATTTTTTTCTTTCTGTTTTGAAGAATTATGTTTTCTTCTTTTATAAGTAGATTTACTTTTATAATCTCTCTGATTATTTTTAGTCAAATTATTTTTATTTTTAGAATTAGGATTATCTAATCCAAATTGATCACAAAATTGTCTTAATTGTTTTCTTTCCATAAGATTATCCTTTTTAATTTGATTTTTTAATTTGAGTTCATTACAAAGATTTAATCCTTCCTGAACACAAACACTAATGATTTGACCAAAAGTATAAGACCCATAATGGATTGAATCAGAATCCTTTCTAAGAGTTTTCTTAACTCTTTCAGCAAATAGATTAGGAAGACCATCTACAAATTTATTCTTCCAAATATCCTGATTACAATCAGGAATCTCATAAATACGAGACAAAAAAGTATCTTTGTACCATCTGAAATCAGTAAGAGTTTTACACTTCATATTTAAAAGAAGAGTTATGGTATTTTCATATTTATTGGTATATTGACCAGTAAAATGATCCAAACTAGTAAGAATCAAAGAGTAAACCGCATTGGTTTTAGTCTCACCATTTTCAATTTTAATAGAATTAAAAATTTCCATTCTATTTTAGGGAGTCAAATAATTATCCCACCAACTTTTAAGTTGACCAATAAAACCAGCAGTAATAGCTTGTGCAGTACTAATATCACTATTACCACAAGTTTGACAAGCAGAACTATACATAAGCATGCGATGACATTGAGTGAAAATATGATTATCACTTCCACCATCAATATTCCATTCATAAATACCTTTTCCAGAATAAGAATTATTGAAAAAGTTTTCTGTTCTTCATTAAGAACATTCATAGGAGTGAGTCTCTTATAATAATAAGTAGACATGGTAGGTCTAACAACCCATTTCATTTTATTAATACTATCAGTATTACTAGGACTACCAATATTATTGGGTTGAATAGCATGATTATCATCTAAGTCATCATCTAAAGCTGAAATATTCAGATTACTAAATTTATCATTAGTAATCTTTTCAAGATCAGAAATAGAGGCTTCAGATTTAAAATCTTTTATCTCAATAGGAGATTGAATAGATGAAGTTGTTTTAATAATAACATTATTATTTTTATTATCATAATCTTCAGATTTATTCTGAAAATTAATTTTAGAGATTATTTTATCAACTTTATCATGCAAAGAAATAATTTCTTCTCCAAGGATAGAAAGATAAAGATTACAAAAATTATTTTGCTCAATCATTTGATTGACATGTTTAACAGTAATTTGTAAAACATCATTTTCTATGATTATGGAGAATGGAAGAAAACTAAATATCTTCCCATTTTTCTCGATTTGAAAATGAACATGAGGAGGGTAAACAGACTTTTGTATTCCTCCAGAAATTATTTTATAATCACGTTCAATTACTGAAATATAATCGATATAAAAGGTTTTAATAAACCAAGGAACATAATAAGTAATTTCATTATGTTTTTCACAGAATTTATAAAAACTGTCAACAAAGTAGTCTAAATCATCTTTTGAGAATGATTTAAAATACCAAATTCTAAACTTATCCCATTTATGATTATTAAACTCATCATTAATATGAGCTCTAGTAGAAGAACCTTTAGAAAAATCTAAAAAGTTTGTAAAATCCATAAAATTATATTTTAAAGTTACAATCAAATTGTTTAGGATCAAATCCATCTTTATGGATAATATTGTTTTCATTAATAATAATTTTCTCATTGTTATTATTAATTTTACAATAAGAATTTTCTCTATAAGAGGAAGGTAGAAGCTCTAGATTCAAAAGGTAATTCTACCTCATAATCCGTATGGAGATATAAGAGAATGATTAGACATTGATCTAGAATAAGAAGTCGAATGTCTCATTTGATTATTTTGAAAACCAATATTAATTATACCATCATTACTTTGAGTAATATGTTTAAAATCACTATTTATAATAGGATTTTTAGGAACATATTGTTCTATTATCCAATTTTCAGGAAAAATAATTTCTTCCCACTTAATGGATTTTCTGGTAGTAATATTTGATTTACCAAAATTAGTTTCTATAAGAATAGTTTCATTATTATCTTTCTTAATTCTTTTACACATAGGATTGAGTGTAAATAAAGGCTTATAATAAATACGATAATAGATACACATAACCTCTGTACCTGGTATGTAATTATAACCATGAGTTTTAACATTTAATGTTAAAGCTTCAAGAATATTACTATCAGATAAAGATAGAGGTAAATTAGGATATGCGTCAAAATAGACAGATCCTAAAGCCAAACTAGACTCTATAATTCTCATTAAGGATTGTGTCCAATTAAGATTTCTACCATCCCTAAGAAACCTAGAAAGCTTTCTGGTAAACCATTTAAAGTAAACGGTCTAAAAGCGACCTGAACACAACCAATATGTAAGAACTTATGAGTTCTTTTGTAAGGTAAAATATTATTTTTACTAAGCAATTTAATAATCATCTCTTCTTCATGAAGAGGTATAGAGGATTCAGTAGTTTTAACAATTTGTTTAAAACATATTTTTTCAAAAGCTCCTAATTTATAAACTATTTTAGGTTCAATTTTAGGAATAGTCCATTTATTCAATAAATCAAGATTTTCAGGAATATCATATTTCTGAGTCATACTGTTCTTAACAGTATCCTTTAATCGGAACAGATTCATTAGAATCAAGATGTATTGAATTATGAAACCATATAACTTATATATACCCTACTTCTCATGGCTCTGATTACGACGCTGCACCCCTTGGTTTAAGTATGCAATTCTAACCACACCCCAAATTCTTGATAAGTTTTTTTATTTCAAACTTAATTCTTTTTTTAGATGGGTTCATATTAATTTTCTTTTCGACAAAATACCCGACTTTGTCAAATTCCATCCATTTTTATTGAAGGATCACAATTGAAATATCTAAAGTGACTTTTATTGAGCCCCTATTATATTAGCTGAATTATGGATTACATACCGTAAAACCTCTATAATTAATAACTTTGGGATCATGAAATTTTATTAATTTAAAGAGATATTAATATATCAATAAATTAATATTTTATTAATTAAAAGAGAGACTTTTAAATTCAGCATATTTAGTACATATGTATTGAAAATAAAATATATTCATGTATAATATCAACCAATTCATTGTAACTAATTAAATATATTTATGTATAATATCAATTCATTGTATACAATTAACTATTATATTCATGGACGTATGTATCAATTCATTGGAATTACTTAAATATACATGTTTACATTAATTCGTTGCACTTAAATAACTATTATAGCCAATTAAATATATTCATGCATGATGAATGAGACATATACTATATAAATCTCAACATGGAAATAAAATAATTCATAACACCCAACCATCTCTTCTCATCTAAAAGGCATTGCAAAATCATCCATGAATGATCAAATGCATAAAGCATTATGTGAGTATAAGAGAGACCATCACAAGATTTACAAGAGTGGGTTGATGAAAAATATCGTTTCAAAATTAGTCAAGGTACAATATCAAACACTCTCAAGAAATCATCGGAGTACCTTTCAACCAACTTTGAGAAGGGTGGGGACATTAACCGACACAAATCGGCAAATTTATTAATTATTAATTTAGAGTTTTAATGGGACCCCGTGACGGACCTAGGATAGTAAAAGTTGGGGTGCAATTAATTGTTAACTTAAAAATATTTTATATCTGAGTATAAATTAGTTGTACGAGGCAATAATACACAATAAATATTTTTTTGTTAAAATAACTAATCTTGTTCGGTAAATACAAGACATACCAACTAGTATTATTCAGTAAAAACAATTGATACTATTTAAAAATGTACTTGAATTGCATGATGCAATTGATGCATACAAGAGTCACATTTGTAAAAAACATTTCTTATATGTTAAATGCATATAATCAAACTAAATATACAAGTTAATAATTAAGGTATTTACAAATAAATAAAATGTATTAAAATTAACATTATAAGAACGTTTTAAGATTATATTTAAATAAATAAAATATATGTGTGAGCTAAAAGATAAGGGTTTCATTGAAAAAATAATATAGCATAGTCACATACTACATTAAAACGAAGTACTGTATAAAACAAGCATAAAGGCAAACAAAAACTTAATCTAAACGGCCCAATATCAATCAAATAAAATAAGGTGCCCGGTTATTCGCACCCCCTTAATTAGGAGATGCACCCCCTTTATTTTTCTATTATTTTAGTATAATTATAAAATGACTTATATACCCTTTATATTTCAAAACCTAAACCATAAATGCTAGATACACCCACTTAATTGGGCATTTGAAAGGGTGCAGTTCTTGTACATCTTTTTTGCAGACATTGATATAACAAAAAAACTTTCTCCGGCGACCAATCTATAGCACCACCAAAAAATTGTAAAGTGTGTTTGTCTATCAACTATGACGAAAACTAATGGGTATTAGAGCACATATGTAAATAAATCTCATTGTTCACCTTTTTTTTTTTTTGTGTTGAATGTCAAAAAAATTATGAAGTGTTTAGGGTCGAATTTTTGAAATTTTTTATGTTGTTATTTGTTCATTTTTATGGTATTTTGCACGAGGTGTTGTATTTTTGTCCTAGAAGTGGAATGGAAATTGTATGATTATCATTCTCGTGTTTTGTTTTTAAAAAATACGCGACTACGTAATTCAAACCTGGTTTTTCGAAAACAAGCTTCATTTTCGAAAAGAATGTGTCGAATTTTTGTAGGTCCTGAAAAAAAAAAGTTCTGAAATTAAGTGATTTTTTCAACAATTTTGTTTCGAAACTTAGTATGAATTTCAAATTTAATCTTTCGAAATCATTTCTATTTTATGAATTTTTTAACCGAAATATTTTGATTTGTTTTTATTTCAGGATTTGGCGGATGATGATGATTATCACCCATATTATAAAGCCCGAGGAACAATATGTTAATGAACATGAAGATTTTGAGGAACCAAATAATGCTCAAAATGTAAATGAATGCCTAAGGGAATGAAATCATAATGGACTATACGAACATCTTTACGAACAGTGATTCATTTCCAACTCGGCTATGCAACAGTGGTATGCCTCGTAGAGAAACAACACGACATGGTAATTGTTGTTAAGTGGTGGTATGTCTCGTAGCCAAACAACTCAGTTGTACATGGCTATACAAAAAGTTGTTGAAATTATGTAAATACTTCTGAAGTTTGTTCTAAAAATTTCAGTATACTTTCGATATATATTTTATCGAATAATATCATCCCACTAGGCGTTTTATGTACCCCAACTTTCAACAAATATTTATTGAAATTAGGTAAGAAATTCGAAAAATATGTTTTGAATAGTAGTACATTTGCAATAACATTTTTTCGGATATTGTTATCCAAAAACTTAATATTTTCTGTAACAAAACTTTCGACTAAAACAGTTCGAAATTATGTAACTTTTTCAAAAGTTTGCACTCGAAATTCCTGCATTTTTTATAATTATTTGTAGAAAATAGGTATCCAGAAACTAAACATACTCCGTATCAAAAATTCGGTAAAATTTGATGGAAAATATGTAATTGTTTCAAAAACTTGTTGAAATTTTAGTATATTTTTTAATAGTACTTTTCAAAAATATTCATCCAGAAAGCTAATTATAATTTTAGTATACATAATACAATCTTGTTTCAACATCTTATTTCCTGAGAATTTAAGCAAAATTAACAGCATAGGTTGAATTAAAATGGACACAATTAATGACAAAATTGATCAATATAAAGAAAGTTGGAGTTAAATACATAATCAGATACAAACTGGAACAACACTATATTCTCCCCATCAACACAAAAATATACTTGAAATAAGGACTCGTTCTGGCACGTACGGCTCCGCTATATCAGCACACACAGTAAATCCGTGAAAGTATGCCACCTCCTTCAATTCATAAAAATTCCTGATATCTTTATATCTTTATAGGGATTCCAGGTGCATCATCTTCCTGATATCTTCATAAAGGTGCAACGTCTTCTCGGGTGCATCATGTTCTTGAACATCTTGTTAGGGTGCATCTTCTTGAACACCTTCTTCATCATGGTTCCCCGGATTCTTCATCACTCCAACTAGATCTCTCTAAGAATAATTATTTGCATTATGGTTAGTCTATCATCAAATAATTATCACATATCAGTTGTAGCTTGTTTCCTTAGATATGACCGTGGATGCATATTTGGTGCAAATTGTAACAGTAATCTAGTGGATTCTTTTTATTAATAGTTGAGGTAATAATGGAACTAGAAAAGCAAACAGTTTCTCTCGTTATTCTACTAGCAGTATCATGCTGAGATGTATTTAAATTAGCCAAGCCAAGACAAAAATTATGACTCGCCAAAAATGTGTAATCATAAAGCAGAAAATATAAGAGCCTGAAACCTTCAACCGAAGGGAAAAAAAACTTCTGCCCATTATTTATTGAAGAGTTTTGTTCAATGCAAGGTCACATCAATATGATGCAGAAACGAATATAACCATATATACCCATTCTGACTATATACTATGACCGACAAATTAAAGCAACAAATTAACCCCGAGAAAATCATCTAATATGGATGCTGCCTTAACCAATAAAAACCACTTGTGCGGAATTAATCAAGAAAAATATAAAAAAAAAATAAGCTGCATAATCCATATTTAGAACCCAAGTCCAGGAGAGAGATCTTGAGAAGTATTATACTAGCAATAACCAGAAGTTCACTGATTCATCACTTATTAGTCTAGCATGCATGATGAGAAAGATCGAGCAATAGATAGCAACCTCACAAAGCTCTTTTGTTTTTCTGACAACAACCTCACAAAGCTCATTAATACAACTAAAATATTGAAGTCAGAAAATATGTTTCCCCGTTACAAACTCATAAGTAATAGAAACTAGTGAACTACCTCCCCAATAAAATTAAAATTAATCAAGAAAACTCAAGGACACCTCACTTCTATTAATTCTTTTACCTCTCTCTCAGCTCAATTCAATTAGTATTGGTGTTTCATTATATTCATAACTATGTATTGGTGTTTCATTATATTCTGCAATGGCTTCCAAACTTAGTATAGACACTTTTTTTATGACTTCCTGTTTCAAAAACTCAACTCCCACGAAATTATACATGACGCAAAAGACACAACTATATGGTTGGGATTCTCCAGAAACTCATATATTATTTTCATCAATGTAATATCATATAATTGAACAAAACAAACCCCCAAATTCTGGGAAATTAGTTGTGTAGATGAATGTATTTTTAATGTTATTCATATATCTCTTATTACACCTATGTATGCTGAAACAGAAATGAGCTAGGAGGGTTACTAATACCCTATTCTTCACCTAACGAATTACTTTAAATATGAGCTACTATGACAGTCTTTTAAACTTATTAATAGATTGCTACAATAGAAACATACATATTAAGAGAGGCAGTTGAAAAAAGGGAAAGATGAATAGTAGAAAAAACAGAAGGTACAGATATTGATGAGAAAATTTTCTAATTATTAGTTCATTTTCGAAAATATTTTTTCGAAAAATTACATAATTTCAACAAACCAGTTTCGAAAATCCTTATTACCCAGTTTTCCTACAATCCACATGCGTTCTACACAGTTTTGCCAAAAAAATGAAACAACATTCACACTATAATCAAAATCAAACAAAAGGAAATGAATATCAAACACTGTGACTATTAAACTATTAAAAAAACTCCATCAAAGATCATCAAAATAAAAAATAAAATAAAAACCCTAACATAAAATCAAACTAAAAAACTAAATACTCATCAAAGATACTAACCTTGACCTATATCGTTTTCTGTTGCCTTTTTCGAGGAATCCATAGTCGTCGACTCGTCGCCGTTGTCGGTCGTCGCAATTCACCGTCGACTTTTTCTTCCTTCGTCAAGTTCGAATCGTTTCTTGGAGGGGGGTGTATTGCTTTGGTCTTGAAAAGTTACCGAGGAGAAGGGAAATAGATACAAGAAGGGTAATTTAGGTAATTTAAGGGGAGTGTATGTAGTAATGTTTAGAAATATAGGTGGGTGAAGTAATACGGGGGTGTATCTCCTAACTAAGGGGGTGCGAATAACCCGGCCCTAAAATAAGTTCAAGAGACTCAAGTGGACTCAAAAGGTAAATGCAATTGACTTTTCAGCAAAAAAAAACTTCTCGTCTTATTTGTTTCCTCCATTTCACTCTTACCCATTTATTATTGTAAAATTATTTTATACAATATTATACATATAAATACTAAAAGAAAAAAATTAAAATTGGGTATACACTTGTATCCCCATGTCACAAGGCTGGGTCCGCCTCTGATGGGACCTAATATTTATAAAGAGATTTTTCGAAAAAAAATATTATTATATCGAATTTGATGATTTTTTAAAAAGGCCCAAATCGAAACCGAAATATTTTATTATTTTAGAGAGTTTATTAATTTATAGAGTATTAATTATAGTTAATTTGTTAAAACGGAACTACAACTTCCAATAAAATTTAATAAAAAAAAATTCAATATCTACTCAGCAGTCTCCACTGTATTAACACTGAATTCTACTTCGAGAAACAGTGAATATTGTAAATTTGTAATACTTCAAACAATTTTAATCGAATAATATAACAACCATGCTCATTACACATGTATATAAAATATGGCAAAAAATAAAATACATAGATTACACCATGCAATTGATTCAATTTTGACTTATTTTAATGGTTATGGGACATACAAAAACTATGGGCTTAGGCCCAAGTTCATAACATAGCCCGTTAAGCAACTTGATTATATTTTCCACTACTACTTATTTAAGCAGTGAGAATTCGAGATATCTATTTAATTGATGGGATTAATTTATTAACTCAATTTTCTTATTTAGGATGGGCGAGTCATCGTTGCAGCAAAAAAATAGTAACGTTTTACTCGTAACCTGAGAAAAGGACCAATAATTATTTTTATTTAAAGAGTTAAACTCTTTGAACAAATTAAAATAAACGGAATGAAAAAAGATTAAACGAGTCGGTTATCTACACTTAGTTCTGATTTGAGTATCTGCCAACTTCTCCATAATAAAAGTGTGTTTTTCTTTTTCTTATTTTGTAATTTTAAGTCTACTTCTTGGACTAAGACCGCCGTAAACACAAAAAAATAATTTTAAAAAAAAAGTGAGATCATATAATCCAAATTATGCATTAGGCTCCAAATATTGGATTCAAATAGCATTCAAATCAATCACTTGAATTTTAATATATTTTATGTTTGCCATTGACGTGATCTGCAATATAATACTCTAGCGTCCTAATTTTAATTATCTAATTTGATTGGTTATTTTTTTAAATGGATCGTTCTAATTTTGATTGATCATTTTTTAAAATTAAAATAAAGCAACTTTTTAAAATTAAAAATACCATTTACAAACATATTTTATTTATACTAGGGTTAATTCTAAATAAATACACGATCTTTTTCAACCAAATATCAATTTAATCACGACCTTCAAAATTATTGTATAAAAAGCTCAACCTTTGATGTTGTTTACAAAATTAATACTGCGTTTTTTTCATCGACCGTGAAAAGACGTTGTGACTCAATTTAAACTAGTATTTTTGTTATGTCGATCACACATGGGATGAAATGCCTAAATCATAAATATAAAAAGTATTTAAAAAGTGAATTAAAAAAAATAAAATAAATAATATCTAAAAAAATAAAATAAATTATTTAAATCTAAATTCCAAACCTTAAAAATTAATTCTCGTCATCAATGTTTCAAAATTAAATATATTCTCATGTTCCAAAATTAAATGTAATCTCTTAGTTTCTCTTCCCCCATTCAATTCATCCATTATCTATTGTCACTCCCTCAACCTCTCACTTGTTGTACTTATTGCAGTCGACCACCTTAAACTAAATTTGTGAATTATTTATTGAGATTAGATCAATTTTTTAAAATGGATATAAATTTTATTTTTTGTTTATATTTTAATTGTTTTTTTTTTAGATTTTATCTTCTTTTAATTATTATTATTTGTTTTAATTTATTTAAAAAATGTATAATATTATGTGGAGTAATTTAAAAAATATTATTTAATATGTATCATTCTAACTGGTAAGTATATACAAGTTTCGATGAGCCACGTCACCTTAGCCTGCCGGAGAAAAAAAAAACGTGTATCAATTTGCAACAATATCAAAGGTTGGGCTTTAATACAAAAATCTTGAAGGTCGTGATTAAATTGATATTTGACCAAAATGTCGTGTATTTATTTAGAATTAACCCTTTATACTACACGACACTAAAAGAACATCAATATTCCTCATCAAATCCACTTTACATTATATAAAGTTAAAAGGACATTCATACATCTCTATCAAACTCATTTTACACCCTTTAATACTAATAAATAATTTTTATTAAAATTCATGTCATTTACTAATGGCTAAATAAAAACAGGACGAATGCAGTATAGTATATGGTTTTACTATATAATAAAAGAAAATGTTTTAATTTTCATGAGGATTCTAATAAGTACAACCTATACCTAATTACTTAAGTAAACGGAATAAAGTGAATATATAGACAACGTGAAATAAAAATAAACAAATCCAAAAACTATGGGACCTCTAAAATCATATAAAATCACCACTTTGAGCTAGTTCACCTTCAAAAGTAAACCATCTCAATGTTTTCTTTAAGCTACACCACGTGTTTTCAACTAATTCAATATAGCTATACCTGTCAAAAAAAATAACTAATTCACTATAGCTATACTTGTTAAAATTAATCATTTGGATCTATGATATTCATTAATTAGTCAAAATAAATAAGAGTATGTCTAGTGTGAAAATTTTCATGTATGAAAATCTATAAAATTGTTCTAAATCAACTATCTACACCCTAAACACTAAATAATGAACCCTAAATTATGACATATTCAAGCCGGGTGAACCATGAATCACTTGGGCCGAGTGAACCATGAACCACTCAATTTTGTCTTACCTTCACCAATTACAAAATTTGATTGTAAATTAAAAAAAAATCCATGAACCACTCAATTTTATCTTACCTTCACCAATTACAGAATTTGATTGAAATTAAAAAAAAATTCATGTATGAAAATTTTCACACTAGACTTTGTCAATAAATAATGAGTGGTAAAAAAAATTATAGACAATAGTGCATTATGCATTATTTCAGTTGGCTTGAAAATAATCCGGGCCCAAAGAATACAACGGCCTTAGATAGATAGTAAGGCCCATAGTTAGGGCCTGAAAACTATAATAGGAAATTGAAGATATTGAAGCCTAACAAATTTAGACACTGAAAATAAATAGAATATTCTCAACTTCTATTCTTAGACTTTGGATATCTTCAAAATCTGAGAGCTTGAATCTGTTGTTACCCTTTGAACTTGATTGAAAATGTCGGTTTAATGGTCAATGGATGAGTTAACTTTTTGGATTTGATGATTTCATTTCTCGTATTAATTAAAATATATTATCTTCTATATGAAGTTTTGTTGTACAATTGAGACTGGTTTACTGATAACATTTTGCCAGGAAAGGATCCTTGGACTTTTTTTAAATATTAATTATCAACTTTTAAGAATGTTTTTGTCTTCATAAAAGAAAATTTGTGAACCAGGCTCGTGGAAATGTATATGAGGTAATGCCCATTATTGCAAAGTTATATATTTTATTTTATTTTTTTGAGAGCAACAAAGTTATATCTTTAAGACGTATGAAATATTATATTTTAATAATTTTGAGATAAACGATTTTATTTCCTTTCTTTTCGAGAAAATGTAATTTTTAAGTGAAAAGTATTATATATATATATATATATATATATATTGAGAGGGACAACTTAAATTTGTAATCTTATAGGAAAAGATTGTTACATTAAGAAGGTTCTTAGCATCAAATTATGATAATCATTAAGGATTAAGGGGTGTGTTCGTTTCGAGCTTACAGTGGGCGTAGGAAATTTTGGACTTTAAAGTTCTTGAATTTCAAAGTTTTAATAAAAAAAATTGACTATATATTTATTTGGGGATATAATAGGATATGATTTTGTAGGATTGAGATAAAAGTTGATTGATTTGTATTATTCGGGAGTGATAAAAGAGCCCACCAGTGGACACTATACTTGTGCCCATCGCCTACGTGGCTGATGATGTGGCAGTGCAATATAAGAAAATTTATTTTTTTCCTTAATCATTATATATGTATATATTTAGATATTTTGGATTTCATTTAATTTTATACCATAATTGCACCATTTGCACCAATTTAGAATGGGTGCAATTGAATTTTTTTTTTTTTTTTTTTTTTAGTTTTTTACACGTCTCGGACCCAACCCGACCCGAACTTAGCCCGACTGGTTCATGGTTCACCCGACCCGAATGGGTTTAGGTTTAAGTTTTTTTTTTCTAGTTTTTTTAAATACCCGTTCCGGACCCAACCCGGCCCAATCCGAACCCGGCCCAAGTGATTCATTGTTCACCCGACCCGAATGGTTAATGGTTTAGGGTTTAAGGTTCATGGTTTAGGTTTTAGATGAACCATGAACCCTAAATCTAAACCCTAAACCATGAACCTTAAATCATAAATCATTAACCATTCGGGTCGGGTGAACCATGAATCACTTGAGTCGGGTTCGGATCGGGCCGGGTTGGGTCCGAAACGGGTATTTAAAAAAGCTATAAAAAAAAAAACCTAAACCTATTCGGTCGTGAACCAAGAACCAGTCGGGCCGAGTTCGGGTCGGGTAAAAAACTAAAAAAAAATTGAAAAAAAAAATGGAAAACAAAAGTAAAAACAAAAAAAAACAAAATCCAATTGCACCAATTCTAAATTGGTGCAAATGGTGCACACGAGAATTTGCCGAAAAGAAAATATTACAATTATGGTATAAAATTAAATGAAATCCAAAATATCTAAATATATACATATATGGTGATTAAGGAAAAAAATAAATTTTCTTATGTTGCACTACCACATCGTCAGCCACATAGGAGGTGGACACAATTATATTGTTCACTGGTGGGCTCTATATCATTCTCGTTGTATTATTATATTATTTATGTAATGATTGATTGAATGAATGTGATGTGTTGAAAATTGTATAAAAGTGAGGAAATATGATGTAATAATAGGCTAGTTATTAGACCAAAGAAAGTGTTAAGGTAAATAAGGTATAGAGTGTAATAATAATAGGTATTAAGGTGGATTAAATAGGATTTCAAAATATTTTGGTGGAGTATTTGAACAAGTGATTTTTTTTTTAAATTGTAAAGTCTAAAGTTCAATCTATGTAGTTAATTAACGAAAATACCGTAAGGGTATGTTTGTTTCTAGACTTATCAGAATGAATTTAGAACTTTGAAAATCACGCCTCATTATAGTTTGAGATTTCAAAATTCACTTCTATAAAATACATTCACACCCATATTTTTTTAAAATTAAATATAATTATATTATTATTTTTTTCACTCTCAACCCAATATAAGACTATGTTTGTGACAACCGGCCGAGAGCAAAAGACAATTTTTTTTAAAAAAAAAGACAAAAATTTGTGTGAACTCGAGTTCACCGTAAACTCAATTTTTTTAGTATCACTGTTACGTACAAAAACTCTTACTGTTATGCATAAAAATTATCACTGTTTATAAAATGATTTTTTTAAACAGTTAAAGTTTTTTTACATAACAGTGATAGCTTTTGTCCATAATAGTGATAGAATTATTGCATAGACCTGATTGACAGAAGTGTTACTCAAAATAAAAAGTGGAGCTCGACCTGTTCGGTGCAGCAATCGCACGACTACCAACATCCATCTTAATATTAATTTGACATGTGTAATTTTTCAATTGGTTAATTTAAATTTTATTAGATAATTTTTATATTTCAATTTTTAAAACATTATCTATAAAAAATAAAGTGAAAATTATATCAATTTTTTTTATATATAAATAGAGATGAATATTAATACTATATTTTAAATCGCAATTTAATGTCCACTTTTATCTCTTCTAATTCTTGCATTGTTGTGTTTAAGACCTCCATTTGTAGCTTGATTTATTTAATTACAATTATGTATTTCAACTCTAGTAATTTTAAATTTATTATTAACATTGTAGCTTATTTAAAAAGAAAAAAATTAAAATCTCAGGCGACTCAATGCTCCCTGTCCTCTTCTTCGCTCCTGCAACGTACCTAATTATATTAGATTTCAAAATCCACTTCTATAAAATACATTCACACCCATATTTTTTTTAAAATTCAATATAATTATATAAAGTAGTGATATAAAATCAACTATCTGATTTTTTATGAAACCAGATTAATGAGGTATGAGCCAACCCAACTCAAATAAATTATAGAATGTTTTATAATATACTATACCCTAAATCATGAACTTTAAACCCTAAATCATGAAATATTCGGGTCGGGTGAACCATGAACCACTCGGGCCGGGTTCGAATATGGCTGGGTTGGGTCCGGGCCAGGTAATTTTTTTTTTGAACTAAACTAAAAAAATAAAACTGAACTGAAAAAAAAAAACTATTTTTTTTACCTGGCCCGGACCCAACCCGGCCAGACCCGAACCCGGCCAGAGTGGTTCATGGTTCACCCTACCCGAATGGTTCATGATTTAGGGTTTAGAGTTCATGGTTTAGGGTATAGTATATTATAAAACAATCTATAATTTATTTAAGTAGAATTAATTATGTGGATGATGAGTTGATCTGACACTTCATTAATCTGATTCCATAAAAAACCAGATAGTGAGTTTTATATCACTTCTGTAATTATATATATATATATAGTAAGTCATATGTATTACGTAACAAAGACACTTGAATTTGGACTTTATAGCAAATTTATGAGGATCAATTTGCTACAAATATATAGACACGTACACATTATGCATGGCTCCAAAAATTATTCCATCAATCCCAACATTACTTGAACATTTGTCTTATTTGAATGTCCTAACACTATTTGAACATTCTCAAAATGAAAACAAACATAATATTAATACACTCACAACACCCTTATTTTATTTCACTCAAACCCACTAAAATTCACTTTACTTGGTTTGTGTGTCATTTTCAGTGTTCAAGTTCTCATGGAACGGAGAGAGTATGACTTTGAAGCAGCCATATTTTCCACCTAAAGTTTTACTGATCAAGTAAATGAGGCCACCTCAATAGAATTGTTAAACAGACTGCATTTTATCTGGGAGCTTTTTCTAAAAAATAAATAAATTATATTCGTGTTGCAAGTCGTATTACGTGGAAATATGATGTGGCGTTTATATGTGACAGCTTACAAACAAAATTACAACGTGTACGACGTTAAATTAAATAATCAGGAATTGTTGACCCAGTTCGTCATAAATGACTACCTCTGGGGGCATACCAAGCCAGGATTATGTTATTGATGACTTGGAAGATTTGTGTCGACCACAATTTACTATCGTTGAATACAATGGTTATTATGGAGGGTCAGATAACACTAGGGTCATCTCTGGGAATTTTTTTGTCCACCTTTCTATTGTTCTTTTTGGACCTATTTATAGCACTTTGGATGAGTTGGTGGTGTCCTGACTAGCTCGAGCTGGCGATTTCGTACCATGCAAGAACTTATGTGGGACTGCCACGTTTTCTAGCTTACCCCCGTAATCGACATCTGTCTTGTTTAAGAAGTATCTTACTTGTCACCTCTTTTAGAGTGAACCGACCGGGTGGTTGTCTACGTGCTCGCCATCGTGTGGTCGTTTCTGATAAACCCTTTTGCTCGCCTCGGGAGTCGTATCTTATGTATGCTCGCCCTAAAGGGGCGAGCATGTTTCCCTCCATTGTTAACCTTGCTCGTTCACTTGTGCTCGTCTCTATCTATTCTGGATGTCTTCAGGATGATTCGGGACGAGCACACCGATTGTTTCTTGTACTCGCTGAATGGACGAGCACGAGTAACAACATATGTGGCGACCACGTCCACCTGGCACAAACCTGTTTGGCGGTCAAATGTAATGATTTTGACTTTTTGGTGCACGTGTCCGTCTGACGAGTTATACTTAATATGGGGCCCAGTATCGAACACAACAATACCACCCATTTGGGTCGCTTTGTTTTCTTCAAAGGGGCCCGAATGTATGAAACCAAAGGCGGAAAATTCCAGAAATTGCCTTGATTCCTGTGGGGTGTGTTTCCAGGTGAATTTTCCCTTTTGTTGTATCCGAAGAGTTGTGACTGACACAAAGTACAATGTCCTTGTAATCATTTGCCTTTCAGACTTTCAAAATTTTGAAAATCCAAACTATCTTCGAAACCTATATATAAGCGGACCCGACCGCTTTATTTCTTCTTGTTTCTTTCAGTCATCACTTTGATTTACCTTCTCTTTAAGATTTCCGGCGAGATCTACCATGACTAACATCCGATTTTCTCAGGTAATTCACTCGAATCTTTTCCAACCCTCATTATGTCTTCTTGTTCGGTATCCCTCGAATCTTCGCTCGGCTCCAATGGGTCGGATCATGAAGGGTCGACTTTTTCTTCCCGGCGCCCAGGTGTTCGAGGCGGATCTAATTTTTCAAGGGCATCTCGTTGGGGTATTCGGCAACCATTTGTCGTACTTTCCTATGATTCAGAAGAGGCTATTAATGAATTAGATCAAGAATTAGCCCAACCAACCTTTTTAGAAAACTCCGATGATGAGGCTCCCCAATCACAGAGAACCGTTGGGACAACAAGTGATCCCGAAATCCCCATTGGCCGACCCATCAGTCCAGTCTATGATGATTATAGTTCTCGCTATAACTTTGAATGGCCCGAGCAACCACACCGTGTTGGGGTTGAAAATGATTTTCCCGCGAGCGGAATTTCTAGTGTGATCAACAGGGACATGCTCGATCAATTATACCGGAATTACGAAACTCCGAAGGATGTGTTTTTCTGGGTGCCCAGCCCTGACGAACGAGCCGACCAGCCTCCCGCGGGGTGTGTGGCTGTTAATGTGGACATCATGGAGGCGGGCCTTCAGTTTCCTCTCCATCCAGCTATTACATGTTTGCTCGTTGAATGGAACACCACCATCACACAGCTGATGCCAAATGGTTGGCATATGATTATGAGCTTTCTGACTCTGTTCGGCAAAATAAGACCCGTGTACTTCCCTACGGCTTCTGAACTTACCCGTCTGGTTCATTTAACCCGACCCAGAGGCGAGCATGGGTGGGTGTATATATAGGCGAATTCCAAAAGTAAAATCATTGAGGACGTGCCGAACAAGATCAAAGATTGGACGAACAAGTTCTGGTTTGTTGGGGGTGACTGGAGGAGCCCGGCTTCAGGAAGTGAACATAGTGCTCGCCTAGATATCCCCACGGATTTTGAAATTTGTCGGAGTAAGAACCTTATTCTTTTTCTCGATTCGGTGAACTGATTTTAACTTTTTCTTTCTGTTTCAGGGATCCCAGCTGCAACTGATAGGGATATACAAGATGGATTTTTCAGCAGTATCTGGCAAATTGAGATCTAGAATCGTTCGGAGAGTTCGGTGAAGACTTTGAACCACGCCGAGCAAAGAATATTAGGTGGTTTGTACGTCCCTCCTCACCATCTCGTTGGTTTCAATCCTGCTGGTAAATTTCATCTTCTAATGTTATCAAATTGTTTTCTTAATCATGGCTTTTGATGAATTATATTACTTCTTGACAGCTCTTCCTGTTGTTACCATCGCTGTTAGCACGACTGAGCATACTGAAATGACTCGAACCAAGAGACCCAATGAGCTAGCATGGATTCAAGCCGAGCAGGATGCCCAGCGAGCAAATCGAGGAGAGGCGGGCAGGCAAAAGAAATCGAGCCGACCTGCTGAGCCCGGATTGGGCGAATCGAGTCGGCAGAAAAGAAATTGTCCTGCCGAGCACGGGCCGAGCGACCAGGATCCATCACCGAAAAGATCTAAAGGGCCACCTATCGAGCACACTTCCATAGCCCTACCGAGCACTCATATTGCTGTGGAAACGACCCCCATCGCTGAGACGACCGGAATAGCCACTACGGTGGTTGCCCCGATCACCCACATCGCAGAAATGGAGGCAGGCAGATCTACTCCACCTCCTGCGGGACCCCGAACTTGGGCTCCTTCAAGCTCCTAACTCCGTTCTCCCGAGGATAAGTCGTTTATGGGATGGGACCCTGCTCGGGTGAACAGGTATATCTGTTTGCTTGTTGGAGTGTCTTTTTGTTCCATCCATTTTGGTCGCTTCACATACCTAAACATTTCTGCAACTTGTAGGTTGAGCAGATTGTCGCCTCTGATGCCAGAATTGAAGGACTATTACTGCTCCCCTACGGTTCGCGACATTCCTGGCCTTCCCGAGCATGTTAAGAAAGCGTGTGAAACTCTCATCCAAGCATGGACTACCGAGCTCGAAGAGGCAACCAAGGGTCCAACAATTTTGGAAACCATGCGACTAGGCCTAGTGCGTCACGGCCAATCTCTGGTCCTTCTTGAGAAAGCTTATGCCGAGTCCGCCCAACTTCACACCCAACACTTGAAACTTATCTCGAGTTTCCAAGAAAAAGTGGACGAGCTGACCAAAGCCCAAGATGAAACGAAGTTGGCTCAAGAAAAAGTTCACTCAGCTCAGACAGAGGCTCGCCTAGCTCAAGAAGATGCTCGCCTAGCTCAGGAAGATGTTCGCCAGGCCAGAGAGGAGCTACTCCTTGCTCGGGAGGAGTTACATCGTGCTAGGGAGGAGCTACATTGTAACCGGGAAGAGGTGGCCAGCATCAGGAAGGTTCAGGACGAGCTGAACATTGAGCTCTGAAAGCTCAAAATAGGCATCGAGGCCATAGAGTGCGAGAAAACTCTGCTCGCTCAACAACTCCTCATCGCTGAAGAGACCAACACTCGTCTGGGTCTTGAAAACTCCAAGCTGCACACCGAGGAGTATGTTGACTCGATTTCCAACTTTTCTTATATATGTGCGTTTGCGGATGCCATCCGCTTACGCTAGACGCACCACTTTTCGCGATCAAATCACTCCACTCAAAGTCCATCTCGAGAAGTATCTGGCCGACAATCCCCCTGATCGCAATCTTCCAATTGTCGATTTAAGTGACCTATGCGACTTCTCTAACCTCCCCGACGGGATCGAGATTGATGACCCTATCATGAATGAGGAAGATGGTCCGGATGAGGAGGTTGAGGGTTCTGCCGACCAACCTTACCGAGCCGAGCACAAGGTTGATCAAGTGCAGGGCGAGAAGAGTGGTCCACCTGGTGGCGAGCGAAGTGTACAAGCCAGCGAGCCCACTGTCCAAGATGGTGCTGAGGAAAATGCTCCCGGCGAGCCGAAAGCGCATTTGGCAAGAAGTGTTTAACCCGTCTCTTCCGCCAACCCCAAACAACGAATTTTTTCCTTAGTTTTTCTTCTGTGTGATTTTTGTCTTCTTCTTCTGAACAACTTACTGTTTTAGTTGTACTTGCTACTTGAACAATTTCCTTTGTGTTGATTGAGAATGGCCAATTTTGCCCTTTTGTGGATGTTTGTTTGCTTGGTTTTCTAATTTATGCCCTTTGTTTTTTGCTGATGTTCGAACATGATAAGTGCCTAAGTTCTTTCCTGACTTCTCTGGTTTTTTTATTGTCTTATTTTGCTGCAATCAGATTGGTTGACTTATGTGTAACCCCTTTTTCTTTCGTGATCGTCTTTAGCAGCGATCACTATTCTGCTTGGGCCGTCTTATTTTGCCGCGACCCCGTACCCATTGCTCGCTTTGTTGCGGGCATCTGTAAGTACGATTTATTTCGTCAGGCGAACATTAGGTTCTGCTCATTCGTCTTTGTTCGGGTCGTCCGGCTTAGGTGCGACCATTCATAGGCTTTAACTAGAAAAACTTAACCAACAAAAACGCTTTGCAACATGTTGCTATACTATTACAACTTTTTACATTTGGAGACGACTATCTCAATTACACATAGCTAAAAAATTCATACTATTGTTTTGTTCGATTCAAAACCTTGGTCTTGAGTTGGGGCGAACATGAGCTGCTGACATCTCGTCCGAGATCGTTGTGTAGAGACGCTCGGGAGAAGTCCATCTCTTCATCTCGCCATTAGGGTGAACATGAGCTGTCGACATCTCGTCCGAGCTTCTGATGTTGACAAGTTTGAGGCGGGTCAGCTCTTTGTTCCCCCTTCTTCAAATAACATGCTCAAGAGCAGCATCAGCATCAGTGTTCGCCCCTCCTGGGCAAGTTGTGATTATGCGGGCTGCTGTCATCATGAGCATATGGCGAGCAAAATTGCTCGCCTATACCTGGTGCGGGCATATGCCTCTGCTCGCACCATTATATCCCCCTCCGTGCATCCGATTATTTGTCCGGGCCATACACGGATGCCTGAGCATCAGCGTCCGCAGCGTCGCCTCGTCGCGGGCCTCAACATCCCCCCCTCACGGAGGAGATTTTTGGGATGCAAAAGAGACTAGTGATTTGCTACTGCAAAACCAGTAAAGAATGTGATGTGGCAACCATAACTCTGCCGAGCTATTCGTTCTCGACGTGAACACCCAGGCGTGCTCGCAGAGTTCACTCTCATCCCCGAAGAAAATTATTCTCCCGATTCGGATTGGCTTTTCCAAATCGAGACCCAAGTACTCGACTTCACGGCTGGGATGTGAGGTTTCCAGCTCGTGCAAGAGCAAATTCCAGAACATCTGACTGGGTCAGCGTGGGTACTACCGAAATTGACGCCATAGATTACGTCGGGAGGCATAACAAACCAGCCAACTCCATCAAAAAAAAATTCCCTCACCATAACATATAAAATCTTTCTTCTATTTTTCTTCTCTCTCTTTCGATGTCTTTTTCAATATCTTTTTCTGGCTATCCACAAGCCTATTTATACAAACATACCTAGCATGAGCTGGTACAGCTAGTTGATAGTGGCCCCCTCAAGTTATTGTTGGGGAATTAATTGTCCAGATCTATTCAGGATGAATATTTAAATACAAATTTAATTCTAACAATTATTACTAGCATGAATTAATCATATATTAATTCAAATAATAATTCAACAACCAATCATGCATATAAACAGTTCACATAAAACCTACGCATGCGAAATTACTACGGGTTTACGTGAACTAACCTCTTGGAGTGACAACCGTTGAGAAGATGGATCTCGTTCACACGAACACACCAAAAGTCCTTCTCAAGTATTCCCTTGTCCTTGTTCAACAATCCGGTGGTAGGAACTCGTGAACAATTTAACAAAAGGAAAAATAAAATTATGTTGCATCACCTTTGTGGATTTCTAATTTTTCCAACACATGGAATTGCACTTGGGATGAAACACTCATCCCCTATTTATAGGGAAGGAAGTGGTCTAAATTTTGGGTGAAAAAATAAGATGGGAAAATCTTTTCTTGATCTCCAAGAAATCTTGAATATATCTCATATATTCTTTTCTCCATAATTAAATATTTCACAAAATTCCACCTCCTAATATTATGGTTATTTTCGAAAAAATAAGGATGAAGGAATCCAAGATTTGGATCTTCTTGAATTTACGAGATATTCTTGTATTCCAAAAATACATATCTTCCATAATATCTTTTCAAGAAAATCAAGAAAATCTTTCCTTCCTTATTTATTCAAAATTTTCGAAAATCTCAAGACAAATAACCAAGTGGGAGATTTCTTGAATTTAATGAGATAAACTTGTATTCCAAGAATACTTATTCTCATTCCATAATAAAATTCAAAGAAAATCTTTCTCCCTCTTTTATTTATCATTTTCGAAAAAAATAGGAAAATTAGGCAACAATAATTTAATTTATTTTAAACACCTTTTTCAGTTATTGGACATTATCTTTGGGCTACTTGAGGGGCCTTTAGGAGAATTAAGATTGGACCTTCTAATGAATCTTGAATTTCCAATATTGAGCCACAATATTATTCAAGCCCATAAATATTAATTAATCCCACTACATAATTAATATTGCACTATCCATCTTAACCCATATTACTGTTAATATGGCTCCCGGTTATTATTTCCCGTGTTTAAGATTATCTAGCCCATTAATTAATTTAAGCCACTGAAATAGTTTTCCATTAATTAATATCTTTTGTCCTTGGTCAAGGAATGGTTCAACATTATTATCCATACCGGAAACAAATTCCACTTGCAAGATTTGGTATGATAAATTTTATGAACCTCCCAAGGGGGCAAATCAAACAAGCGTACTCGCACACGATTCTTCGCATTAAATCTTAGCAATCGCATGTGACCAGTAATATTGCCCAAGATATAAAGTATTGAATCTCATTGATTCTCTACCCGTCATAAGTCAAAGCAATAATTACTAACCACACACGATCCTATTTAAGGGACGAAGATTAAGAAATAAAGAACCACTGAGATCTAATTCTTCCTAATTCAGTGCTGAAGAATTTATCCTCCTGTAGGTCCTATTCAGTGCATCAGTCATGCACTAGTGTAATCTCTTGGTCAAGACAAGTCAATCTGAGCCTTACACTTCAACCTTTCACGATGGGTTGTTCACTTCCATCTAAGTCGTGAATAGCGTATTTTTAGTTACAAGGGACTGTTAATTTAATCTTCTGTGATCTGGTATCACTAAATTAACTACAATGTAACACGTATTTTTATTGAACAAGTTATGCAATAAATATATGTAACATTCAATGATATTTAAAGCATCAGTGATAAATAATTTATTTCAGTAAATAAGACAGAAAATTCAGTTTGGTTATACAAAGTAAAAGCATACTTTCCAGTATAACCCCAACAGTTATAACCCCAAGTTGATATCTGCTACGGCCAATGCCACTTGGTTGCCGCTCATTTTTACCATGAATTGACAAGTAATCTCCACCTTCGATAAAAATGAAAAACATTTTTTCGGTAAGATTTAGATCTCCGTATCCTATGCATCTTGCCCGGCTTTTCTGATCGTTGTGCTCATCTCAAACGAGCATGCGCGATTGGCCGTTCAACTTATCTTAGATTGCAGACGAAAACAAGCCCACCTTCTAGCCTCTCACTGATAATATTTTTTCAAATTTGATGCGTTCCACGAATAGGACAATGGGGATCCATTCAAATCTTTCAAATCATATGCCCCATTTGATAAACGCTCCAACACCCGGAATGGTCCTTCCCAGGTTCGGCCTAACACTCCACCCGACACCCCCACCGCTCGCCTCAACACGAGCTCGCCAATATTAAACCTGCGAGTACGAACCTTGGAATTATAAAACTTCTCCGACCTTTGCTTGTACACAGCGTTCTTAAAATCGGCCTCTAATCGCTTCTCCTCCAATAGATTCGTACTTAAAGCAAGTGCCTGATCGTTAGTGTGTTCGTCGAAACACATGGTTCGGTGGCTTGGAATTTCCACCTCTGCTGGGATGACTGCCTCCATGCCGAATGCCATGGCAAAAGGGGTTTCCGCCGTTGACGATCTGAAAGTAGTACGGTATGCCCATAAAATTTCGCAACTCTTCAAAATTTATCCTCCCCTTAGAATCATCAAGTTTAGCCTTGAGGGTATGTTTAATGATTTACAATTCTCTACGAATTCACTTCCATCAAATTGTTCCGCTTTTATCTCACATTAACGATTGAGGAAGCCCGAATCTACAAATGATACTTTTCCAAACAAAATTCCACATTCTTTGCTCGGTCGCCTTAACAACGCCTTCGGCTTCTGCCCATTTAGTATAATAATCAACCACGACCACAACATATTTTACTCCCGATGTGCCCGTTGGAAAAGGACCAATCAAATCAATTCCACATTTGGCAAACGACCATGGGCTATAAACATATATTAATTCTTCAGGTGGGCTACGAATGAGTGGGGCGTACACCTGACAATTGTGACATGCACGAGCGTATAGAAGTGAATCTTTCTTGAGGGTAGGCCAATAATACCCCTATCTGATAGTTTTGTAAGCCAAAGCTTGTCCACCTGTATGATTTCCACATACCCCCGCATGAATCTGATCGAGAACTACGTGACCTTCTTCGGGGGTGAGGCACTTCAATAATGGAAGAGAAAAACTTCTTTTGTACAAATGCTCGTCGAATAAGGGTATATCGAGCAGCTTGTAATCTGAGGCGCGTAGCTTGTGCCTTACTTTCGGGTAGGGTACCATCTTGTAGGTATTTTAAAATTGGGGTCATCCATGTTTCTTGTTCGAGTTCCATATGAGCGACCCCAAGTCTTGGTAATTTAGGCTAACAGTCCCCGACGACCACAATATCCGCCAGTGCTTTCATCCACACCTTCTCGATGCTAATCGTGCGAGAGCATCAAAGAAATGAATTTTCTAAACGTAATCGCCAATGTAGACTGCTCGAACTGCTCAGCAGCTTCTTTTTGCTAATTGTTGGTACTGCACCATCTGTTCGCCTCGGGCTTCATACTCGCCCAGTACTTGGTATACAATTATCTGGGAGTCGCTGTATATCATCAATTTTTGGATTCCCATTGTCATAACCATTTGTAACCCAGCGATCAGAGCTTCGTATTCTGCTTCATTGTTGGTAGCTAGGAAATCGAAATGAATGGCTATCGTAAAAGTTTGCCGGGTTGGGCTGATGAGAACCACGCCCGCTCCTGCTCTCAAACTTGTGGACCAACCATCTACGTACATATGCCATGGTTGATTGATACCTTTCTCGAGCAACTGTGGATATGTCAACTGCGGTACGCGGGGCGAACGTAATGCCGAATTGGCCTAACTCCACTGCCCATTTGAGTAACCGGCCCAACGTATCCGGTCGGTGAAGAACTTGTCGTAATGGGAAAGTAGTTAGCACTTCGACAGAATGGTCAAAAAAATACGGTCGCAACTTGCGAACACTCATAGAGAGCGCATACGCCAGTTTCTCCAACGGGGGGTACCGGAGCTCGGGGTCCTTGAGTACTTGGCTTACATAATAAACAGGCAAATGCGTAGCTTCCTCAGCTCGAACGAGCACAACACTAATTGCATGTTCTGAAGCAGCTAGGTACAAGTAAAGTTGCTCGCCTGGAACAGACTTGGATAACGTTTGAGTATTCGCCAAATGGTGTTTTAATGACTCGAACGCACTTTGGCAATGTTCTGTCCACTGAAATCTCCCTTTCTTTAATGCATCGAAGAAAGGCTTACATTTATCTCCAGTTCGAGAGATAAACCGGTTCACGGAAGCCAGACGTCCAGTTAGCTTTTGAACTTCTTTTACATTTCTAGGTGCTTGCATGTCGAGCATAGCTTGAATCTTTGATGGGTTCGCCTCGATCCCTCGTTGGCTGACCATATGTCCGAGAAATTTTCCCGAATGAACCCCAAAACTGCATTTCTTCGGGTTCAACTTCATGTTATATGCGCGGAGGATATCTAACGTCTGTACTAGATGTGTGAGATGGTCTTCTTTGTGCTCGCTTTTGACTATAATGTCATCGATGTATACCTCAACCGTCCGCCCTATGGGTTCGTCGAACATCTTGTTCACCAGCCTTTGATATGTTGCTCCAGCATTCTTCAGCCCAAAAGGCATACGTTTCCAACAATACATATTTTTTCCGTTGCAAAACGAGGTACTTTCTTGATCGTTGGGATGCATGGGAATTTGATGATACCCAGCAAAAGCGTCCATAAAAGTCATTAGCTCATGTCCCGCAGTACTATCAACCAAGTAATCAATATGTGGTACAGGAAAATTATCTTTGGGACACGCCTTATTTAGATCAGTAAAATCGATGCACAACCTCCAGGTTCCATTCGATTTTTGGATGAGCACAGGGTTTGCTTGCCATCTCGGGCATTTTACCTCCCGGATGAGCTTGTTGTCGAGCAGATTTCGAACCTCGGTATCCAGAGCTGCATACTTCTCCGGACCGAATTTTCTTCGTTTCTGAATTATCGAGACTTATGTTGGGTTGATGTTGAGGTGATGGCATGCATGCTTAGGATAAATGCCGACCATGTCCTCGTGTGACCAAGCGAACACATTCAAATTTATTCGGAGATACGAGATTATTTCGGTTCGAAGTGGTTCCGGGAGTTCTGAACCAATAAAAATTTCTAACTCCGGCCTGAGTGGGTCAACCATGACGGACTCCAGCTGCTCGACTGGTGTTGCTCGTCTTCTCTTTTGCTTCCATCTGGGATCTAAGTTTGATCCCTGATGTTCATCTTCGACCTCCATAGGGTCGAAACATATGCGAGGTTCTAAATCCAAAAATTCGCGCTCTGATTGTCCTTCGGGTGGGTCCATACCCATTAGATCTGAAGCTTGTTTAATCATCACAGGTTCCATGCTCGCCTGATGAGGCATGCTCGCCAGATACGGCATGCTCGCTAGATGAGGCATGCTCGCCCGAGGAGGCGCGCTCTCCCAAGAGGGTGTGCTCGCCTGGGGTGATGTATTTGCCTGACGACTTGCCTCTCCGATTTCCACTGATTGTTCCATCATGCCAATGATATTTTATTTTTCTGGCACGCATGATAACAAACAGTCTCTAGCTTTTTTCTGATCGCCCTTAACACTGCCCGTTCCTTCAAGCGTTGGAAATTTGACACAATAGTAATAAGTTGAACACGCTGCCTTAAATTCTTGAATAAACGGGCGACCTAGGAACCCGTTATAAGTGGACGGAGCATCGACAATTACAAAATCTAGCATTCTAGTTCGTCGGATCTCTGAATTACTGGTCGACTCTAACTCGACTCCTAACCTGATCATACCATATGGTCGGGTTATAGATTCCCCAAAACCCATAATGGTGTGATCACAAGGCTCGACATACCCGCTTAAATCACCGATTTGCTTCTCCATCTGTCGTAAAGTGCTGACGAACAAAATGTTTGCATGTGCCCCGGTGTCTACCAGGAGTCGATGTACCTTCAACCCCAAAAGTCGAGCACTAATGGTTAGAGAATCACTGTGGGGAGTAATGATACCATCGAGATCGTCATCCAAAAACATGATTTGGTGAGATGGTGGTATATTCGCCGACGTGCTCGCCACATTCACCTGATGTATGCTTTGCATGGCGCGTATCTCCATCTTTTTCCGTTTGTTCGACAACGTCAGGACCTGATTGCATCCACCCACTGGTCCATAATCCGGGCGGATCATATTAATTTCTTGGCTCTCTCGGCCACTGGCCCATAATACAGTTTCTTGCGAAACTCCTCTTGATCACTGTCAGATAGCTCATCCGCTTTACATTTTCCCCTTTGGTTTCCCGACTTTTCATTTCGAGAATCTCCGCTCATCGGTTTTTTGAGGAATTGGGTAAGGCGGTTTTCTTCGTACAACTTCCACAGTTGACGGAGTAAATAACGACATTCATCAGTATTATGTCTGATATACTCATGATATGAACATAATTTAGAAGCATTGAGAAGATTTTTATCCCTTGTGATTTTTCGGGGTTTTTCCAACATATCCCAGTCCTTAATTTGACTGTAGATCGTTTCTATTGACACACCCAAAATACTACGGAGAGCATACGTCTCTCCTCCTTCTTCGAAAGGTTTAAAAGATCCCGGGGGCTTATACCCCCCATCACTTGTCACTCTCTTACCAGCGACCACTCTTTTAGTTGCAACCTCATGTCTTATACGAGACTGGGCGAGCAGCTCTTGCATAGATATAATCTTGGCCGCTCGTTCTCTGAAGTCGGCATATGTGTTCAGCTAATCTCGATGCGTGACTTTCCACATATTCGTATTCAACGTCAAACCACCCACCACGGTTAAGATTTTAGCATCCTCTTCGACAGGGGCTCCGTCGTAAAAGAATTTATCGAATCTTTCTACGTATGCTCTGTCTGACTCGCCCTTTAGCTGGGGAAAATGCGTCAACCGTTGTTTTGGCGCCGCAAGCAGCACACATTGATAAGAAAATGGGATTGGAACTTCCATCCCCAATCAGCGCGGGCCGAGGTGATCTAAGCAATGGGCAGAGTTGAGAACTATCTCAGGCGCCGATTTGAAATACATGGGAAATGTTCGACATCAGCCGGCATCGCCGGCCCCATCGCTATCATATAGTTAAAACTTACCGAGGTGGACATGCGGATCGATTCGCCATAATGTAGGTACGGGTGGCCGATTCTTCGCCACCTTCATGTATATCGGCCCATAATCGCGGAGCGCGAGCGGGCGATCAAGCGGATTGTGCCGCCGAAGAAGCGAGTTCTTTCGTGGCGGCCGATCGGCCTGCAAACTTTCTATGGCCTTCTGCATCTCTGCAAATCTCGCGGAACTTACTGAACCAGAACGGGGCTGGGTTCCATCGCGAGGACCATGTTGGCCATGCTCACGATAGATAATCCCCCCCGTGTAAAGCGGTGCTACCCAATCGGTGATGGATGGATAGCTTAGTTGCGATGGACTTTTCCTGCATTATGTGGCCTTTGGCGGGGTGGTCGATCATGAGGTATCAGATGGGCCATCGTGTTCGCCCAATGCTCCTTTGCTGGATCCTGCCGCCTATGATCGCCAATCCGTTCTTTCGCCACCACCCTCAATCATTCAAATGCTGACCTTTTGGACCCTTTGCCGCCGCCATGCGACAAGTTTCTTGCTTCCTTTTCCCCCGCTTTCGGGGCTTTTTTTTTACTGCTATTTGTCTAAAGTGTGTGAACGTCGATCATCTTCCTCCCCGAACTTTCATTCTAACCAATTCATTTTCAGCTCTATCTCTTGGTGTTCTCAACAAAGAATGTGATCGCCTTCGTGGTAGCGTGATCGTTGCTATATCTTGAGACTAATAGTCTCCACCGGGATTTTCACGAGGTCGGCGCGTAACCTCCTCGCGAATATCGCGGGCGGCTTTGTCCTGACCCTTCCGTCTGAGTATTTCTTGATTGAGGCATTATATTTCTTTTTTTGCCTAGTTCTTTGGGAAAGTGTTTGGATTGGTTATGGGTGTGTTCGCTACCCTATTTCTAGCGCCAATTGTTGCAAGTCGTATTACGTGGAAATATGATGTGGCGTTTATATGTGACAACTTACAAACAAAATTACAACGCGTGTCGACGTTAAATTAAATAACCGAGAATTGTTGACCCGGGTTAAATCATAAATGACTACCTACAGGGCATACCAAGCCAGGATTATGTTATTGATGACTTGGAAGATTTGTGTCGAGCACAATTTACTATCGTTGAATACAATGGTTATTATGGAGGGTCAGATAACACTAGGGTCATCTCTGGGATTTTTTTTGTCCACCTTTCTATTGTTCTTTTTGGACCTATTTATAAAGACTTTGACGATGGTGGTGGTGTCCTCTAGCTCGAAATTGGCGATTTCGCATTATGCAAGAACTTATGTGGACCCGCCACATTTTCTAGCTTACCCCCCCTAATCGACATCTGTCTTGTTTAAGAAGTATCTTACTTGTCACTTCTTTTAGAGTGAACCGACCGGGTGGTTGTCTACGTGCTCATCATCGTGTGGTCGTTTCTGACAAACCCTTTTGCTCGCCTCGGGAGTCGTATCTCATGTATGCTCGCCCTAAAGGGGCGAGCATGTTTCCCTCCATTGTTAACCTTGCTCGTTCACTTGTGCTCGTCTCTATCTATTCTGAATGGCTTCAAGATGATTCGGGACGAGCACACCGATTGTTTCTTGTGCTCGCTGAATGGGCGAGCATGAGTAACAACATATGTGGCGACCACGTCCACCTGGCACAAACCTGTTTGGCGGTCAAATGTAATGATTTTGACTTTTTGATGCACGTGTCCGTCTGACGAGTTATACTTAATATGAGGCCCAGTATCGAACACAACAATTCATTTTATTTAGTTTAGATTAAAATAAATTAGAATATGATCAATTACATGCTTGAGTGGTAGTGATGTTTTTTTATTCAACAAACTAATATATTCAAGTATGTGTGAAGTTTGAACATTTTCATGTTATCTACTAATTATTTTAATTTATAATTAATACTCGTGTTTAATAATTGGTACATAATAAATATTTTTTTATATTTTTAATAATTAAGTATCTTAATAAAATAAATAATATCATTTATATCCTAAAGTATTGTGCATAGAAATAAGTATTTGCCTCCATATATATTATTTGTTAACCAGGTGGGCAAACCCACCTGGCCACTGGGCTCCTCAATTGAGTGGGAGACCCAGGTTCGATTCTCTTTGGAAACGAATTTGAGTATGGGAGTTATAAGGTGGCTTGGTGAATTTGTGGAGTGTTTGAGTGCTTGGTGTACTAACTACTAACATCTAACAACTAACTTTATCCGATAAAAAAAAAAAAATTATTTGTTGATATTTTTATGTTATAGTCCGATACATGAACGTTTTCTGGTTGCCACTATATTTGATAGTGATAGATTGGATATTTATTTTTTTGCAAAAAAAAAAAAGATGGGATAATTATGGGAGTAACATGTGGCTTGATATAGAGCTCGAAATATTGTATGGCTTAGCACGAGTGGTGGCCCGAACATCGTACTCTCACAGTGAAAATCATTTTGTCTTTTAATAAAGGATACAGAATGTTAGTTTTCTCGTGAAGGTTTATTCGCTTTTTGTGGACTAGATTGTTCTGAACAATTGTTACAATTTGATTTCTGATTATTTATTCACCTGCTCTCAATTATGGAATGAATTAGTCCATGCTTCCTGACACGTACATGTATAAATAATGCTCACTGTCACCACATCGCGTTTTTTTTTTTAACATTTACAATATATACGAATTTTAATGTAAAAAATATTTATTATTATTAAAAGGAATAAGTTTATTTTTTATGAATTTATATGATAAAATAATAATATTTGTGTAAATTAAATGAGATAAAATTAATTTTAATATGAAAAAAATTAATAATTAATATTGAGATGTTGGAAGGATATAGATAAAAGAGAAAAAAATATTTTTTGTTGTTATTTATAAAAATGTACAATTAAATTTAAAATGAACTTTTTTAATAAATATTCAAATAAAAATAAAATGAATGAAATAGAAATTATAAAATTATCATCATTCATCATAAAGTTGTTTATAATACCCTGCACCTAAATAGTACACACAACTTAAGAGAGCATGCGTGTTTATTGGGTTGCTTTATGAGCGATAATTTGATGGCATAAACTTTTTTATTGTTATTCTTATATTCATTAATTTCGTCATCCATCTTTATGTACGTATAAAATGAAGAAATTCATGGAGGATTTATTAAATTTGTAGTGTGCGAATTATTTATTGCAAGACATTTCAGTAAATCAGATATGTACAAATAATCATGGTCGTGTCGACGGATGGAAATTAGTATGGAATATAATATATTGGTTTTTTTCTGAACCACAAATATATAATACTGAAAACATTAAAAATTCTAAAATTTGGGTGTTGTATTATATCTTGTTAGCTTGTCACTATCATGATTCATGCACTGCACATCGAACTGCATGTGCATGTTAAACGCTGGCTGGTGCTTAATTATAGAAATCCTTCAATTTCTCTTTTCTTGAAAATTTATTAAGGTACACTTGGTAAAAAATATAATAGTATAGGTATCATAGAGAAGTTAATCATTGTAAAGTTATTGATTGTATTGTTGTTGTTTGACAGAGCCGGCCGTGCCGTTGCACAGGCCCCGCCGCCACCCAGGGCCTCATAATTATTTTTCTTTTATACCATGTCTCATGAATGAGATCATCCTATGTAAATTTTTGTTATAAAATTTTACCATTTTTCCAAAAAAAAAATTAAATAAATAAAAAATACTACATTCACTCTGAATCTTATTTTTCAATATGGTTCATATATAGTGCATTCGCAACACCAATTTACAAAAATAATAATATTAATAATATAAAAATGTTATATTTATAGATCAAACTATTTACTGGAGTAAGTTGGATCAAGTATTCATTGAAAACAATTGGAGTTGACTTGCAAGCAAAGGAAAGAGCTTAAAACGGTTACAACCATATTCTGTTAACAAAACAGAAAGTTGTCCTCAGCGGCGGATCCAGAAAATTTTATTAGGGGCCCATTTTAATTAAAAAAATAATAAAATTTAAAATATATATTTTATACTATATATAGTTAAAAAATTAATTTTATTAAATTATAATTTATTTAATTAATATAACTACATCATAATATTTGAAATATTATTGATCTCATTCTAAGAAAAATTATGTATATAAATTGAATAATTAAAAAAAAATTAGTAAAAATTATTCATAAAAAATGCATTTAAAATTAAATTATTAATAATGTTTTGTTCCAACTATAGGTGTGACCATAAGCGACCGCAACCTGATATATGATTGAAGAAATAAACTTAAGTATTTTGCCCTAAATAATCTGTACTAAAAGAAAGGAAAAGAATAAAGGAACGGAAGTGTGATCAACAAAAATTGAAATCTGATCTACGGTTGATAGAATGACATTAACAAAGGGACACGAACCAATTTTAATTACACTACTTATTAAGAATATAATATATCTTATAAAATCACACTACTAATATAGAATTTCGTAAAAGTTCAGGGGTGCCCAGCGCCCTCACTGTATCCAATGTGGCTCCATCCTTGGTTGTTCTGCTGGTGCAGCTTGAACGTTGTTGAAAGGCAATTTCTAATCTTAGTTTAGGATGAAACTTTTCATAGTTTCATTCTATATATAAGGGGCTTCAAGGTGTATCAAGTAGTTGGAGTTTTCATTCGTTCATTTGAGAGATAAAGTTTGTCAAAGTTGAGGAAAACACACAAGTTCATCTTTGTAAATGTGAGTTCTAAGAGCATTCCCAACAGTTAACGCTACATTAGCGCGACTTCGCGCTAGTGTAGCGTAATAGTTCGCGCTACATTCGATTTTGTCTCCAACAGTTGACGCTACATTTTACACTACATATATTATTTTTAATTTTTATTAAATTAACTTATACAATTTAAACTTAATTAATACATTATACAATTCTAAACTTAATAAATATTATACTCTTATTATCAAATATAATTATTTTTTATTACATATGTATATAAAAAATACAAAATTTATAAAATGACATTAAATTAAATTTCATGATAAAATACAAACCATACATATTAAAAACATAACAATAACACTTCAAAGATAAAACAAATACACACGATACAAGAAATTGAATAAAACACGATAACATTTATCTAGGGTAAATTTTGGTGATCTTGGAGGGTCAGGAAGTAATCTCGGTCCTTTTTAATTAGGGCGTTTAATTTCAAGTATCGTACTTTTTTAGCTTAAGAATCATGATTCGGATTTTAATGTATTTTGTGTGATTTAATTATGAATTATGTATTTTGTTTTAGCATTTTATGTATTTTAATATATTTGTGTGATTTAATTATGGACTATGTAATTTATTTTGTGATTTATGTATTTTAATTTATTGTATTTTGTGTTTAATTATTTATCTAGAACTTTATTATTTAGTTTAAAATAATTTTACATTGTATAAATGTAATAAATAATAATTTTCACAAATAATAATAATGAAAAGTAAAAATGATAAAATGTAAATTGTATTAAAAATAAATGAAAACAAAAAAGAAAAGATGTAGTGTGATGAATAGTACCACTCTACATGTAGTGCTGAATCTCGCACTACATTAATACAGCACTACAATGTGGCGCGCTGTTGGAGCACCATCTTGTGTTACATGTAGTGCTAGCGCAAGATGTGGTGCTCCATTGGGAATGCCCTAAGCTTGAGAGTTCTTTGTATAGCGTTAGGAATTGTTTCTAGTGGAAGAGTGATACTCACAGAGTGGATGTAGATCAATTTGATCGAACACTATATATTTCTTGTGTTTTTACGGTTTTTATAAGTTTTCTGAACTAATACTGTTTCTCTTTGAAACTAATACTTTTCTGAAAATCAACTAATACTGTTTCTAGTTTTGGTTCTATTCCATTGTTGAATTTTGAGAAGGTATCATGTGTATCATGTTCACCGTACACCACTATTTTTATTGCTTGTAAAGCTTTGATCCTTAAAGCAATAGTAATAGTGGTGTACGGAGAACATGATGCACAGAAGACTTTGTCTTGAGGTTTTTGGAGCTTGAATTCACAACGCATTATAATATTACAAAAGTATCAATATTTATCAAGAAAATACATTTAAAAAAAATTGTAAAAATATGACTTATTTTTATCACTAATCGTGAACCTTACGAAATAAATACTAAAGTTTTAAATTGTTGCTTGAAAAATGATAGTAAGTGAAGTGACAAATTTGTGGCCGAAACGGAGAGTGGAATTTGAGGAGGACCACGTGTAGAACTTGCACAATCAAATTTAAAAAATCATTACAACCTAATTTGAGGAGGACCACGTGTAGAATTTCTTCAAATTCATAATGTTCTTGAATTGGATGTTGGACCGAGAGACCAAAAATAATACCATAAATTTTAGGGCTTCAACATTCATTATATTACGATTTTACTGGGGCTTCAAAATTGATTACTAATATATTATATTACAACACATCCAATTTCAAAGCCCACGACTTGAAAGAAAATAAGCGACAAATTGAAGAACAACCATTTCAATTTCAAAGCCTAAAATAGAAAGAAGAAGAAGAAATTAATAGATTAAACAACAATATTTTCAACTTTGCCCACACAATTAATATACTTATTACTTTGTAATATATACTCTCTATTTCTCATAATGACATGCACACTTTATTTAAACGTCCAAAAATATATAACTTGGATACTTTAAAAGTAAAAAACTCTCTATAAACTTCATCTCCACAATATTCACAATTTACATAAAATATCATTAATTTTGGGTCCAAACATACACACAATTCAACTCATTTATTTACGTTATACGTAAAGATCTATAAAATTACTCCTCAAAACTATACTCATTATTCCATTTTCTTATTTCATGTGTCCAACCTTATGTGCAAGTTAACATGGGACGGGGAAAGTACGTATATATAATTAAAGAATGTTAAATTTTTTTATATCAAATATGTAGTGATTAACATACAAAGAGAAGTAGAAAATAACAAGAATAGATCTTCTGTGAGCCCGAGTTCGTGGTGAACTATGTAATTGTAACATATATGCGAAATCGGTCCCTGCATGTACGATTTCAATTACAAATTAATTATTATTCTAATATTGAGAAAAAAATTAAAACTAAATATGCATTATTTAAAAATTTATGTAATTGAAAAAAAAATTAATTTGTATGGGACTAAAATGGATACGCAACATATATAGAACTAATTTTGCAATTTACTCAAAAAAAAAAACATATTTCATCAATTAACACAAATTGGATCGATTTTAGTGACAAAGAATATTCTCTTTCATGTAGCATCATTGATTTTGAACTTGTAACTTTCAATCGTCGCCTAATTTGACCTCCTAACCCCTATACCAACACCATATAAGAGGGAAAACAAATAAAGTTGTCATCCGTTTGTTATTTGATAAAAATCTATGTGACACTGACACCCCAAGTTCATTAATGTGAACTCTAGCTAATACTATTTTGCATATGCAGTTATGCACTAGACAAAAATTTGTATAGACTTGGTTCATGCTACGAACCTTATTTTTTATTCATAGCATTTGGCTTTACCCAGGGTATAATACGGTTCAAATTAATTTAGTGGTTTAGAAAAATGTGTTGAAAATGAGTAAAATTTATTAAACAATTTAAATTCATAGCATAGACTAGGTTCATGAGAGACTAATTGTATGCACTATTATTGTTTAAAAATTAATTTATTTTTTATACAATGATGGGTATATAAAATTCCGACGGCTCGTGTGAGCGGCACATGCAAAAATTCTACAATTTTGTAAGTATAGGATTAAAATTGCATTGTTTTAAAAGTTATGAAATTTGATAAATTAATTCGGTAGGGACTAACATCTCCAATACCCAATAAATACGAGCTCAATATTATAATTTAGTCACTTTCTTTCAACTTTAAATTCCTGGTAAGCTTTTTAAATACACCAAACTTCATTTCCTTTTTCAGATGGTGTTGCTCATTGTCTTTTGGGCAAAATACCCGGGAACGTGTCAATATATTCTTCCTTTATAATAAAACATACTTGATGAATCACGCTTGAAATTTCTAAAGTGACTTTCATTACTACCACCTTATTCTTATTGAATGGTGGGTAACATAGTAGTTTTACATCCAAAATTGCAAAACCTGAATTTTTACTATTCATTTTTTAAAATTATTACTTTGTGATTTGTGACGCTTGAACTCAATTTTCGTTTTATTCAAGATTCTGGCATGTTCATTGTACATGAAATTTTTTAATGTAATTTTTTTTTATTATACTCATTACTCAAAATCTCCTAACTTTATGTTGTTTGCGCTGTGGGTGCTAGCAAATTCAAGTGCTTTTTAAAAGCGGCTTCCCTATCATTTTTAATTTTTAAAAGTGATCTCACTGTTGAATAAAGCATGATTGCAAATATAGGGAAATATCTCTTGAATATTGTACGTAAGATTATAAAGTAAAAAAGGGATCGATGATAGTTGAAAAAGGTCATATAAAAAGTCTAAAAACCGTAATTACAGTTCGAGTACTGATGTTTGATCAGATAAGATTGCTTATAAGATACTGCTCGGTCCCAGAATGACTGCAACAGTTGGTTTTTACACGTATTTTTACGAGCGAGTTTTGTATAAATAATTGAAATGATAAAGTGAATTTTAAGGAGGGATATGATAGATGTGTCTCTTATCTATCACACCCCTCCTTAAAAGTCAATTTATTATTTTAATCACTAATACAAAATTCGCTCGTAAAAATAGATATAAAAGTCAATAGTTGCAGTTATCCTGACAGGAGGGAGTAAAATAGTAAAATGACAATAGGGTAATAGGTCAAAGTCCAAATTGAACCAAATTGATCGCAAAAACTTCTATAAGCTTATTAAAAAAAATCATTCATTATATACAAAAAAATAGATGTATATTGAAATTTGCAATTTTTTCCTGCCAATAAAACCTGCACGTTTGAAGATCGAAATTTTTTGGATTTACTTTTTCGAGACACAAACTGAGTAATATTCCCATAAATTATACCTATACAAAATTTATTATTATTATTATATAAAAAAAAATTATTATTACATAAAAATTATAACTATTTAAAAAATATAATAATATTAAAAAAATAGAGTTCAATCGTAAATTAAGTGTCACACTAATTTTTATGTAAAAACACTATCGTCTACAAGTACAAGGTTCATAAGTCAGCTTATAGAATACATTTTGCTAAATAAATAAAAATCATAAAAACTTGCATACCAAGTAAATAAAGATTCTACAGGGTCTACGTCTGACATTGTCTCTTATTAATGACAATTTTTTTAATGTGTGCCGTATATTTTATATTATATTTTAAATATCATGCAACTTGTTATATGTGTACCGTGCAATTTATATTCTATTTTAAAATTATATAATTTATATATATTGAACTGTACAATTTATTTTCCATATTAATAATTGTATGATTCGGTATATATAAATAAGTTACATATTTCACTACAATAAGTTATATAATTCTAAAATATATTATACAGTGCACGATGCACTGCGGCATACAAGACTTAGCCAAAAAAAATTATATGTATTATGCAATTTAAGTATATTTTAATAATTTTATTAAAAAATACTAATAGTACTAGTGGTTTTCAGTTGCACGATGTTTTAAGTTTGCACGATGTAAATACTGCACTCAAAGTCTCAAATGCCACTCTTTATTAAGGTTGTGTTTGCAAGTACTAATGAATAGTGAAAAACACTACAAAAATGTATAAGTTGTGAGGGGGCAACTTCCCCCAGAAGTGCTTCTGCAAAAAAAAAAGCAGTTGCAAACACTACCTAAATTCAAGTAATAATTCTCTAACCAGGTGGCTTAGCCCCCTGACCACTGGGCTCTTCATTTAAGTGGGAGACCTAGATTCGATTATCTCTAGGAACGAATTGAAGTTATGGGAGTTATAAGGTGGATTGACGATTTCGTGGAGTATTTTGGTGTTTGGTTTACTAACTACTACCAACTAACTTTGTTCGATAAAAAAAAAAGTAATAATTCTCTAGTGCAATTAATACATGTTTTGAATGATGATACTAAATTCTTAACGTGAGTGTGACATGAATAGTGATATGAATCTAAATTAACCACCAACTTTTATCAAATATTATTATGGGCTAGGTCTTGTATGTCTAAGTTATTTAATAAGTTTTAGAAGCGTCTTAACTTGTTATGTTGAAAAATCGAATTTATTTATGTAAAAGTCAAGAATTAATATGAGAAACATAGTTGCGTCTTATGTTTGAAATAGTTGACGTTTATTTTTTGTATAGTTCTTGTAAAAAAATCTTACTATGAAATGTCATTTCTTAATTGTAATGCTGATACGAGACCCAAATTATTATGTATTAATAATTTCTAAATATGTTAAATTTTAACATAAGTTATTACTTTTTAACTGTTAAAAAAAAAAAGAATTAGGGGTTTAGTTATAAACTTTCTAGTGAAGACGATGGTGCACCCCTTGGTTTGAGAAGTAGGCGATTGTAAACACACCCCGACATCGGCACGTTGTATGGCCACTCTGCCAACTGCCAATTGCTTTTTAACGACAAGCCAAAAACTCGCCTTATAGGTGTCACTCTTCCATTGCTCTCATGACCAGACAAATTTCAACTTCCTTTTCTCAAAAATACCTAAATAATCAACAAATAATGCAATATTTTCTTTTTTTTTAATAGCTCGATATTCAGCTCAGAGATTGACTAATTCGTGGAATCAAAATCTACCATCCACTAATGGAAGCCCAACTCCAAGTCAGAGCAAAACTAATACATAAACTGACTCATCTCAAGAATTGATCATCGCCACTTCAAGTCAGAGCAAAATTAATTTATGGGCTGACTCATCTTAAGAGTTGATCTGCCCGGAACCCATCATCCACTAATGGGGCCCATTTAAAGTCAGAACAAAACTAATCTATGGACCAACCATCTCAAGAATTGATCGACCCCACTTCAAATCACTGTATGAACTGACTCATATCAAGAGTTAATCAGCCCAGAACCCATCGTCCACTAGTGGGGGCTCAATTTCAAATCAGAGCAACACTAATCCGTAAGCTAGTCCATCTCAAGAGTTGATCGACACCCACTTCAAATCAGATCAAAACTCTAAATGGACTGACAAATCTCAAGAGTTAATCACACTTAAGGGATTTCGAACTTGAAACCTAGAAATGAGCATACTTCAAAATTTCAAGCCTACACACTTGGCCAACACTTGGGGTTGTAATATTTTCCTTTCTAATTTTAAAAGATTTAATATATTTTTTTTGAATTATAGGCTTTTTATTAAATATCAGTAATATGATTGGCATGTACGAATTAAAATTAGGATTAATTATAAATACAGAACTGAAAGAAGTTTAAATTACAAGATGTTATAACTTATAAGTCAGCACGATCAGAAATGTATGACTAATTAAGGCATGTTATAAATTATTAGTTTGATCCATTTTTATTTATAAATTATCCGTGACCAGCCAATGAAGTCTTGGATTAGACAGGAGAGAGAAGAAGAATGTCAAAACCTTATGTTTGTTTTGAATTTGAAATGGATGGGTCAAATTCGGATGGGGAAATAGGTGGATGGGAGAAATCCTGTGAATAATAATTTTTTGTTTGTTTTGGGTTAAATGTAGTAGGAATTGATGGAACTTTATGTCAAATCAATATTTTTTAATTATGATGATGTACTATTATATTATTGTTAGTTAGTATGATAATGATTGTATGAAAGAAAAGTGTAAGAAAGTAGGAGAGATAATGATTTGTTGTAAGAAAAGTATGAGAGATAATGAGTTGGTGTAAGAAAAGTAGTGATGTGATAGTTTTAATATATATATATATATATATATATATATATATATATAATAGGGGTGGATGTATATTTGGATGGAGGATGAGATATAAAAATCCGAAAAGTGAACGGGACGGGGGGCCCATCCCCCATCCGGACCTCCCCGGCTGAAAACAAACACCAGTTTGGACAGGATGGTGCAGCTGTTGGCTTCTTTCGTTTTCCCTTTTTTATTTAAATTCTAATAATTGTTTTCCTAAATTGCAGTTTGATATAGGTTTTTTTTAATTAAAATATGTCTTGTCCGTTACTCGAGTTTAATTTTTATTATATGGGGAGAAAGGAGAATATAGTCAATATACCCCATCTCCATAATAAATAAATAATACTCCTTCGGTAGATAAATGACTCATACACAGGGCCGTTTGGAAGAATTTGGTAGTCTGGTGCGAAGTCTCAAATGAGGCCTTAAGTGAGGCAATGTTTTAGGAGACATAATTCAATAAGTTCACTAATCACAGAGTTATAGTTGCACATACAAATAATAATGAACAATCAGAAAAAAGTAACAAGTGTTGAAGTAATGGAAACTTTCCTTTTGGCGATTAGCAGTCTCCTTCTCGAATTTAACAGAAATCCGGCACCTCACACCTGCAGCGGCAATGACTTGAGCCAAGTAGCCAACCGGTTGCTAAAAATTCATATTAAAAAAGACAAAAACCCATAATGTCAGAACAATTAGCTTCTCTGAAAATTCCATTATGAAATTAAATAAATGAAAATTGTTGAAGAATATTAGTACCAAAAATTACCTTCGAATTCGAAGAAGCCCACAGCTAATACAGATCCAAGTTACTGAATAGTATCTAAATCGGCAAATCATTGCTTGTTTTTTCCAACCTAATAGAAGAGGAAGAGGATTGGAGTTGGGTAAAACTAATTTGAGATACATATTTATATGCACAGACAGACTGACAGAAGATCAACAGTAATTTTATTGGAAAATAGAGAAATTGATGGAAGATTAATGGAGGTTGAGAAAATTAAGAATGAGAAGAAGAATTGAAGATTTTTTGCCGGCTGTTGCATATCCTTAGCGTGAGATTTATGATTAATTTTTTTTTAAGCCTAGTAATGGCCTCGAAAATTTGGGTCTGGGGGCCCTGGAAAAAGTGAGGCCCTGCACGGGTGGACTTACTGAACACCCTTATAACCGGCCCTTCTCATACATCTGTTATATAATTCCTTTTTAGCATAATTCACATTCCTTACCCACGTTTTATTTCGGGCTAGGTCTTATATGCACCCGGGTGCACCGTGCATTCATAGTGCATTTTAGAAGTGTGCAACTTGTTATGTTGAAAAGTGCAACTTATTTACACAGAAAAGTGCAACTGTTAATATGGGAACATAGTTGCATGCTTCTGTTTGAAATAGTTGCACATTTTTTATTTTGTATAGTTGCACGCTTCTAAAATGCACCATAAGTGCACGGTGCACATGAGACCCACTCTTTATTTCGATTATGGAACTGACTAGTATTCTTTTGGAATGACCAAAATAATTTGAAACGATCAGCCAAATTAAAAAGCTTAATGAAAAATTAATTATCCACTTTAAAAATTATACTTCCTCCATTTCGGGATAACGTACACCCCTATCCGGGTACAGAAACTAAGAAAACTTATTTTATTGATATTATTTAAATCAATTATAATGATATTGTGAGGGTGTAAGTTTTGCGTGTTGTTGTGTTCGATATAATTAACCATATTAATCGAACACATAAGAGTGACACGTGTAATATTCGACTATTAAAATGATCATGCTCGATGGACAAGTGTGCACGAAGCAGCGAACAAACAAGTTTGTTCGCCACCGCCACTTGTCAACCATGCGAAATGCTTTCGTCTATAAGTAAGTTTTGTTCGCCACCGCCATTTACCAACCAAGGTTGTTCAACCAAATTACCGAGCAAAAAACAGTATGTTAAGCCAGATTAACCGAGCAAAAATGACCACGAAAAAATGTTGATCCATCTGACCAAACTGACGATCGTGAAGAAGAAATCGGATAAATTGAGTCATGACTGAGGGGTCAATATGTTCGATGCTTTCGGGCCCGAGGGCTCAGACATCCTGAAGACTCAGACAACCTGAGGGGTCAATATGCTCGATGCTCAGACATCCAAAGACTCGAGATAACCCGAGGCTCGAATAACTGATATGACTCGACATCCTCGAAGGCTCGAGACAACCCGAGGGGTCAGATATCTTCGATGCTCAGAAAACTCAAGGCTCGGTCGGCTGGCCTTCGATTTTTCTGCCACGTGCTCACACGACGCATACGTGGACCAGTAAAATAAAGGAGCACGCCAGTTTAGGCGACCGGAGGGTTCTGGGCGCCAGAAGCCACGATATCAAGAGAATTATGCTCTCCAAGAACCCGGTGACTGCTTCAACAAGATGAGCGAACACGGGTAATGGTCGAAAGCGTAAAACCGCATTTAACGAGAGAAGGAAAGATGAAGCCCAGACGAACAGAGAAGGAAAGATAAAAACCAGACGAATAGAGAAGGAAAGACGAAAACCCGTAAGAACAACGGAGGGGAGGACACGCCGCTCAAGGCGGATAGACAAAGAAGAACCAAAGTTTTTGGTTTACAACAACGTTTTCCAAGCAAGCAAAGCAACCTATCAGGGAGCGAGAGCGTGCATACATGGTTAACAAAGGTCCCAAGAGTGAGAGAAGGTGTGCTGCGCCCGTAGAAGCACGTAATCAAGGCCGTGGTATTTTGTTTTGCGGACACGCCTAATGAAACGACCACAAGGGCCGAGCCTCACGAGTCGCGAATAACCACCGGGCGAGCACAAGAATCGGGTCACCCACGACGCCACCATCACCACCTGGATGACAAGTCGAATACTTCTCGAGCAAGTAAAGACAAATGTCAATCAAAGAAGCACAAACAGAAAACGTGGCAACACCACATAGATTCATGCATGTTAAGAAATCGCCACCACTAAATAGCAGACACCACCAAATTTCAAGCCATGACACCACCAAATTATCCAAATCCAATAAATAGAAGAAAAAAAAAAAGAACAAGAGACGGGTTGAGGAAAAAGGTTCTAAAATTTTCCGGAGGGTAAGGTTCACAAAAAAATTCGAGAGATCATCCATGCACACAAAAAACCCTAAAGACTCATATACCAACTCTCCAAATCATCTTTATCCATAGCTATTCATCTTCATGAGATGTATCATATATTGTACGTGTAAAACTCGCAATACTACATCCCTGGCTTGGAACGCCCCCAGAGTAGTCATTTCTTGACGAACTAGGTCAACAAATTCTTCTTATTTACAGTTTATTTTACACTTGCATATTTTGTTTGTGAGTTGTCACTGAATTAGCCACATAATATTCTCCAAACAAAACGACTCGCAACAATTGGCGCTAGAAGGAGGGTACCAAAAAACCAACTCATACACAATCCGTGAGTTAGCCGAGGCGTAAAAAAAAAATATAATGCCTCAATCTAGAACACATTGAGAGAGAGGTCGGGACAAAGCCGACCTCACGACCGGAAAGAGGCTCAGCGCCAGCCTCACAAAAATCAGTCCGTAGAAACCATCAATCTTGAAGATATCGCCAATGATCCGACGACCACAACAAAGGCCATCACTTTCTTGCTACGAGCACAGAAAGAGAGGGCCGAAAAAGAGTTAGCCAAGTTGCAAATTCAAGATGATGGTGATCGACGCTCGCATACACCTGATAGCGAGCAAGTTAAAGTGAAAGTTGCACCAAAGGGGACCGACAAAAATGCCGTTGATATGTCGGACGACGAGCAGCCTCAAAGGTCCAGATAATCGGTGTTTGGACGTTTGAGGCTCTCTATTAAAGATCGAATCGGTGATCATAGGCGTCGGATTCCCTGGAAGGAACAGCCGACGAACATGCCGACTCTTTCAGCTCCTCATGATCGCCCGCATCCCGAAAGACAGCAAAAAAAACAAGAATCGTCTGGAACTAAATTGTCTATCCATCATCGATTGGGTAGTCAAGGACAAGCATGGAAAGGGGGACTGCCCCATCACGAGCATGACCCTCTGGGTCCTCATGATGGGACACATCCCCGATCTAAGTCTGTTAGTTCTACGAAATTTACAGAAATGCAAAAGCAATCGAGGGCTTACAGGCCAACCTGGCCGCGATGAAAGGACTCCCTCGGGCGAGCACACTTCCGTGCTCGCCACTAACACCGGCGATCATGGCAGCTTAAGTACAAGAAAAAGTAGTAAAAAACCGACCACCAATCCCTATGTTTGATGCTGAGTATGACCCACATGTTCACCTCAGCAAATATTCAGATTACATGATCGCAATGGGTGTCACTGATGCAACGCAGTACCGATCATTCCCCATGACTTTGGGTGATCGAGCACATAGGTGGTTTTCTACTTTGTCCGCCGCATCCATCATGTCTTTCACCCAGTTGGGACAGAAATTCCTGTCCCATTTCTCATATATGTGTGCTCGCTAGGCCCCGAAACAACGGTTAGCACATTTTTCCCTACTCAAGGGAGAGTCAGATCGGGCATACGTGGAAAGGTTCGATAAATGTTTGTATGATGGGGCTCCCGTCGAAGAGATGCCAAGATCCTCACGGTGGTCGGAGGCCTGACTCTGAATTCAGACATGTGGAAGGCCATGCATCAAGAATGGCCAAACACATATGCCGAATTCCGTGAGCGAGCATCCAAGATCATAACGCCGAAGATCCGCCGCCTAATCGCAAAGCAAAGCCAAGACTTGACGACCGCAAGGTGATCACCAAAAAAAAACCAACGAGCGAAGGGGGTACAAACCCCGTGATCTTTCAAACCATTTGAAGCGGCCAAGCACGCGGCGCTTTCTAGTATTCTCGGGGTCTCGGCTGAGACAGTATATAACTAGATCAAGGATCGTAACATGTTGGAAAAACCCCGACGTATTTTCAGGGATAAAACTCATCTAAATCCTTCCAAGTTCTGCTCGTTCCATGAGTTTATCGGGCACAATCTGATTTAATGCCAAGAACCTCATGCGCCACTCGAAATTATATTTAGGAAAATCGCCTTTGCTTAGTATATTAAGAAGTTTGAATAGAGAAACCGGGCGCGAGGGTCGAAGCGATCAGAAAAGAAAGCGTAAGGCGGAAGAGGAGTCCGACAGCGATCAAGAGGAATTCCGCCGACAGCTGAACTCACCAAAGAAAGGGGCCCAAACTACGAACAAAGGAAGAGAGGGGCAAGAAATTAATATGATATGTCCGAACCATGGCCCTGGGTGGGGTTTGCTATCAAGTGCCTTCCCTGTCAAACAGACGAGCACATCAGGTGAATGTGGCGAGCACATCAGTTAGCTCGTCACCCTTTCACCAAATCATGTACTCAGAAGAGGATTTCAGCGGCATAATCACCCCCCACAATGACTCTAACCATCAGCGCTCGTCTTCTCGGTTTGAAGGTGCATTGCCTCCTGGTTGACACCGGAGCATATACGAACATTCTGTTCGTAAACATTCTGCACTAAATGGAGAAGCAAGTTGAGGAACTATGTATGTATATAGAACTATGTAAACACACCATCATGGGTTTCGGGGAATCTATAACCCGGCCCTATGATCTGATCAGGTTAGGAGTCAACTTTAGATCCGGAGATTCGACGAACTAGAATGCTAGATTTTGTAATCGTCGATTCTCCATCTACCAATAACGGGTTCTTAGGTCGTCCGTTCATCCAGGAATTTAAGGCAGTTTGTTCAACTTATTACTATTGTCTTAAATTTTCTATTTTTGATGGAACGGGGAAGCATAAAGGACAATCAGAAAAAAGCTCGTGATTGCTTACTATTGTGCGTACCAGAAAGACAAATTATTGTCAGCTTGGTAGAACCAATATGGGAAGTCGGAGATTCAAGCCAACGAACGAATATATCGTCCCGGGCGGACATAACTCCCCGGGCGAGCAAGGTGCCCGGGGCGATCTGACAGGTCCCCGGTCCCACGAGTATAGATCTGCCCAAAGAACAATCTGACTGCGGGTTACCAGACTTAGAACCTCGCATAGGATTCGACCCTATGGAGGTCAAAGATGAGCACCGGAGGTCGAACATAGATCCCCGGTGGAAACAAAAGAAAAGACGGGCAACACCTGTTGAGCAGCTAGAGTCTGTCATGGCCGACCCAGACAGACCAGAATTAGAATTATTTGTTGGTTCAGAATTACCGGAACCTTTCCGAACATAAGTGATCTCGTATCTCCGAACAAATTTGGATGTGTTCGTTAGGTCACGTGAGGGCATGGTCGGCGTCGATCCTAAGCATGCATGCCACCATCTCAATATCAAGCCAGCACAAATCTCAATAATTCAGAAATGAAGTGAGTTTCGCCGAAATTGTGCTCGCTAGGGAATTAAAAAACATTGTACTCCATACTATCCCCAGTCGAATGGACAAGTTAAAGCGGTCAATAAAATCATCAAGCATACCCTCAAGGCTAAACTTGGCGATTCTAAGGGAAATGGGCCGAGGAACTACCCAAAACTTTGTGAGCATACCGTACCATTTTCAGAACATCCACTACGAACATACCAAGGACCAGGCGCTCGCCTTTAGCACAGACTTGTTCGAGGAAAAAAGATACGAGGCCGACCTCAAGAATGCCATATATAAACAAAGGCGAGCAACGGGGGTCCCAGGTGGTATGTTCGGCCGAGCTTGAGAAGTCCCATACCGTATATCGGAGTGCTTGCAAAACGGAGCATTCAGTTTGAAGATGATGGATGGAATTCCGCTTTACTATTTCATGGAATGCGTCAAATTTGAAAAAATGTTATCTGTGCTGGTGAGCGCAACAGAAAAACCAAGGTTGAGCACAAGCCTGTGTTCGCCTGATCACGAGCAGATGGTCAGAAAACCTTTGCTCGCTCAAGACAAGCAGACTAATCACAAAAGCCGAGCAAGGGATGTCGAATGCATAACCAGAAGGACCCCTGCTCGACTGGCAAAAGGACACGAGTGTAAATTTGTAAGCAAGTCTTGTTTACAAAAAAGGAGATTTAACAAGTGTGGATAAGAGCCTCAAAGATTAAAAACATCCTGCGTGGTGTTTTATTCCTTTATCTAGTTTGTTTGGCCATATGCCCAATCTGGTCGCATCGCAATAAGACGACCAGAATCCAACAAGAATTGGACAGGGCAGAGTTTGTGTTTTCTTGGCGAAAGAACGTGTACTTAACATGCTCGCAACAAAGCACGCATTGAGTACATAGGTCGCACCATAAATAAGGCGACGAAGCGAAGCGACGCCTGCTTACGTAAGCCGATTATGAACGATGGGTTGCACTTAACGTAAGCCAACCTTGATGATTGCACCAACGTAAGCCAATCATAAACCAAGTCAAGTCAAACATACGTACACATCCGATTGTTCGATTCTTATATCGGAAAAACAGTATTAGCGACCAAACATACAAGATCAAGGACATTTATCATGTTCGAATTCATTCAGAAGAAAAGAGGCATAAACTAGGAAACAAGACAAACATCCACCATTCTTCAAAAACAACATTCATCCTCAACAATCAGGTTAGAGGAAATTGTTCAAATAAGAAAATTCAATCATTCAACTTTGAAGTTGTTCGAACAAGATAGAAGAAAGTAAAAAGTTACTCAAGTTCAAAAGAAATTGTTCGAGCAAGAAAGAAGAAGATAAAAATTACTCAACAATTGTTCAGTAAAGCAAAAATTACACTAAGGAACAAATTATTGTTGGGGGGGCGGAAGCGGTATCGAACAAATCATGCCCCATCTGCCGGCCCCTCAGAACCGCTCCTTCAAAGATGGTCGCCTCGGGCGCTGCCAGAAGTACACTTTGCTCGATCACGAGGAGGTCCCCTTTGTTCGCCCCGCACTGACGAACCCGCCTCGGCTTGAGAGTTTGATCAAGAACATCGCAATATTCACATCCGAGCCATCTTCCTCATCCAGATAGGATCATCAATCTCGATCCCTTCAGAAGATTGAGAAATCACACGATCGCTCAAATCGGACATCGGAAGGTTGCGATCCGGGGGTTATCGATCGATCTTCTGAAAATCGATATGAAATGGGCAATTTGTTCGCCAAAGGAGTGTGGTGAGCGGCGACCGGATGGCATCGGCAAAAAGCACATATGTAAGAAAAGTTCGATATGGAATCAACATACTCCTCACTGCAATCTTGAATTTTCGAGACCCAAACGAAAGTGTTGGTCTCTTCAAAGAATGATGAGTTGTTGGCGAGCAAATTCTTCTCACTTTCCATGACCTCGGCGTCGATCTGGAGTTCTGGCTTCGACATTCATTTCATTACGAACTCTCCGTTATCTTGGACCACCTCCTCCCGAAACAAGGTTTAGCTCCTCCCTTACTAGCAACTTCACGAGCTTGGCGAGCATCCTCTTGAGCCTTACGAGCATCCGCTTGGCCGAGGATATCTGTCCCTGAGCCAACCTCACTTCATTCCTGAGTTTTGCTCAGCTCGTTCACCCTCTCTTCAAAACTTCTGATCAGAGCCAAGTAGTTGGCATGAAGATTGGCGGACTCAGCATAAACTTTCTCAAGGATGACCAAAGATTAGCCCTGGTGTACTAGGCCAAGTCGCATGTTTTCCAAAGATGTTGGACCGTGGTAGCCTCTTCCACTTCGATGGTCCATGCTCGAATGGGGTCTTGCACGCTTCCAACATGCTCGGAATGCGGGAACCTTGCGAACACTTGACGAGCAGTAGTAGTTTTTCAATTCTGGCATCAAAGGCGCCAATCTACTCAATCTGCATGTACACCCGAGCAAACGAATATGACAAAGCGACCAAAACAAATGAAACAAAAAATACTTCAATAAAGCGAACAAAACGTACTGTTAAGCGAGCCGGATCCCATCCCAAAAATGATTTATCCTCGGGGACCGGAGCTCGTGGTTCAAAGGGTCCAAGTTCGGGGTCCAGCCCGGGAGGTGGAAAGATGTCCCAACCTCCATTTCAACTATTTGAGAGACCTGGATCGACCCATGAGGCGTGCCATTCTGATCGCTTCGGCGATGGGGGTCTCCCTAACAAAGATCGATGCTAACCCGAGCACCTCGTCAACGCAGCCTTTCGTCGGTTTCCATCCTTGGTCTTTTTCATGACGGCCTTCGCTTTCGCCCTTTGCTTTCGGCCGAACGAGTTATCCTCTTCGGTCGCCTCGACTCCCAGGGGCGACAAGATGATGCTCGGCTCGCCCCCCACCCTCGCCTCTCCTCCGATTTGCTCGTGAGCCTCCCCTTTCGGCTTGAATTCGAGCAAGCTCCGAGGTCTTTTTTCTTCGAGCCATTTCAAGATGCTCGGATGTACTCCGCGACAACAAAGAATAAAGAGGAAAGCTATAGATAAAACAATTCATTATACAAGAAAGAGAAACAACGAGCAAAAAGGTACAAAACATGCAAATGCAAAAAAAAGAATCCTTACCGGTAAATGGATTAACAACAACAAGATGGTGAGGGGCACGCATCTAAAGCCTCATTTCTTCCTTTGTTCTGCGGTATTCAGAGTCTTCATAGATCATTCTGAGCGAGGCTCGAGATCGATTTGCCAGATGCTGCTAAAATAGCCGTCGTTGGTCTCTTTGTCCTTCGCAGCTGGGATTCCTGAAATGAAGAATAAGTTAAAATCGTTCAAGTCAAGAGCAAAAAACACAAAAAATACTTACTTTTCGTAAACCCCCAAAATCGGGGGGATGTCTAAACGAGCATCTGGTTCGCTTCCAGAAGCCGGGCTTTTCTAATCGCCCCCAACGAACCATAAATTTTCCTTCCAATCACTGATTTTGTTCGGCACATCCTCAATGATCTTGCACTTAGCATTTGCTGCATGAACAAATTATCCATGTTCGCCTTTTCTTGACGGGTCAAATGCACTAGTCGTGCGAGTTCACCTGCTGTGGGATAATATACAGGCTTCGTTTTGCCGAACAAAGTCAAGAAGCTCATAATCATGTGCCACCCATTCGGCTTCAGCTGCGTAATGGTAATGTTCCATTCAACGAGCAAATGAGTGATAGCCGGATGGAGTGGAAACCGAAGGCCCGGCTTCCATCGTGTCCAAATTTACAAAGAACACAACCCTCCCTCGGGCCGGGTCTGCTTTCGCTCATCGACCACCAGGTGCCCAGAAAAAAATATCTTTGGGGGTTTTGTAATTTCTATACAGCTGAGCGAGCATATCAACATCAATTATGCTCGCAATTTTGCTCGTCGGGTACTCATTCTCAACCCTAATTCTATGAGGTTATTCAGGCCAATCAAAATTATAACGAGCATTATACTCGCTATATATTGGGCTATGAGGGACACCGACAGGGATATCAAGTTCTGTGTTCTGCTCGCAGCCTAACACCCTGTTCGACTCATCGATATTCACAGCCATCAAGAATTCCTCCCTCACATTATCATCATTCCTATTCACATCAAGACTATCTACAACCCTAGACCTAATTTGGGATTGGGGCAAAGAATCATCACTCAAATCATCCAAAAAATCACTACGGGCTAAGTCTCTATCCAATTCGTTTAGGGCATCATCGGAATCGGAGGAAAGAATGGCAAACGGCTGCCGAACTTGCCAACGAGACCTTGATCCCGAAGCATTTATCTCCGATGCATTAGCGTTGCTACGGGGGATTGTACAGAGAGAGGGGGAGGAAAAACTATGGTGGTCCGATTCTATTGAAGCAGAAGAGTTTGAGCGAGAAGCCATAATCGGAATAAAAAAGAGTATGCAATAAGTTACCTGAATAAAATCCTTCGTCGGAATGATAATGCCCTTGCCGGAAGTTTCAGACGTGAAGGAGGTTGAAAATAAAGACAGAGAGAAGAGGAAAAGAAAGGAAAGGATATGAAGCGGCAAAATGAGGTATTTATAGATACCGGGTCTAATTTTGAAAATCTGGCACAGAAGTCGAAACGACGCTTACGTCGGCCCAATCAAAATATAACAGCCGGCCCCCCATGATGAATACAAAGCGACCCGGCTGGGGGGTATTGTTGTGTTCGATATAATTAACCATATTAATCGAACACATAAGAGTGACACGTGTAATATTCGACTATTAAAATGATCATGCTCGATGGACAAGTGTGCACGAAGCTTGACGAACAAACAAGTTTGTTCGACAGCTCGCCACTTGTCAACCATGCGAGAATGCTCGCCTATGAAGTAAATTTTGTTCGCCAGCTTGCCATTTACCAACCAAGGTTGTTCAACCAGCCTACTGAGCAAACATGTATGTTCGCCAGACTAACCGAGCAAAATGACCCTGAAAAAATGTTGATTTGATCAGTCAAACTGATTAGATCAGGGAAGAAGAAATCGATAGGCTTGAAATGCTGGCACGGAGGGGGTGAGATGCTCGATGCTCAAACATCCCGAGGGCTCGGACATCCTCAAGACTTCGGACAACCCGAGGGTCGGTGATGCTCGATGCTCGTACATCCCGAGGGCTCGATAACTTGAGGGCTCGGGATAACCTTTATGGCTCGATAACCCCGGGGGTTAGTATGCTCGATGCTTTCGACATCCTCGGCTCGGTCCAACCTCAAAGCTCGGTTTTTTCCTCGCCACGTGCTCACACGATTTAATCGTGGACCAAGAAAATAAAGCGAGCACGCCGGTTTAAGGCGATTTCCGAGGGTGCTTGGCGCTGTGGTTATGATATCGCAAAAATTATGCTCTCCTACAACCCAAAGGACTGCTCAACAAAGACAAAGTAACACGGGTAATGGCGAAGCGTAAAACCGTACGAATAGAAGGAAAGATGAAAGCCAGACGAGCGAGAGAAGGAAAGATGAAGCCCAGACTAACAGAGTAGGAAAAGATAAAAACCCGGACGAACGAAGGAAAAAGACGAAACCTGACCCGAATAGAGGAGGGAGGACACGCCGCTTTCGGCTTAGAAGGCGAGAAACGCCAAGAACCAAAGTTTTTGGTTTACAACAACGTTTTCGTGCAAGCAAAGCAACCTATCGGGGAGCGAGCACACATACATGGTTAATAAAGGTCCGAAGAGTGGAGAGTAGAAGAGTGTGCTTTCGCCCCGTAGAGCGAAAGTACGTAATCAAGGCCGTGGTATTTTGTTTGCGTACACGCCTAATGAACGACCACGGGCCGAGCCTCACGAGTCACGAATAACCACCGGCGAGCACAAGAATCGGGTCACCCACGACGCCACCATCACCACGGATGACAAGTCGAATACTTCTCGAGCAAGTAAAGACAAATGTCAACCAAAGAAAACAAATGTAAAACGATGGCAACACCACATGATTCATGCATGTTAAGAAATCGCCAGAAATTCAAGGCGAGCCAGAGGACACCACCAAATTTCAAGCCATGACACCACCAAATTTTATCCAAATCCAATAAATAGAAGAAAAAAAAAACAAGAGATCGGGTTGAGGAAAAATGTTCAAATTTCCCAGTGGGTAAGGTTCACAAAAAATTCGAGATCATCCATGCAATAAAAAACACTAAAGACTCATATACCAACTCTCCAAATCATCTTTATCTATAGCGATTCATCTTCATAAGATGTATCATATATTGTACGCGTAAAACTCCGCAATACTACATCCCCGGCTTGAACGCCCCACTCAGAAAGTAGTCATTTCTTGATTTAACCTGGTCAACAAATTCTTCTTATTTACGCTTTATTTTACACGCATATTTTGTTTTGCATGAAGTTGTCACCGAATTAGCCACATAATATTCTCCAAACAAAATGACTCACAACACGGTTTTGCCATTTTAGGAAATGTACTGACGTTATTATGGGATCTTTAACAAAAAAAATATTGTGCTTTCGTTATTGCAGAGACCGGGGGAGTATTTTGTATTGAAAGTGGATAATGGATATTTTTCTTTCTTTTAATAAAGGAATTGATAGAAAACTTTTAATTTAAAGTCAAAATTGTTGCTCCATCCTCATATGCTTGTTTATTTTTTTATCTCTTATTTTTTTTGCATGAGTTTTAATGTGCAAATTGTTTATTAGTATTTTTTTATTGAAGGGTATTATAGTCATTTCAATTTTATAATTAAAATAGATTTTTTATGGATAAAAATCTTGATATGAAATATAATTTTGAGATATTGAGAGATAGTTTAGAAAGGCGTGTTTACTTTTTGAGATGTTGAGGATAGTTGAGAAATGTGTGTTTACTTTTTTTTTTTTTTGGAGGAAGAGAAACTCAACATGATTCAATCCCCAGGTAATATTGCAATGGAATGGAAATTTTGTCTCACATGAAGTTCGAACCTGCGTTGCAGGGGAACTTCTCCTCACATCATAATAAGTTTTACCACTTGACTATGTCCTTGGGGGCAAGGTGTGTTTTACTTTATAGCTATTTATGGAAGAGATAAACAAGAATCGAGATGCAGACTTTTTGGATAAAAAGGTAAACAAGTATCTGATAAAGAATTTTTTGTACCTACTTCACTTAGGTATGTTTGTTTCTGGTTTGGGAAGCCGCTTTTGGGATTTCAAATCCCAAATCCCCATTTCCTTATCAGGATTTCGGTATAGGATTTTAAATTCTCCAAAATTTTACTCTATAATACTTATAATACACATATTTTATCTTTTTCAAACACAATTTTCAATACACTATCAAACATCTATCACACACTTTTCAATTATTATTATCTATTCAACTCAATACTCTCTCTCCTACTTTTTTACTTTATCATATATATATATATATATATATATATATATATATATATATATATTCTCAAAAAACAATACACAATTTTCAATACAAACACATAAATCATTACATAAACATTCAATCATTTCTCTATTACTTTTTACAATATAATATTATTTCTATTATCTACTTTATCAAATCCTATAAAATCCACACTCTCAAACATATACAAAATACAAATATATTTTTTACTTTATACCAAATCCTTCAAAATCTCCACTACAGGATTTCAAATCCCCTCAAAACTATAAACAAACATTTACTATATTTATAAACAAACCCTCACAAGTCACAACTCAATCTCCTAATAAATAATTAATTTATCTCTCCTCCACTTGTATAATCTACAATTCAACTCATTCTTATATTTTTCATACTTTATCAACAAATTAATACAACCTAATTTTTATTATTATTTAATAATTATATTTATCTATAATTAATTACATTTTTTAAGGCTATATATTAAATTATTTTATATTCAAAATTAGAATTTGATCTATAATAAAAAAAATTATAGAAATTAAAATAGGTAATAGAATTAGAAAGAAATAAGAAAATATTTTATTGTGCTTCAAAATATACCAATCTCTAATTGTAGAGAATAAAAATTAAAAAATGGAAATAATTTTATTTATTTTATGTATAATATTCTTAAAAAAATAAAACTTACCAAATATAGTTCCAAGTTAATTAATAGAATGGTGACATATGTCACATTTTTTTCTTGAGATCTGTGTACAATTTGATTTGCTGCACCACTCTGTTCGTCCAAATTACCTTTAATTTTGACGTTTTATTTTATGTTCACGATCAATCGTCCTTTTACCCATAAACATAGTCTTATTATATTTACCCTTTTGGTCATTTGAGTTTTGAGTTACAAATTTTGTTTCTTTATGAATATATATCTTGTCCTGTGGTAAAAAAATCCAAACATTTTTTATATTATTTCAAAATAAAAATACTATGTTTAATTTAAGAAGTACCATTAATTAAATAATATATCATTATTAAATATAAATTTATTTATTTGTAATGTGCAATATGTATAAAAATGAAATGTGCAATAGTGGGACACCATAAATAATGATAAATGAAAATGTGTATTTTAATATGTGTTTCAATATAATGATGATAGCGAGTACATGATGTGAAATAGAGAATCATCTATACAATGGGAATAATTTTATTGTATTGATAAAAATAAAATTACCACATAATATATTACTACATCATGGTTGGGTGAATTTTGAAATTCATGCCTAAAATTTTCTAGTTATAGATTTGAATTTTGTAGACATTTCCATCTTTAAGGAGACTACATTGAAGTGTGCAAACGTTTGCTTTCTCATTGTCCTTTATTTAGGGAAATTCATGTTTGTATGGAAGCTAATATTTTGGCTTATCATATTGCAAGGACTGCTAGGTTTTTTCATAAGTTTTGATGTTTAGGTAAAGCTTTCGAATTTATGAAAGATCTATTTGAGCTTTTTCGTTTGTGCATTTGGATAGAGCTGTCAGAACGGACAGCCGGGTCGAACCGGCCCACAACCCACTTCAACCCACATTTTTGTGGGTTTTGACAGGCCAACTCATTACGGGCTTAGGCCGAAAAATACTCAACCCAACCCAACCCAACCCATAACGGGTTACGAGTTTAGCGGGCTAGCCCGCAGACTTTTTTAATAAAATATTATTTTTTTACATGTATTATTTATAATAAATTTTAGAGTAGGTCTTCGGCGAAACTTGTTAATATCATTAAATTTTTACCACTACATTTATAAACTAATATCATAATACTTGTAAACTGAGATCATAACATTAAATGATAGAGATATTAGTTTATAAGAATAGTAGTATCATTTTATAAGTGTAATAATATTAATTTCATAGTATGAACATTTTTCACATAAGAGTTTATGTAAATTTTAAGCAACATATAAACAATGTCCTGATGAATAATAAAAACAAACAAAAGTTTACAATAAATTAAAAACTTAAGCAACAATACCCACAAAATAGTCGTAATAAATAAAATATTTTTTATATGTTGCGTGCATAAGTAAGAAATAAATTATTTTTTGTATTTATACTTCTATATTTTAATTAAATTGAATGATGTAATTAAAAAAAATATTAAATTCATTCTTTTTTAAAAAGCCCGCGGGCCAACTCAATTCAACCCAACTCACTTCAACCCGCGGCCCATACGGGCCAACCCAAATGGGTTCGTTCCCCGGCGGGCTCGTAAATACTCAACTCAACAGGTCTAGCCAATTTTGACAGCTCTACATTTAGATATAAAAAAAATTCGATTTCACGAAAAAGAAAAACAAAAGATGTGAAATTTTCGAAGGTAAAATATTTTTGTCAAAAGTTGCAAACCTCCATTTATTTTAAAAAGGTAATCAATTACTCCATCTGTCCCAATCTTGATTACATTATTTTCGTTTTGGACGTCTCAATCTTAATTACACATTTTCTTAAATGGAAATACTCATTTTATCACTTTATCACATAAAATACTAATAAACAACTCTTTCTACCCCCAACACTTTATCACTTTATCATTTTATCACATAAATACTAATAAACAACTCTTTTTACCCCCAATATTTTATCACTTTATTACATAAAATACTATTAAATAATTTTTTCTTAAACTCCGAGCACACAGTAACTAAGTATTGATTGTGACAGAGGGAGTACAATATTTTCCTAAGATAATTAATTACAGTAGTTCATTCTATCACTGGGCACATGACACATCTTTTTTGTTTCGCTATGGATTGAAACCGCAACCAACATAAGAGGGAATAAATTTTCTCTTCTCGTGTCTCGAACTCAAGACATCAGGGTCTTAGGTAGTGAAACTCTAATCACCAGACACATGACACTGACACATCTTTTCATCTCGCTATAGATCGGAACCGTAACCACCACAATAGGGAATAACACATCTTTTTTGTCTCGCTATGGACCGAAACTGCAACCACCACAAGAGGAGGATCACCACAAGAGGGAATAGATTTTCCCACTTCGTGTCTCGAACTTAAGACCTCAGGGTCTTATGTAGTGAAACTTTAACCACCGGGCACATGACATATCTTTTCGTCTCGCTATAAATCGGAACCGCAATCACCACAAGAGGGAATAGATTTTCCCTCTTCATATCTCGAACTCAAAATCTCGAGATTTTAGGCAGTAGAACTCTAAACACTTGAACTATCCACGTTTAACGTTGCAAACCTCTTTAAAAGATCCACTCTTGACCTAATCTTTATAGTTCCAATAATGTCAATATCTGACACCTAACAAACATTCAAAAAAAATTTAATACACGACTTTACTTCTTAAGTCCAAACAAAATTTCTCTAGTGACAGACCAGAAAAAACATACTCCAGAGAAGAATGCTACCTTAATCAGTTAAGTCCAAACAAAATTTACGTTTTCTTTTTTATTTAGTCAATAGTGACTTTTTAATTAGTAAATAATCTACTCAATAAAACAATATTATAAAACTCCATATGAAATGATCACAAATTTTTTTAAACTGTGTTGTTCGCACTAAATCATACCACACTACTATTTGTAATATTTTTTTAAATAAACTGCGGTTAGTTTTTTTATTAATATGCACCTTACAAACAATGTAATTTTATTTTAAGTGCAAAGTGGCACCGACTGAACCATTTGCATTGTGATGCCATATTGTTATTTACGTATTTACTAGAGTCATATTGTTACTTAATATTCTATTATTTTTTTTATAACCAGAAATCCGACCCGAAGACCGATTAATCCAGGGGATCATAACCCACCGTCCACTAGTGGAGGTCCCACTTAATATTCTATTATTGAAATAGTCAAACCACTAAAATAAGTTGAAGTCGTTCAAAATTGCATGATTAATTTTACTTGATAAATCATGATTTAAAATTGAGAAATTAACAAAAAATATATATAAATGCAATTTAAATTTAATAAAATAGATTTGGGTCTTGAACGGTCAAACACACATGTATGGATTGGAGAGAGAAATAAATGTATTTGAATTTTTTTCCAAGATTAAGCGACATAGTTGATCAACTAAGCTAATGAAGCTGACATGGAATCTACTTCAAATAACACAAATGTGATGAATGACCTTAAAATAAATAGCCAATTTGTTGTTAATTAAACAACTTAATAGTTGAAAACTGTCTAAATTATTTATGTGGAAGTTGTAAATCCTATATTATACTTGTTTTAGTTTGCTGAAAACACTTTTAACAATTAATCACTAAAAACATATTGTTAATGTTGTGAGTCTATTCAATGTTATCAATTGAGTTGGCCTCAACTGAACAAATCGGTCTGAATGTTTTCAAGATATTTATGCATATGACATATTTAAAAGGCGAAATAGACACATTAAAATTAAAATTTATAGTAGTTCATAGTCTCAATACTCTTAGTCCACTCCCTTTTTATCAACATGAGCAACTCCTTAACTTAGAAATTATTGTTTTATTTTTATCGGGAAAATAAAATTTTATTTCAAGATGGCACACCGGATATAAGATGTATCTAGGACCATACGTATTTACAAGTTTACAAACTCAAGTCGGAAAGTGACTCCGAAATCCAAGCATTAAACAAAACATTACACAAGCTTGGGGATCGTATCGAAACCCAACTCCATAGTCTCCCTTTAACTTCCTCTACCATCTTATCAACTAAAAAAGGTACACCCTCGAAAATCAATTTATTTCTCCATTTCCATATTATCCAAACTGCGCAAATCCATAAACATGAAGCAAATTTTCTCCCTTTCTTACCCCGTAGCAAGCACGAAAAACTGAGAAAATGTTCTCGAATGCCGTTGGGCATGACAGCCGAGACACCGAGCCATCTCACCAATTCCGTCCAGATAGGAGACGTACCTGAGCATTTCAAGAATAAATGAGAGGACGTTTCTAGATAAGTATTGCATAAGGGGCATTTGGCATCGTCGCTTGTCCATGCAGCAGCACTCGGCGTCTCAACAAAGTTGTTTCTTTGCCCAATCTCGGTCCCATAACACTCTCCACGCTTGTAGGCTCATTGCTTTAATAGGTGCGACGGTGTTCCACACCCACTTGAACTCCACACTGCCTTCGGCGGGTATTGTATTGCCTTGTTACATTCTTCAATAAGTCGAGGTCGTCCTTGTTGTGTACTTTCCCGTCCTTTGTTCCTCTTCATGACCGGTTATCTTTTCGCCTTTGCTTCAATGGTACCGTTGATCATCCACAGATTCAAAGATATTAATGGCATAATTTATCTCTCAAATAACTCCCTCCTCCATCTCCATTTCCACACCCATCTCCCACCTTCCTAATTCCCCATCTCACTCACCCTCCCCTCCTTATTCTCACAAAGATGAAAGAGTCTTGGAAAATTGATTTTGAGACTTTCACTTCCCACCCACAAATCAGTCCAAAAAGCCGACCCCTCCCCATCCCTTAAGGGTAGAGTTTAAAAAAAAGTCAGCCCCGGCTCGGGCCGCCCATCGGGCCAAGTTATGTTCATAAATTTTGGGCTAGGTCGGCCCATCATCCATCACCCTCAAATGCACGATCCAAATTTCAAGATGTCGGCTCCACGGTCCCCAGTGAACCCATGATTTTTCTTTATTTAATTATTTTATTTACTTTACAAAATTACATTATTTCTTTGTAATTCTTTTGGGTATTTTTCTACCCTTATCAATTTACTTTATTTTATGATTAAAAAAATAAAATAATAATTATAGTTATTAAAATACAATCTTATGTACATGAAAACATTAACTTGAGTACTATTTTGTTGATTGTGATTGTTAATTATATCAAAAGAACTCGTAGTTTGACAAATTATAAAAAAATGAATTTATTTAGTCTTTATAATTTGTATAAAGAATTACAAATAAAATAATAATAAAAAAAATTATCGGCCCAAACGGGCGGCCCATGACCTGTCGGGCAAAATTGGCCCAAGCCCATTAGGCCCGTGTGCCAAATGGGCCGGGCCAAACATACCCGGCTCTTTTCTGGCCTCTAATTTTTTAGCCCAACCCATACTTGGGCTCGGGTAGGACGGGCCGGGCCCAAATTGCCGCCACTTTCTTATGGTTACCACCAACATTCACTCCCAAATATGAAAAAGGTATTGAGCCCACCACACAACCCAGAATATTCGCCATTTCCTCCAATCTAGTGTCCAGAAATTATTGATTTATATAGTGTTAGTGTACAATGAAACAAATATGTATATGTATTAGCAAGAATTGAGAATTCATTTGAAAGAAGTTTAGGTCATAATCATAATTCATAACTAAAATATATTTTTTCTCTCATATTTTTTTCTTTATCAATATCACACAACTATATCATTCAATATAAATCCTGTATTTTATTTTGATATTTCATCTTGTATTTAATTATTTTGACAAATAATTGCTAATGACACATTACATACATTAGAAGTAAT